>CM052811.1:118067490-118078675 GCA_028533885.1 Nasua narica
GATGTGGGTGGAGGCTCTGGCCAGCCTCCCGCAGGCCGGCAGCAGAGGCCGGGGGCCTGGGGCCGTGGCAGTGCTTGGGCCTCCTTAGGAAGCCCGGATGCGGAGACGGAGGCCGGGGAGGTGTGGGGAAGAGACAGGGGTACCGGGCAGGGGCCTGAGGTGCCACTCTTCCCAGGAAGGTCCCTCACATGAAGGAAGGCTTGTAGGAAAGGAGATGGGGGCTCGCTGATGGCTGGATTTCCTTGCAGATACCGAGAGCAAAGCCTGCAGCGCTGACGGAGGGCCCCGGGCCGCCCAGAGCGAGCCCTCCACCCCCAAGCAGGAGACGCTGACTTCCGATGAAGCCCCGCCCGGAAGCCCACTAGCCACAGGGACCGACCAGTCTTCCTTGGACGAGCCGCTGTCCTCGGACTCCCACTCTGACGACGCAGGTACTGGCCGTAGACCGGGCGGGGCCGAGCTGCGGTCGGGAAGGCCGCCGGCCCGGGTAGCACCTGGGCTCCTGCCGTGCCGTGCCCTGTGGTTGGGTTTCCACATTCGCCAGAGCGTTTTTCTCTCCTGCTCTTCGCCAGCCTGGCACAGCCAGCAGGTGTGGGTGCTTGAGACGTTCAGGGGGCGTCCCCAGTTCATTCTTCCTGGGATGGGGTTGCTTACCACCGGGAACTTCGGAGCGGGAAAATTCTCTCCAAGGGAGCCAGGGTCCAGTGGGATCATCTTAGTTGAGCCCCAGACCGTGGGGCAGGATGAGGAAGAGGGACCTCCGTAGTGGCCCAAATCCTCTGCAGGGGGCTGCCTCCCCCGCAGGTGTGTCTCCCATGCCTTCCGCACGGGGCCCAGAGCCCCGGGGGTGCTGAGTGCGGCTCTCGCACACCTCACGGGCGTGCTGGGGGCTGCTGCTCAGAGCCTCGTTTCCAGCTTCCAAGAGGTGGGAAAGCAGTAGTTCCTATGCCAGCTTGTTGGAAGGTAGGAGGAGCCACACTGGGTCCTTGTTGGGGATGTGGTAGGAGTTTGGGGTCTGAAGGGCTGTGACCCTTGGGACCGTCCCGGGGTCCCCAGACACCAGGCTCCCCATCAGGGGGTGGCTGACAAGCCCGGCCCTTGGCCACGGAGCCTCCCACTCTGCCGGGCTGCTGCTCTCCGTTCCCTGCTGGGGCCCGGCGCTCCTCTGTGGCCGTTTCTTTGTGCCTGCTCCCCCAGCACCCCGCTAACCTCGGTGCTCTCTCTGCGTGCTTGGGGTAGGGATGGGATTGTTGAGAGCACAGGTTCGTGTTAAGGACTTTCTCTCGGGTAGGATGTGTGTTGGTCGGGGGTCATAATGGCGAATGTGTCTGGGTCCCCCGCCCCCGAGCGATGGGAGGAGGTGAGCAAACCTGCAGCCCCCCTGGAGTGGAGTCGATGACCGTGTCCGCGGGGTCCTCCCCGAGCCTGGCAGCTGGGGCAGCCCGGGATTGAACAGGCGTTGGCCAGGCAGGGAGGGCCGGAAAGCATCCCTGAGCTGGGGAAGGACTTTGCAAAGACTAGAAACAGGGTCCACAAGGTGCTTCTGCATGGGGCTCCTTAACTGCCGTCACCTTTGTGTCAGAAGGTTCCTGATGAAACCACTTCCCTCCTCCGAGTAGCCCAGGAGCAGCTGCAGAAGGTGTGCAAACGTGGCTCTGTGCCCGCAAACCTTCCTTGCAGAAGCAGCCCTTCTGGGTGTCGGGGGGCTGCGGTTGGCCGGGGGGCAGGGCAGACCGTGGCACTCGCACAGAATGAGATGTCTGTGTGTGGCCAGCGCCAGGGCAGGATGGAGAGAGAGGGGCTGAGGACAGTTGGAAGCCAGGCGACAGGGAGGGAGCTGGAGGCCCAGTGGATTTTCGCTGCGGGAGGGGCACCGGAGCGAACGACACCACCGTCCCTGGTCACTGTGGGGCCCTGGCGATGTGGCCTCCTCCAGCCGCTGGACTCCCCGTTCCTGCCTTCGGGGGCCCTGGGTCCCTGGGGCAGGAGAGAGGAGTTTACGTAGCTGGCACGGGGTGAATCACTAGGAAACTTCTTAACAGTGATGTTTGTTCTCATTGGCACGAGGCGAATGGGTTTCTCATGGAGGGTGGTGAAGGGCTTGTCTCCCAATAAAGAAGTTAAAATGGAAAGCATGAGTTCACGTAAAAGAAAATGCAGCAAACCAAAGTACAGGAACATGGAGAAAGGTCCGAATATCTAAAGGAGGCGGGTTGCGTGCAGGGTTCTGTTCCAAGCACTGCACGCACCAGCTCTGTGACCCGGGGGTGCAGTTAGGGAATTCAGAGCAGTGCGTTTGATTTCGGGCCAACCCGGCTTTGAGACGTGGCTGAACGCTCGGCTTAGCTGTGCGACAGCGGGTAAGTTACTCAACCTCTCTGAGCCTGTGTTCTCAACTGTAAAGAGGACAGCGCCATACCACCTCTCAGGGTTGCTAAAATGAGAGAATCCCCAGGAATCCCCTAACTCCGTCCTGACACACCCCACGGAGTCCGTGAGTGCCTGCCGCTGGTGTTCTCGGGGACAGATGCACGTGACACGAGGGACCCAGCTGCCGGCAATGGTGTGGGCGTGTGGGTCCACCTGCATTTTGCTACTGAGCAGGGCAGTGGGTCACCACCGAGGTCTAGGGCAGCCCTCGGGCCTGGGGCTCTGCACCAGGAACACTGGCCACCCCTGGGGCCCCGGGGTCTGTGGAGGAGCCTTGAGCAAAGCCCCTCGAGGAGGGAGCACATTATAATCTAACAGACTTTAAACTCACTGCTTAAAAAATTGCAAGTCAGCATCTAAAAGTGAGGAGCTTTCACCCAAATCTTCACAGCCGGCTTCTTTCCAGCCGTCAGCGTCACCCCCCCACCCACCCCGGGGCTGGGGTTTCCGCACAGCTGTGGCCGCGGGCCCCGCTCCACCCGGCCTCCGCTGCGAAGGTCACGAGCCAGGTCTGTGGAGCCTCCCCTGACCTGCCACGGGGTTGACCTGCTGTGGGCGTCATCCTTCCATGGGGAGGGCAGGGGCCCCGTCCCCGTCCGTGGCCTCACTCTGCGTGGCCTCACTCCCGCCTTGAGCCACTGCTGGAAGCAGATGCATTTCCTCCTGACACGTCGTCAGAAGGTCAACGGTGACCCAGCGGTCGGTCCCAGGCCGTGCCCTTCCCCTCACCACATCTCATGTAGGCTCGCATGCTCGCCTGTCACAAGAGGGGCAAGTATAGCCTGTAAGGCCTTTTGAGAGAGCGACCCCATTCACGACCTTTGTCACAGGATGGGGTTACCTTGGTTCTGGTTTTTGAGTCGCTGCGAACCTCCTCCTGGGCCGAAGCTGTGAACTATCCTAGATGTGCGTCTGGGGAAGGGCCCCGGGACCTTCAGGTTCGACATTCTCTGTGGTTCTGGGCATCCACGGGGGTCCTGGAATGTATCTCCTGCAGATACCAGGGGCAGGGGACTGCTGTAGTTAAAGCAGATGGGGTCCCAGGTCTGCAGGACCTGGTGCAGAGCTCGGCGGGGCGGTGGTGGCGGGGGACTGGCTGGGATCTGACTCTGCCTCTCACTCCTGCCCCCTCGCCCTTTGCCTCAGCGCCCGGCAGAGCCACCTGCTCGTGGGCCCGGCCCTCCGTGCCATCAGTAACGCCTAACAGAGAAAGCTGGATTCCAGGCAGCGACTATGTCAGCAGAGAGCTCGAACCCGCGGGAGGGCCTGGCTTCTCTTCTCGGCCCCGAGAAATTCATGGAAATGTCCAGGGGCCCAGAATGGGATGACCTTGTATCCCCAGGAGCCCCCTAGGGACCTCTGTGGTGTTCACTGTGTCCTGCAGGGTTAGCTTATTTCTTTTTAAACCATGGACTTCTGCAGACTTTGCTGGGGGAGGGACCACGTGCGTGTCCGGAAGGTTCCAGCTTCAGAGACACCGCTCCTTGGCCAGGCAGGAGCACCCGCACTGGGTCTGCGGTTTCCACGTGCCCCCAGCTGCTGTGTGGGCTTGGAGGGAAGTGCTGGGGGTCCCCTCCGAACATCGTGAGTGTCTGGGGAGGAGAATGCCGTCGGAGGTTCTGACCGTGGTTTTCTTTGAGTCTCAGCTGGAGTTGGGTGGTTTGGGTTGGCTTTGGACCCTTGTGTGTGGGGTGATTTTGTTTCTCTTGGCTTTGTGTGGGGGGTGCTACACCAGCAACATGGCATTTCCCAGAAAGTCCAGAAGGATCTGTCGGTTTGGCTCTGAACGGGCCGTGCGGCTATTCAGAGTTTCTGGAGCTGGGCAGGGCTGAGCTCTGGCGCTCCCGTGAGCGCGCTAATTAAAAGGAAGTGGCGTTCAGAAAGCACGTACTTTGTTCATTGTATTTTCTCAACAGCCCAAGCTAGCGGCAAACGGGGTGCACCTTCACTCTGCTTCTGGAGTGTTCTGGAACGCGGGGTGTTTCTAGTGTAGACGCGGGAAGGCGCACTGCAGGCTCTCCGTCCGACCGGGCTGCCGCCTGTGTCTGATGCGCCTCAAGTGCGCCGCTCCATAAACCCCAGAGGCCAAGTGAGACCTCCTCTCCCGGACCGGTGGGCACACTTCCCCACTCTCAGAATCTGGGCTCGTCCCACCTTCCCCTGGGACTCCGCCGGTTGCCGAGCCCGTGGCTGAGACCGGGCGGAGACCGAGGATGTGCCAGGTGTCGCTGGGTGCAGTGGAACTGGTCACAGCAACTGTCCCCCAGCCCACCAGGACCCTCCTTGTCACGCGGGTCACTCCAGGTCTTGGAATGTCTCCAGTGGGTGACAGACGGGCTCAAAGCATGCCCACGATGTGGACAGCACTTCCCAGGCTAAGGGGCAGGGTGGAGCTCAGTATCTGTGTAATATTCTCGAGTTTGTCCCTTGTTCTGCCAAACCTAAAATAGGGACTCTGTCCTTGGACGTCAACAGAAAATTCATCAGACCCCGCCCGTACGCGGGGGCCACACAGAAGCGCGCCAGGGGAACGTTTCGTAAAACGTGCTAGTAAGTCATGGATGTGCAAGCTTGGCTCAGCTTCCGAGCCTTCTGTTCCTCCACGGAGCCCTGCACTGGGGTCTGAGGGTGACCAGGGAGCCTTGCTTGAGAGTTCAGCTGGTGAGCAGCGCCCTCTGCTGGTCGGGGAGCGCATGAACAGCCCCGAGGCAGGGCCCCAAATACGGGGAACATGGAAAGCTGACATTGTCTTCATTTTTTTTCTCCCCGACCTAGGGCTTAAGACTTTAGTGGATGTTAATGATCTGATTTCAGCAAGATTCCAAACTATAACGGTAGCCACACACTCACGTGAGCTGTAGGGGAAGGTGTAGGCCGAAACAAGTGTTGCAGCCTCTTTCCCAGCCTGACGGCCCCGGACGGATCAGGGACGTAGGGGTCGTGCGTGACGAGCTAGGATGAGTTTCGTGGGAAGGTGCTGGAGGGGCTTGGGGGACACCTGGTATGTTGGGTCCTGGAGCTCTCAGAGCTGAAGTGGGACTCGCATTTCACCTTGGGCCAGTGGGGGGGAGGACTTCCACAGGGCTGTTAGAAGCTTGCCCTGCAGTCTCTCTCTGGGTGAGGGGTTATGGGCTGTGACCACTGACTCCCTCCCAGAAGTCTGCAGCCGCCCTGGCCAGCACAGTACTCACTGGCTGCATGGCTACTTAAATTAATTCAAACTAAGCGAAATAAGAAAAAATCAGCTTCCCAGTCACACTGGCCACTTGTCAGTTGCTCATTGGCCCCACAAGGCTGGTAGCCTACTGAAGCGGACAGAGAGGAAACCCACCCAGCACCCTGGGAAGTTCTGGTGGTGCACATCCACTCTGGGCACAGGCAGGGGAGTCTTACTGTTTGAATTGCCAGCCTTCGGGACTTTGCGGCAACAACGGAGATGCTCTGGCCTGCAAAACCCTTTATAGAAAAAGTTTACCAACCCTGGGTTTCGAGAATGGTTTGGGGGCAGGGGGCGTGTCAGGGAGGGAAGGAGCCTAGAGGCCATTGCTGGGGTCCTGGCAGAGGCCACGGAAGCTTGCACAGGGAGAAGTGGACGTGGCTGGGAACTGTTTCGGAAGCAGGCCAGCCCGGATTTGTCCATGAGTTCCCTACAAGGGGCAACGTACCGGGTGTCCGTTGTGGCTGTTCAGCGGGTGTGTAGGAGGCCTGGTGAAGGATCTGTCTGGTTTAGTGCCGTGTCTGTGGCCCCTGGAAGGCTGCCTGGACCCCATAATTGTTTCAAGATTGCAGATGTCAATTGCAAATGTTTCAGGACATTTGCAGGATGGGTGGATGGATGATGGATGAGTGTGAGAGAGAGGGGAAGCCTGGGGACGGCTTTCCCCTGGGAAATCGGGAGATGGGTTTGGGCATGTTTCATTTTGTCTTTCTGACCTCCAGATGGAGATGTCACAGTGGTTGATAACGTACGAGTCTGGAGCTTGGAGGGAAGGTCAAGGGTTGACAGAAAGATGGGTTCGATTCTGAAGCCAGAGGACTGGGCGGGAGGTCAGGGCAGCCTGGGCTGAGGTCCTGGGCAGCCCACGGGGTGCTGATGAGAGGCTGAGCAGGCCCGGCCGATGGAACGGGAGGGACCTGGGGAGCAGGTATTTGGAAACTGAAGAGGAATGTGTTGAAGAGAGGCGGAGGACAGCTGGAGACATACCAAGTGGACCTTCCCTGGCTGCAGGTGTGGGGCCCTGACCCAGGCTGCTCAGTCTCCCTGTTAGCCTTTCTCTCGGCAGCACAGCCAAGGGAACCTGGGGAGTCCAGGTCATACACACCTCACCTTGTCTAGAACCCCAGGGCCCAGAAATGGGCCTACCCATGTTGTGCCACGGGAATGTCCCAGCTATGGAGTCAGCCACGGAGAATAAAAGAACAGAAATGGTAATGACATGGGATCCTTGCAATGTGCGGTGTCCACTTCTCAAGTTTCCTTGGAAGTTCTTGAAGGGCGGGGATCAGGCCCGCACCGTGTTTTCAGCACCGCGGACAGCGCCCCGCCCTTCAGAACCCTTCCTCATGGATGAATCCCAAGCTGGGACTTGAGGACGGGCTCTCTTAAGCTGCTCCTGATGTGCATTTGCATCCTCCTCCTCAGCTGGTCTTCAAAAAATAAAAGGAGATGTGTAGCAGGCACCGTGCTGGGCACCGGGGGCGTGTTCTGAGAAGGCGGGCAGTGCTGGGGTCCCCGGTGGGCACGGGGATGTTGTATCAGGGAGGAGGGGGGAATGTGGAGTTTCAGGGACCATTGTTTGAGTCAGGCATTCAAGAAGAGTGCCCCCACCTCCATCTGAAGGTCTCAGTTTCCTGGTGGTGAGGCCCCCTGGGAGGGGAGGGGGGGAGCTGGGGGGAGGCATCTGAGGCAGAGCTGAGCCCGACAGTGGCCGTCAGAGGTGGTGGATACGGGGGCTTCTCCATCATCTCTCTCTGCAGCACTCAAGGGGCGGGAACTGGGGGGCAGAGGCCTCGCTGGGGAGCTAAATGGAAAGGAAGTGCGGCAGAGGGCTTGGGGGTGTCCGTGGGATGGGTGTGCCGGGATGGTCAGTAGAACTTGATCCGGAAGAAGGGAGAAGTGAACGGGGAGTGTTCGTGGACCGGGAGAAGGCTGGGGGGTAGACACGCTTGGGATGGTGCTCAGGGAGCAGCAGGAAGGAGAGGGAACGGGCACGGGGCTCTGGGTGGCCTGACTCTTCCTCAGAGCCGGACCTCCCTGCCTCCCGTGCCACCTGATGGGACTTCCGTGCCCGGGGCCAGGGCTGTGGAAGAACCAGACCGTGAAGTCAGCAGCTGTTGAGTTAGTCATCTCATTGTTACTCCTGCTTAAACCTTACAACAATCCCATGAGGGACTCTTGGTGTTGTCATCAGATGTCACCTGTGGGTAAATGGAGGCACGGGGGGGGGGGGCGGTTAGTGACTCACCAGGATCACGGTGCGGGGGCTGATGGGAGCCTGGGCATGTGTCCCTCCAGAGCCTGTGATGGCCACCATCCCCAGGTCAGGTGGGAGCAGGAACTTTGACACCACCCGTTGAGTGGGAAAAGGGTTGGAATTACCTGTCATCTTGGAGGAACTTTCCCTTCCCTCCTCCCCCCTTCTACTTCTGACAGTTCACTGACCTCTGAACTCACAAGAAGTCCGGTCTGTAGGTGAAGCCTCCCCTCTGTCCCCTGTTCCTGTTAACAGTCCCACCAGCCTGGGCCGCCTCCCTGTCCCTGCTCATGTCCAGCCCGGCCGGAGGAAGAGTAGCTTGTGAATGCTCTCTTTTGCCTTTGAACCAGCCAAGATGCCGTCCACATCCAGAGGGGAAGAAGCAGACGCCGCCGGCAGCCTCCCGCCGACCACGGACGAGCCCTCTCAAGCCGTAGCTGGGTCTGACTCCCTGGACAGTCCTCCCAGACCCCTGGAGAGATCCGTGGGCCAGCTCCCCAGCCCCCCGCTGTTGCCCACCCCACCGCCCAAGGCAGGCTCACAAACCACAAAAAACGTCACAGGTGGGTCCGCAGGTACACGTCCTTCCATTCACCCGCGTGTGCCCTTGGCCTGAGGGCGGGGGGCTCCTGCAGCCGGCGGGCTCTCAGCCTTTGCTTTTGCGGTCAGGGCTCTGGGCAGGTCCAGGGAGCCAAATGGAGGCAGGAGAGCAGTTCTTGGCAAGGAGCTCTGGTTGTCGGGACCAGACCCCTGGGGCTCCCTCGGGCAAATGGAGCAGTGCGTCCACAGGAGTCCGAGGGGTCTTCGAGAACCCGAATGGAGAGGATGCAGCCAGCCCCGGGACGAGGACTTTGTCTGCCTGGGGGTTCAGGTGTCCTCCTCTCTGTCGCTCTCCTACTCTCCCTCTCCCCTTCCTTCTCCACTCTGTCCCCTCCTCTTCCTCCGTCTCTCTCTCTCTCCGGGTCTCTGCTGGTGGGTGTGTCGCCATCTCCCCAGTGAGCTCCACCCGCAGGGCCGAGCTAGAGAGAAACACCGGCCTGCAGGGCGGAAGTCAGAGAGGGGAGCACGGCTGGGCAGAGGCCCCAAAAGGCACCTGCTTCCGTAGCTTTGGCCGCACTGGCTGAGTAATCCCAGGAAGTCCAAACATTCCCTTTTGGAGTTTGGGCATTTCTTGTCCCATCACGAGTAGAGACAGGAGGCATGGCTGGTCTCGAGGGGAAGGCAGGCCCTTCTGTAAGAAGAGACTGTTCCGAAGAATAGATCCTTCCCTGCTGCCTCTGAGGGCCGCGGGCAGAGAGGCTGACCACAGACCTGAGCGGCCCTGACCTCCACCCTCCATGCCGCTCCGTCCCTCTCGCTGGGCCACAACGAGGCCTGAGTACCCACCCCTGTTCCCAGGTGTGCCAGCCTCTCCGGGTGGGGGGATGTGCGCCCAGTGCACAGAGAGACGGAGGCTTGGGGGCTCTGGCAATGTGTCCCGGGTCCCACGGCTAATGGAGACTCAACCCCACTCCTGGGCCCGAGGCTTGTAACCCCGCCACCCTCACTGCTCTTCCTGCTACAACATTCTCCCCCGTGCTCCCCCCGCTCAGTGCCGACCCCGACCCCACAGCAGCATCCCTTCACCTTGTCCAGTGGGTGGAACGGTGTCCCCTCAAAACTCACTTCTATCTGGAACCTCAGAAGGTAGCCTTTTTTGGCAAACGGTCTTTGCAGACAGAGTTACATCAGGAACAAAGAGCAGTCATCCTGCCTTCGTGTGGGCCCCAAATCCAGTGACAAAGTCCTTACAAGAGACAGAAAAGGACACAGAAGATGATGCAGACGGGGAGACCAAGATCGGAGTGACTTGTTTGCAAGCCAAGGCGTGCCGGGGCTTCCAGCGGCCACCAGGGGCTGGAGGGAGGCTGGCATGTTGCTCTCTGAGCCCTCAGAAGTCTCCAGCCCTGCTGACGCCTCGGTCTCAGACTCTGGCCCCATCAGCCGCGAGAGAATGAAGTCCTATTGTTCTGAGCTTCCCAGTGGGTGGGACTTGGTGACCGCGGCCTAGCACCCCGCCAGCCCCCAGGCAGCGGCCTAGGACCCCACCAGCCCCCACCAGCCCCCAGGGAGCAGCCTAGGACCCCATCACTCCCCAAACAGCGGCCTAGGACCCCGCCAGCCCCCACCAGCCCCCAGGCAGCGGCCTAGGACCCCGCCAGCCCCCACCAGCCCCCAGGGAGCAGCCTAGCACCCCGCCAGCCCCCAGGCAGCGGCCTAGGACCCCATCACTCCCCAAACAGCAGCCTAGGAGCCCGCCAGCCACCAGGCAGCGGCCTAGGACCCCACCAGCCCCCAGGCAGTGGCCTAGGACCCCATCAGTCCCCAAACAGCGGCCTAGGACCCCATCACTCCCCAAACAGCGGCCTAGGACCCCGCCAGCCCCCAGGCAGCGGCCTAGGACCCCGCCAGCCCCCACCAGCCCCCAGGGAGCGGCCTAGGACCCCCCCCCCACCGGGCATACAGCAGGTGCTCGGTGAATGAGAGCAGCTGTGATCAGAGGAGCAGGTGCGTGTTCCTAGCCCTGCCCACCTGCTTCTACATCTCTGGGAAGGAGTCCAGGCCTGCAGGGTACCGGCGATAGGACCCCAGATGAAAGTTTTGAGCAGAATCTCGCTGTATTTTGTCACTGTCTTGTGATAATTTTCTTCTCCATCCGTGGAAACCTGAAACCATCAGAAGTCCATCCGATCGGGCACCATCCATGTGTTCTTCTGCCTCACATACAGTTTGTTCTGGTCCCTGGGTAGCCCGGCAGCCCTGAGACGGCAGCCGCAAAATGGCCTGTGCCCGCTGTGCTTGGGATGGGTTAGACCGCAGGCCGCACGTGTTCCCCTGCCGAAATTCTGGGTCCCTGACGCCTCACGTTCAGTGCCCCTGACTTTCGCCCTCCCCGTCCACGGGGCTCCAGAACATCAGGGGGACCCGACTAGGAGCAGGGAGAGCACCAGCGGGTGGTTTTGGTCCGGATCCCTTTCGAAACGCTGAGATGGCATTCTGGTGACTCTGTCTTCATTTTCTCTGTTCTCTCTCTTTTTCCTTCCCTTTTGGGGAAGTATTTGCTTTTGCGTGACCACTAGGCGGCAGCAGAGGAAGACAAAGGCCCCTCACCTGGGCTTAGCTGGGACCCAGGGGGACAGGGCTCTTTCTTGTCTGCGAGGGTGCCCCCAGCCTCCACCAGAGGTTGGGGAATCGTCCCTCCGCCCCCAGGCCCACTCACAGACTCGGTTTGCTGGGTCTCT
>CM052811.1:118086150-118117408 GCA_028533885.1 Nasua narica
TACATGTCTGGTCGTGTTCTGCTGAGGGAGCTCGGTGGCAAGCGCTATCAGATCGTCCATGAGGACAGGAAGGCCGGCCCGGAGCGACCGCTCCCTGGCTGTGCTCAGCGCCGGCTGGTGGCAGTGATCTGTGAGGCGTGATGACCCCAAACGCTAGGCCGGGGGGGGGGGGGGGGGCAGACAGGCCGGGGGCGGGGCCGGGGGCGAGGCTAACGTCCTGGGGAGGTCAGAGGAGGCTCCCAGGGGGTTTTGAAGAATGAAGGAGAGTTGGCCAGGCGGGTGAAGTCTCGGAGACAAGACAGCAGTGGGTGCACTTAGGAAGTGGGCCTGAGCTGCCCGGGGCCTGGCCTGTGTGTGTGTGTGTGTGTGTGTGCGCGCACACGCGTGTGGGAGGGTCTGTGGGAGGGTCTTTGTTCATGGAGCAAAAGGTTTTTTTTTCTTTTAAGATTTTATTTATTTATTTGACCAAGAGAGAGATCACAAGTAGGCAGAGAGGCAGGCAGAGGGAGAGGGGGAAGCAGGCTCCCCGCCGAGCAGAGAGCCCAATGTGAGGGTTGATCCTAGGACCCCGAGATCATGACCTGAGCTGAAGTCAGAGGCTTTAACCCACTGAGCCGCCCAGGTGCCCCATGGAGCAAAGGGTTAATGTGAGGGTCTTATTCTCTGTCACCTTCCTGGTTCCCAGGGAATCTGACAAGGCTAGGAACACCAGCCATGGTGTCACTAGCCAATATCGCTAATGGCAAAAAATGACCCTGATCATCAAATCATATCTGTTTTTGGAAAAATAATAAATAAGCAATAAACGCTTGAGCTCCCAAGCATTGTGAGGCTTGAGGGGACCCTGTCACCTCTCCCCGGGGCGCTGTCCCAAGATGAAGCAATCCCCTGAGCAGCTCTGGAAAGGTTCCCAGCCGTGCTGGATTCTCCCACCTGACCCACGTGCCCTGGGGGTGGCGGTGGTTCCGGGGGGCCACGTGCGCTGCTTCTGGGACTCGCCCATCGGACTCCTGGGCTGGCCTGTATGCCGAGCAGCGGAGTCAGGTCCGGGATGCTCTTGTGAATCCAGGTGATACATAGACCCGAGGCCGGACCCCTGCGGTGGGTCCTGCAGGGGGAGACAGGGGCGAGGCTTTACCCAAGTGACTCTCAGTGGGAGTGCGACGAGATTTAGCGCCAGCGATACAGAGAGAAGTTCATACGGTTTTCTGATGGTGCACCCCAGTAGCAGAGGGAAAGTAACACCCTGGATATTTGTACATTATTTGTATAGCGTGTGAGTGGTACCGTCTGAATATACTGCAAGCACCCTAAAACGTGCACAAAACTAGTCCTAAGGAGGGAGGCCGTGGCCTGGCCTAGCCACCCTGTGAGCATCAGCGTCTCCTGCCACAGCCCGACCCAGAGAGCCTGGCAGTCGGCGTGTCGGCGAGCCCACGGGCCGGGTGGGGGTGACCGGTGCACTGGGTCCCCAGTTCATCCCAGGTGTGAAGTAAGAGCTAGGATCTCTTAAAGCTTCTAGGAATGCCTGAGTGTTTATTCAAGGAGTTCGGTACTTCCTAGCTCAGGGCCGAGGACTCTAAGGGTAAACTAGACTCTCCGAGCAGCTCGCTGCTGACGTTGGAAAGCCGCCTTTCAGCCTGAGGGCAAGGAGTCCAAAGAGGGCGGTGTCTGGGTGGGGGATCCTGGGACGCTGGGCTGGGATGTGGACCGAGTGTGGGCGGAGGTGGCTGAGCGCTTCCGGCACTACCTGAGCTGAAGGAAGAGGTGACCCTCGGCAGGCTCCAGGACCCTGCCCCGGGGGACACGTTTGTGAAAAGCAAAAGCTCAAATGTACCATGTTACTAGGATCCCATTTTAATTGCGGCAGAGGGCATATTGAAAACCTTGCGAGGATTCCCCGGAAGTCACCTGTCCTGAGTGAGGGCTCACGGGTCCTCCCCGCGGGAAAGCATCCACAGAGCACCTGCTCCCTGCGCCTGCGGGAAGCTTGGCCTGGCACCCCTGCCGTTTCCCCCGCGGACGCCAGGTGGCGCTGCAGATGGTCGTCGGGAGGCAGGACGCTGGAGGGCAGGCCAGGGGGACAACCTGGTGGGCCTCGTGCGGTGGAGTCTCAGGTCTGGGTGGTTCTTGCTGGACATAAAGCAGCCACTGGGGGGAGGGACTCACAGACCCTGATGACCTACAGCGACCGAGCTGCATTTTCTTGGAGCTCTTCCTTCCTTCCAGGGTTCTTCCAGGCACTTCCTGCGCCGTCCACCCCTGGCCCCCATGGCAGCCTGATGGGGTGTGGGGACTTCTGTTGTCCGGTCTCGAGGAGATCGAGGCAAAGAGGGGAAGGAAGGTGCTGCTCTGAACGGAGGCCTCTCTAGCTCTGCAGGCGTGGGGGTCCCCCTCGTTTGTTGTGCCCTGAACGCCTTGCCTGCGGGTGGGGAGGAAGGACCCCGAGGGCTGAGGGAGGAATCCCAGGATGTGCACAAGCCAAGAACACGTGGATTTCTACATCCTAGAGGCTTGGCGCCCAGGCCGGCTGTGTGCCCTAAGATGCCCTGACGCTCGCCCCCCCTACCACCTTCTCCCGGAGGAAGCGTGTCAAAACCGTGACCCGTTGGTCCTGACCCCCCTGCTTCTGGAAGGTGCCCAGGCCGGGGCGGGATGTGGGCAATGGGAGGAAGATAGAGGCCGTGAGGAAGGCCCTGGCCCGGCGCGGGGAGAGGTGGGAGCTGAGTGGGGCTGACCAGGGTACCAGCCGGCACGGGCCGCCCCTACAGGACGCTGGGGCTGGGCTGGCTCAGATGCCCGGTGCTTCTTTCTCGCGGCTGCGGAGGCTGGAGGTCGAGATCTGGGCTGTGCAGAGGGCTCCCTTCCTGGCTTGCACACAGTCACCTTCTCACCATGTCCTCTCATGACCTTGGCCCCGCGAGTACGTGGGGGGCCCTGGCAGCTTCGGCCTGTCCTCTCCGGACCCCCGTGCGATCGGATCGGGGCCCTGCCCTTACGGCCTCCACTTTAACCCCCTCCGGAGGCCCCGTCGCCTGGTACAGTCCCACATCGGGATAGGGCTTTAGGCCATGAGCTTTGGGGGGATCCCAATCCATAGCGCTGGGGCAGGGGGTGGCGGGGTCACGGGCCTAGAATTCAAGGGAGAGGAAAGGGTCCCCTGCACCGTGAGCTCATGAGGGGAGCCCTGACTGGCTCATGGTCAACCAAGGACCCCACGGTCCCTTAAGAGCATTTATTGAGTATCTCCTGCATGCATGGTGAGGGAAGCCGGGGACTGGGCAGTCCTCAGAGCTACTTGGTCTTATTTCCATCTTCATCCCCTGCTTCCAGCAAGACTCAAGTGGCTTGTGACCTTTCTCTCCGCTCACACGGGTCACTAAACCTCATGCAGTCTCTAAGTCCCAGAGGCTGTTTGGTTCAGGGATCTGAGTATCCTTCCCCTGTGGGGATGAAGACTTCTAGGTGACCGTTTCCCCTGCGTCCCTCATCCCTGCTCATCCCCCAGCGGGAGCTTGTCTACTGCAACTGGAGGGGTCCTGGGCTCACCGCTGCCCTGCGCAGGGCCTTGGGGCTCGTCCTTCTTCGAGAGCCTCAGTTTCTCCTCGGAAGGACGTGATCTCCTCCCTTGGACAGTTCGAGAACCCAAGGCCCTCTGGGGCCCGGATGGAGCCGCATAGAGACAGAGAGGGTATGGGTCAGATGCAAGAGTTTAGGGGCTTGTTAGTCCTCTCGCTGCTCTAATAGATGGCCATACTTGGGGGCTTTAAGTAAGACAAATCATTAGCTCACAATCCTGAGGGTCACTCTGGACTGAACTAAAGTCATCGGCTGGCTCCTGGGCCTTCTGAGGACTCCAGGGGGCTCACTTCCAAACCTTTCCCAGCTTCTCATGCTGCCTGCGCGCCTGGGCTCGCCGTCCCTCTTTCTTTGGGCTCATTGTCCCTCTTTCCCTGGACTCACTGTCCTTTTTCTCCTGGGCTCGCCGTCCCTCTTTCGAAGCCAGCAGCAGCCGGCGGGGACTCCTCATGTCCCTCTGACACTGACTCTCCTGCCACCGTCTCACTGATAAGGACCCCGTTGACGACCTTGGCTGCCCCTGGCTAATCCATGGTCCCACGTTTGGTTTCTGGGGTCAGGAAGCGGACATCTCTGAGGGCCTTCCTTCTGCTGCCCACTGTGTCCTTTTTTGTGTGGCTGGGGTAACTGGCCGCGGACCCCTCCCATGCCCTGTTCCTGTACCATTCTCAACCCCGTGCCAGGCGCATAGTAGGTCCTCGGCGGTGACAGAGGTGATGGCCCGTGGGCCATTGCCCCATCTCACTGGCAACAGACCGAAGCCCAGAGAGGACGCGGCCGGCTGGGGCTGCGTGGCCAGCTGGTGGTGGCCACGGGGCACAGGCCTGGACTCCCGTCCCCTCCCACGCAAGCGCAGCTGCGAGCTGGGGCCAAGCGCTCTCCCCTCCCCATGCGGCCAGTCCCCACGCTGCTCCCGAGACCCTGGGGGCGTGGAAACACGGGATCTGCAGAATCCACTTGCTTAGACTTGCCGCTGCAGCTCGCGTCTGAAATACACACCGAGAAACGTGTTCTTCCCGAGGAGGGTCGTCCGCCCAGGATTCCCGCCTCTGGATTCCCCCGTCAGGCGGAGAACTCTTAGGAGGGGCTGGGGCCGCTGCCTCCTTTCGAACAAGGTGGATGGGAAAACGGAGGTTGGAATGATGTAGAAGGCTGCTCGGTCCACGGTGTGGTTTCCCGGGAGCAGAAGAGCAGAATCTTAAGGGACAGCAGACTGCAGGACTTCGGGGGTCCCATGGGCCAGAGCCATGTGACTTCCTTCTCGGAAGCCCCGTGGCAGGGGCTGGGCTCCGTGGCCTTTCCTCTGTCTGTGGTCTCTGTGGCTCAGTGACCTCCAAACTCCCTCTCTGTGCGCCCCGCCCAGCTCTCTCCTTGCCTTCCTTGGCTCCCTGCTCTCTTGGTTCCCGGCCCCGCCCTGCCCCTAGTGGGTGTCGCACTGGCTCCCTCCCTGTCCCGGTTCATCCGTGCAGGCTGTCCCCACGGCCTTCACCCCGGGCTGCAGGGCTCTGTGATGCAGAAGCCCCAGGTGTCCCTCTGTCCTCTGCTTGGGTCCCCATAGATGGCCTGACTGCCCCCTAGCTCCCCGAGAGCCGAAGCCATCGCTGCCCCCTCACCCAGGGAACCCGCCCCCCCCTTCCTGGGTCTCTGTTCTCCATCACGCCCTTGTCGGGTTTCTGGGGAGTCAGGCTCCAGCAGCCGCCGCCTCTCTCCGTGCAGGAGATGCGATCCCCAGCCTGCGTCCTGCACGCGGGCGGGGGACGGGCAGGGCCGAGTCCTTGCCTCCGAGGCTCTGCGAGTCCAGTGGCACCCTGTCCGAGCGCTGCTGTGGCTTTTAGAAGGGGTCTGGTCCTGCTTCAGGCCTGGGCAGAGCCGGGGTGGCCGCCCTTCCACCGAAATCAGCTACAGACTGGCTTCGGTCTGGGAGCCCTGGGGGCGCCAGACAGCAGGCAGCCCGGGACGGTGACTCTTGTCAGACGGGAGACGCGTGGGGCGAGCCCCACACTGGCTGTCCGGCCTCCAGCCGGGGCGTCTCCCCGGGGGCGGGGGTGCCGGGAGGTGGCCTCCCTGGGACGAGGGGCCAGAGAGGGGGCTTCTGGGCTGTTGAAGCAGCTGGAGTCTGTAGGACGGGGAGTTGGAACACGTGAGCTGGGTGAAGGGGGCCCCGGACACTGGCGTGGAGACGGAGCGGGCGGAGCTCCACGGGGCCCGGCGCCGGTCGCCTGTGGGACTGAGGCCTGGGCCGGGGAGCTGGAGGTCAGGGGGCTCAGGCGGACTCAGCCCAGACCACGTTCAAAGCCACACAGACCTGCAGTTGTACGTTCAGGGTCTTAAAGGACAGGATGAATGAACAGGTGGAGAATTTCAGAGAAACAGACTATAAAAGAGACCTGAATGCAAATTCTAGGGACAAAGTGTATAATGGTTAGAACAGTATCACAGCCGATGAAAAATGGCCCCACATGTCACTGCTTGTGCCAAGACAGGCCAGAGGACCCTTCTCCCGAGGGCTTGTGCCCGAGCCGGGCCCTGGGGCCAGCGGGGGACCCTTGCCATCCTCATTTCTGTCCTGGCACCCAGCCCATGAGGCCCGAGCCCCTGGGGAGCCGCGATGGCCAGTTTAGGCCGCGTCAGCGACGAGAGGGCGTGGGTCCTCGGAGCGAAGACTTGTGCGTCTCTGTAATTACGTCCTTAGGATAAATTCCAAGGTGCCATCAATTGTGAAAAGCTCTCTCTTTTAACTGCAGAGATTCTCAGCCGTATGTTATTACCCACAGCCCCGTTTACATTCCCCCGTCCTTCCCAGGAGGGTGGGGGGGGCAGGGCGGAGTGGGGGAAGGACCCCTGTCAGCTGAAACGAGCCCCCCTGTGGCTCAGGAGTCCAGGCCCAGGGACGGGGCTGGGAGGACAGGAGGGAGAAGCAGGAAGTAAATCTCAAACATAGAAGTGGTTTCTTCTGGAGGTGAGAGGCGGGCAGGAAAGGGGATCTTTTCCCTCCTAACATCGCTGTAAGCTTAATCTGTCTGCGACGAGAACATGTTGTTTTTGTAGCCGAGCGAGGGAACGTCCTTGTTTACTTGCCGGAGCCAGAAGGCAGCCTCATGGCTCTGTGCTTGGCGGTGACCCGGGCCAGCTCTGGTCTCCCTGAGCCTCATCATCCCTCCCGGGCATTCACCGGGGTGGGTGGGAGCGCCTTGGGGGCCCCTTCCAGCTCTGACCCAGCAAGCTGCCCATGGGACCGGGTGGTTTACTGAGATGACCCTGTGGTTTCTCTTAAAGTTTGGTGATTTGGTGAATTACGTGGATTGCCTTTCAGATCCTCCCGGTTGGTCATGGTGTATTACCGTTTTTATAAATTCTTGGACTTGATTTGCTAAAATTGCTTCTGATTTTATATCCGTATTCATGAGGTGCATCTTTTTAAATTTTTCCTTGATTCAAATATCTTTTCTAATATTAACTTCATTCCATTCTAGCTTCATAATGTGGGCTTCAAGTGCTCACCCTTCTTCCAATTTTCTGGAATAATTTGTATGGAATTGGTGTTATTTACTATGTGCTTTATCGTCAGTGCCTCCGTCTGGGCTTGTGGGGGGGTTGCCTATGGGGGAAGGTTCTTTAACTACAAATTCAATTTCTTTAATAGATAAAGATCTATTCTGGTTTCCTATTTCTTCTTGAGTGAGCCTTGGTAGTTTGCATAGAATCAGATGGAGAGCTCAGCTGTCTTACTTCTTGGTATTGGTAATTTCTCCTCCTCTCCCTCTCTCCTCCCCCCACCTCTCCCTCCCCTTCCCTCCCCCCTCTTTCTCCTTCTCTCTCCCCTGGTAAGTCTGCCTAGAGTTTTATCAATTTTATTGCTCTTCTCAAAGAAGCAGATTTGGGTTTCAGTTTTTCTCATTATGTTTCTGTTTTCGATTTCACTGGTTTTTGCTCTAATCTTTATGATTCCTTCTACTTCCTTGGGTTTAATTTGCTCTTTTATCTCCAGTTGCCTAAGATGGAAACTGGGGTCATTGGTTTGAAGGCCGCCTTCTTTGCTCAGATAAGCATTTAATTCTGTGATGTCTCCCCCAACACCATTTTGATATGTTGCTTTTTTATTTACTTCGAAATATTTTCTATGTTCCCTTTTGATTTCTGCTTAGAACTGTGGGTTATTCCAAAGTTTTCTTTAATGTAGTTTCCAAAGACTTGGGTACCGTTCTGGAGATCTTTCTGTTCCCAGTGCCCAGTTTCGTTTCCCTCTGATCAGAGAGCGTGCTTTACGGGACCGGAGGGCTTTTCAGTCGATTTGAGATGGGACGAGAGCCCAGCGCATGGTATCTTGGCAACCACCGCATACGCCCCTGAAGACAGTGGGATCTCCCGTGTGGGGTTTTGTAAACGCCAGTCTAAACCCAGTCAGATGCAGCTGCTGGAAGGTGGGGTCCTTGCACACATCCGTGCACACTTCCACATCCTTGCATACTTCGTCCGCTTGTTCTTACAATTACAGGGGTGTTGAAACCTCCGCTTCTACCTTTAGATGTGTCCTTTCTTCTTTGTCAGGTCAGCTTTATGGCTTTGAACCTGGCCAGGTTCACAAGTGCTCGGCGTCGTTCCATCTCCCCATGAGGTTGCCCCTTTATCCCCGATGGGGTTCTTGGCTGGGGACCCACCGCGTCTGCATTCAGGTGCCCCTCCAGCCTTCCTGGGACGGGCCTTGGGGTGCCGCGTCGTTCCCCGGCTGCTCCCAGGCTGTTGAAGTCTTGGTGTCCGAGAGTGTTCTGCAGGCAGCACCTAGTTCGGTCCTGCTCCGTTACCCATTCTGAGCGTTTCTGCCTTTAAGGGGGGCATTCAGGCTGTATGCACTGAGTGTGATTCTTACTCGAGTTTAAATCCAGCCTCTGGCGAAATCCAGACCTTCAGTTCTGCGTCTGCACGTCCCCGGGCCCCCCCTTCCATCCTGCAGACTTGGGGGGCCTTGGTCTCCCCCCTTGACCTTCTCAGCTCAGGCCGTGTTCCAGGCTCCCCCTGCCCCGGGTCCTCAGCGCAGAGCCTCATGGGGGCCGGGAGCAGGGCTTTCGTCAGGCTCCCTTTAGCTGGTTCCTGCCCCGCCAGGATCCCTGTGTTTTCCAGCAGCTTCACCATTGTTTCATGTCGGTTGACTTTGTTTTATTTTCTTTTTGGATGGAAGAGCTGGTCTCCGTTTACCGTCTTGGTCAGAACCGAGGTCCGCGTCGTCCCTTTTACTTCGGGGGCTGAGGCGAATCTCCCCAGCACATTCCTTCTAGGGAATGAAGCTAGCTTCTGGGCCCACACGTCCCGGGGTGCAGTGGGGGGCAGCTTTCAGGTCCCAGCTGAGAAGCTGCCGCCTCCAGGAAGCCTTTCCTGATCTCTCCCTCACGCCCCTTTTCCTCTGTGGCTTATTCTGCCTGGTGCTGTGTAGGTCAGAAGGCACTTCTGAGTTCATGTGTGAGAAACACTGAACAGGGAGCAGCTCTTTCCACGGATGAGCCCAGCAGATTTGTTTTTCTCTACGAGTGACAACGTCTCCAGCTCACGCGATGACCGCAGTTAGGGAGAGAGCCGGGCAGACGGGTAGTTCGCATGTGCTGAGCCCGCGCGCCGGGAAGGGCCGCGTCCCGGGTTCCCAGCCGTGCCCGGCGCCCGTTTGCACCTTCCCGCCCTCACCGGAGGAGGCTCCGCAGCACACGCCGCACGGCCCTCACCTCGGAGCCGCGCCCGGAGTAGACACAGCGCAGCAGGTGCCTGGCTGCCCCGAGCAGATCCGGGAATGCCGCTCAGCCTGTCTGGGCTTCAGCGGGAGAGCGGGTGCTCAGTCGAGGGCAGGCTACGTTTGAGAGGCCGGATGGGGCCCCGGGGGGGACGTCCCGAAGGAAGTGGGTGAGCAAGTCCGTGGTGCAGGAGAGAAGCTGGGGCTGTCTGGGGAAATCCCGAGCCCTTAGCAATGGGGCTGGAGGGTCTCGTGGGACAGAGCGGTCGTGCAGGAAGCAGGTGTGGACAGAGGGGTCTGAGGATTGAGTCCTGGGGCACCCCAACACCTGGAGGTGGGGAGGTGACAAGCAGGGAAGGACGCTGAGGTGTGCCCGTCGAGGTGGGTGAACGCCAGACGGGTGTGGAGGCTTGTGGGGAAAAGGAAGGGAGCCTTTCACAACTGAAGTCCTCCAGGGGCGTCCTTCGCTACGCTGGTGGGGGGGGACGCTGGTGGGGGACGGGAGCTGCTGGGACGGCCCCGGGGGCATGTTGGAGGCTCCACACGTGCTGGGGCATCAGTGAGCAGGGCGCGTGCAAGGCTGCCCCCTGCTGGCTGAGCCGGAGCCCTGGTTCTGCCACTTGGGTGGCGGTCGGGGCCACTCGGGTTCCTGGGGAGAGTCAGCGGCAGGGCCCCATCCTAACTCCCGTGTCCCCCGGTCAGCTGCGCTTCGGAGAGGCGCCCCCAGCATTTGCTGGAGTTGAACTGGATGTGGTAATATCAGGCTCGAACTTTTACTTCATTTGGGGGCCTATACATTGATTTTTTTTTTTTTTTTTAGTTGGCTTTTGCCAATACAGATCTCCGTAGGATATTGAGCAGGACTGGTCTGAAGGCCCAGGAGAGTCTTGGCCTTGGAAAGACAGCACAGTTCTCAACAAAGGCACCAGGGAAAGACATTCTGGGCTGGGCGAGCTCTGGTCAGACCCAGCGAGTCTCGCAAACAGGCCTGGGGAGCCTGCAGAGGGTCGGAGGATGGCCGTTCCCGGGGAACCAGGCCTGCCTGTGCCCTCCAGGGGCTGCCTGGTGGCCGGTCTTCATCGAGAAGGCAGACTCTTGGAAGTCGAGGCTACAGCAGCGCTGAGGACAGGGAGCCTGGTGCTGGACAGGGTAAAACTTTCTCACAGAGGCTCAGCCTCTTTCCCTTGAATGAACGTTCCCTGTGTTTCATTTACGGAGTTTCAAAAAAGTGGATGCTGACCACTTTTGCCAGTTGTCTTGTTGCTTTTTACTTAGGAGAGAATTTTCCACCATATTCGTCAATGTCACTCAACATTGTTCTTTCTTTTTAAATAGTTACCTATTTTCATATAAGGGAACTGTGTTTGTGATAAGAAGCATAATACAGAAGAGGAAAATGAGTACCTAAAATGATCAATTCCTGACATTTCTATGCCAATTTACGGTATCATATACTTGCAAAATTAGACACCTGTGCACACACAGATGCATTTCTGTAGACGACGTACATACTTTAGTACAAGCCGCTGATACAAAATGGTACAAGCATCCCGTGGATGTCTTTCTGGTGCGCGGTAAGCTACACGCCGCCGTTTTCGGTGGGCTTGCCAAGGCCCAGTGACATGAGGTGCCGTCATCTGACAAGGGTTGTCTTGGATTTTTCGGTTGTGCGGAATTTCTTACTTTCATCAGTGGTGCTGGATGAATACCTTTTCATGTGCTCTTACGTGCTCTTCCCACTTGCTTGGGGAGGCGGACTCCAGGGGGTGGGATCTCTGGGTCAGAGCGCAGATGTGTCTGGGGCACCTGGGGAGGGAAGCTGCGCAGAAAGGGCTCGTGGCCGTTGCTTTCCAGCCTCACCTCCCGCCCATGTTGGCGCGTGCGCGCTGGGGCACAGGCCCAGTCACGCCCAGGCTGATGGTCAGGTGCAGGTGCCGGTCAAATTTATGAAATTTCCTTTTTTGAACTTTAAGAAAGAAAACCTAATAACCTGCTGAAACCCTGGAGAAAGACCTCAAGTGAGCTCGTAAGTTTTGGGGGTGGCCCTACTGTGCACATGGGCCGTGCCTGGGAGGCTGGGAGAACCGCTTGCTCCCGGCGCGGAAGGAATTTTCATTTACACCCGGAAATCTCTGACGAGGGGATCTTTTTCTCAGTGAAGAACAAATGATTAAAGTTTATAATAAGAAACCCAAGACATTTGCAATGGGCTTAAAAGACTTTTGTTACCAAAAGCTAGAAGGATTAAACTGCATCCAGGGCCGTTTCACGGTTGAGCACATTCTGGTTCTCTGAAAACGGCCATCCTTCTCGCCATGTATTAGACCCTCGACATTCACAGAGGATTTGTCCCAAGACCTTCGACACTCCCTTAACTCATGAAGGTCACCACAGCTCTCAATTTCCCCCAAAACACACAGTAAAGACTAACCGAAAACCATGGGACTCCTTCAGGCGCTCCCTGATCCTAGAAAGCTATTAAAACAAATTCAGGCTGGAGCCCTTGCTCAAATGGTTTGCGGAGTCATTATTTTTCTCTGTCTCTATGAAACACACGGCAAACAAGCTGTGTGTTTAGAAATTCAGACGTTAGAAATTCAAACCTCGGCTGAGCCCCAATTTTTGTGTCTTATCCCGAACCTCTGTTCAACTGTCACATTATTAGACTCATTTCTGGCTTTCTGTTCCCGTCTCCGACACCGGACGTTGGCTGTCTTCTTTGGGAGTCTTTTTTTTTTTCTTTTGAGAAACGACGTTTGCCTCCACCCACAGGAGTGACCGCGTGGGTGGTGGCCTGAGCCCCAGGGTCGGCAGGTGGGGAGTCTCATTCAGAAAGCTCAGCGAAACCGGAACATCTCCGTTTCCACATCTCTGTTTCCGAGCCCACTCACGGTCCTTCTTGCCCGTGAGCGCTCCCAAACCCCACTGCTCCTGATGTAGACATTCTGTCCTCTGAGGTCTTAACCTGGCACCCCGATTTCACTCAGCTGATCCTAGACATCTGTGGAGACGGAGATCAGCCTCAGCCCGGAGACCCTGAGTAAGCCCCCCATTCCCTCACTCAACAGTGTTCGTTGGGAACCTGCTGCCTCAGCACAGCTCTGGGGCCCGGGGAGGGAAGACCGCCGTTGAACTTAGCCTCGTGCAGGAGACGGAATAAAGTGACCGATGGGGAAGAGATCGAGGGGAGTTAATGGCTTAGTGTGCTCGTGACTGGGGCCCCGCCGGGCGTCTGCGGGAAGGTTCGAGGCTGGTTATGGGGACAGGGCCGGCCGCGGACGGTCTCGGGAACAAGGTGGCACGTGGAAGGCAGGCCAGCTGCAGAGACCTGGAGGTGGGATGTTCTAGAGACCGAAAGAAGACCCCTGTGGCCAGAGGGCAGTGGCCAGCGGGGAGCGTGGACCATGTGAGGAAGGGGGAGAGGACGGAGGGGGGGGTGCCACGCAGAAAGTAGCTGTGAGTCACGGTCCACACTCAGAAGAAAGCCTGGGTGCCATTAATGATCCCCGAGGCACCAGCTGTCGGCCAGGACTGTCCCTGGAGGCCGGGGATGTGTGACTGATCGCCCACCCGTGGAATGTGTGGCCCACGGTGGTGACACCACTGTGTCCCTGACTTGCCTACGTTCCCGCTAGAAGGCACCCCAAGCTGTGCCCCCGTTGTTCGGATGCCGATGCCTTCCCCCAGCAGGTGTGTGGCTAGCCCAGCCAGCCAGCGCTTGACTAACACTGGCTTTCTCATCCCTTCTCTCCCGTCTTTGGTGGCGCTCAGGAACACTGCCAAGGAAATGCAAGAAGGAGCTCTTGGCGGTAAAACTGAGGAACCGGCCCAGCAAGCAGGAGCTGGAGGACAGGAACATTTTCCCCAGGAGGACCGATGAAGAGCGACAGGAGATCCGGCAGCAGATCGAGATGAAACTCTCCAAGTGAGTAGGGGCATGTCGCCACAGGCAGAGGCTGCCTCCCCCTGGCAGCCCGAGCCCCCTCGGAGGCCCTGCCCTCCCCTCCCGTGGCCGCGCTTCTCAGGGCTCTGTTGGTGGCATCTCGCCTCGCCGCTATCCGCACTCGGGACGGGACAGTGCGATGTTGTGGGGGGCTGTCCTCTGCGCTGCCAGGTGCTCTACACGTCTGTCCACGTGACACCCTCCTGTGACCATCAGAACTGTCCCCACAGGTTCCCAAATGTCCCTGGGCGGGGGGAGCACAACCCTCCCCCCCCAGTGGGGAAGCTCTGGTCTCTAGCTGCCAGGCCGGGCACCCGCAGGAGTGAAAATGGGGTCACAGTGGGGAGAGACGGTGACAGAGTGGCAAGGACGTGCCCTGTCAGCATCCAGGGCACAGGGGAACGTCCCATCTGGTCATTTTCCTGCAACAATTGCATTGAGTATTGCCAGATCTCCTAAATTTCTCAAGAAAAGCTGGAAATCTATTTTGGGGGCACAGTGTGTGCACCGAGTTGAGCCCATCTGTCGCCTGGCTGTGCCCCAGAGCCGCGAGCGAGCACCCTCACCCCCAGCGGTCCCCTCGGCGTCCCCGGGGTTGACAGGCCGGAGATGCACTGTGTTATGGGCCGGCCCCGCACGGAGCTGCGGGTCTTAGCGGCTGAGGTCTTTGGGACCCACTTTCGTAGCCAGAGAAAACAATGCTTCGTAAGGAGGACAGGGCGGGATTGTGACAGTGGGGCCGTTTCAGGTGCTGGCTGACTCTCTGGATGGCTTTCCAGGGCCTGGGCTCACTGGGGTCCTGGACCTAGAACATGCTGGGCCTCCCAGCTCTCGCCAGCATCCCCAGCCGCTAAGCTAGCCCACAGCTGAGCTCGATCCAACGGGCTTTAGTAGGTGCCTCCGGGGTGTGGCCCCAACAGCAAGGGAGTCTGGCCTTGCCAGCAGGGTTGGCCTCTGCTGCCTGCAGTCCTCCCGAAGAGTGGGGCCAGATCACAGCCCCAAGATCTGTGCGTGGGTGTCGGAGAGGAGGTATGAATGGGCCTCAGGCACCCGGTGCTGATGCTTAGCGGCTTGTGTGTTGCCATCTTCCCGACCTCCCCCCGACCCCGCGGAATATCGGCTGGGCAGGGCTTGAAGGGACTGTGTCCCGGGTCCCCTCCAGCCCAACCATGCCCTCTTTAAACCCCAAAGCTGGTCCCGGAGAACAGGAAGAGACAGCACCCCAGTGGCGGGCGGGACTAGCCATCCCTGTGCCCCCCCCCATTTGCCCTTGACCCGCACGCTTCTCACTGTCCCCTGCACCCAGGTCACCTGCAGCGACCACGGGGAAATGCAGCTTCTGATGAAGCAGGTCTGCAGTGGGGTCTGAGGGCCGGCGTTTTAGACGAGCTCCCGGGGGGGCTGTCGTGGCCGGTCCGTGGGCCACACGGGGAGTAGCGAGGGTCTCGGGCAGGGTCTCCCGGCCTCCGCACCCGTGACAGGTACCTGTGGCAGCAGCTGTCTAGGACATTCGGCGGCACTGGCTTCCGCCCCGAAGGTACTCCTCCAGCCCTCCCGCCCGCCCAGCTGTGACAAGCAGCGATGGCTCCAGTCACTGTCGAGCGGCCCCAGGGGGACGGAATCCATCCTGTCAAGATGCGCTGATCCGAAGGTCACCTTGGACTTCGTCTCCGGCGGTCCTTCCTCCGCCTGAGACCCGGGGCCCTGTGTTCGAGTGAACCAGCCCTTGTTTCTGCTCTGTGCGGGGGGCACGGACCCCAGGGCACCCACCTGCCCTGAAATCCTTTACTGAGGGTTTTCGGGGTGGACGGCTAGGCGCGTGCACGGGAGAAGCCCAGACGCCAGGTGTTGCGAGTCTCTGCGCCGCGGTTTTCTCGCCTGTGAAACGGGGAGGGGACCAGCCGCCAGGCCCGCGGCAGGGGAGGGGCGGGGTCAGCACGGCACACGCCAGGGTCCTGAGACTTGGAATCACGCGGACCTGCATTCAGATTTTGCTCTGCAGTGATGCACTGGGCGACCTTACCCCCGGGTCTTGGGGTTCTCATCTGTAAAGTGGGGTGCTGACCTCTCAAGGTCATTGTTTCAGGGAGATCCCGTAAGGAAGGCGTGTTGCCGACCCCCGTCATGCGGCGGGTGCTCGAGGCTGGGTGGCTGACCTCTGGGAGCCGTGTCCGCTCGGAGCTGGGGGGCCGAGGGTGCCTGGGGCTCACCTGGGGCTCGGGATCCCTGTGGGGGAGCTTCTTATAGTACAGATCGGTGAGCCCCATCCAAACGTGAGACCAGAGCGTTTTGACCTGCGGCCAGATGATGCTGGGTTGAGGGAGTGTCCCGTGTCAACCATATTAGCCTGATTGGAATGAGATCATGGCGCCCATCAAGCCTTGATCGCTTCCTCGGGTCATTCGGCAAAGACCTACTGGACGGTGTGCGGGCAGGCGCTGGGGCAGCTGCTAGAGACATGGCCCAGCCGTGGGGCTCCGCCCGCCAGTTCCCAGCTTGTGTTCCTGGAGCGCAGCAGTGGTCTCACCCCCGTCCCTGGAGGCTGACGCTCACTGCGCTGCGTGGTCCAGGGAAGATGCTCAGGAAACACAATCCTAAGGGGCTCAGCCCTCACAGAGGGGAGGGGAGGCCTGGGTGCAGGCGGGCCCCAGGGCAGGGGGGACAGGCTCAGGACACAGAGTCCCAGGCCAGGGTCAACCCCTGCCGCGGGCGTGGTCTCCCCGAGGCCCTCTGCAGAGAGGGGTGTGGCCCAGCATTTCCTAAAGACAAAGACGTGGCAGGCACAGGTGGAAGCAAGTTCTCCGAAGTCGAGTAAGTTTGGGGAACCGTTACGAGAATGGTCCATTTGCCACAGGACACATCGGAGCCTTTAATGCCGCAGCATGTGGTGCAGCTCTAGAAGGGGGGGTGACATCTGGGCCCCAGTGTGTGCAGCCAGGAGGCCTCTTCTCCCCGGGAACTGGGACGGCCACGGTCACATGGGATGTGCCACGCCCAGCATCGACTCTGGCCTCCGCTGTGCTGGAGGGTTCCGGGGCGCTGTGGGGTGTCCACCCGACCCACGTGCCCAGACCTCACCCAGGGTGGGCAGGGGAAATTCGTGCACCCCCCGACGAGTTACTGGTGCATCAAGAGGAACATTAGACTGTGGCCAGGGAAGTGGGGACGATCTCCACGTCCCGGGATGAGGCTGGGGACGTGGTGCCACCACGCTGGTGGTACTTGGATAGCTCATGCTTCGGGGTGGCCCTGACAGCCTGTGTGGGCAGGTGAGGCTCCCAGCCCCCATGGTGGGCCACAGGCTGCAGGGATCCAGCCCCCAGCTGGGGGGAGCAAGGCCTCTGGGGTGTGGCCCCAACAGCAACCGAGCAGGGGCAGGGCCCCATCTCTCTCGGAGGGCTGGTCCAGCGTGTCACGTGAAGAACGGGACAGTCTGTGCTTCGCAAACTGCGGTGCCATTCAGGGAGCTGTGACGAGAGCCTCCAGGTCTGCAGACCCCCGAGGGGCGGAGCCTGGTTCCCATCAGTGTTGCTGCTGAAGCAGGAGCCCCGTGTTCTCCTTGAGTGCTGTTCTTATAATAAGGGAGATTTCCTGTCTCTTCTCCGGGGTGTCGTGGGGCCCACGCGAGAAGCCAGGGGAGAGGGGTGTGCCCTGAGCGGGGCCTCCTGCCTGCATGCTGGCATCACGGTGGAACGGCCGGTCTTAATCCTTTTCTGCCTCCATTTCTGTGCAAGCTGCTCCTTTCTTCTCACTGGGGCACAAGCCGTACTCGCGCGGTCCCACACTCCGCAGCTACTTGCTGAATAACGGTGACGTGCCAGACACTGGGCAGGGTGCTAGGGTGTCCTCACAAACAACGCAGAGGCACTCTCTGCCCTGTGGGGCTTATAGGACCTGCGCTGCTGCAGGCACGGCTGGATCCAGGCGCTTGCATGGCATTGACAGGAATTGGTCTATTTCTCTTTCTTGACTCTGTCGTGCTCTGTGTGGCTTCCTTCTCGGGCTCTTTCTCTCGACCTCCTAACCCCTGAAGCTCCAGGCTCCGTAAGGAGCGTGTTCCTGGACCAATCACCTTGACCAAGAAGATAAGGGGTGAAACTGGGCAATTCGGATCGCGTGCTCTTCCCTGAGCCGATCGCCACGGCCAGGAGAATACGGTGCGGGCCAGTCTGGGTGAGCATCGCTGCTGGTCTTGATGGGGTGTGCGCTCACAGGCTCAGTTTTGTCATATTTCTAGTGAGAGTGAACATTTTCTCAGTGTTCATCAGCTGTTTGGTTTCTTCTCTTCACATACTTACCCCGCTGCCTTTTTCATCTTAATAACTTTAGGAGTGTACTTGGGAAATCGTGGCTTCCATTCCTTTCTCAGTCTGGGGACTCGTGTTTTCGTTTTGTTCACACCTTCCTGTGTGCAGGAGTTCCAGTCAGATTTCCAGTCATGTACTCTGGGCCTCCACGGGTATCTCTGTGAAGGGATTCCCAAAGAGGGAATATTTTTGGCTTTGTGGACCCGACAGTGTCAGTTGTAACAACCCCACTCTACTCTTGTGGTACTAATGCCACCAGTAGCCCATGGGGCGAGAGTGGGTCTAACTGCATGCCAATAAAATTTTATTTACAAACGAAGGACACATGGTATAGTTTGCTGGCCTCTAATATACTTTGTGCTTCATGCCGTTTGTGTCATGTTCAAAAAGTCCTTCCCTGCCCAGAGGTAAAAAGTATACTCACCCACCATATTATTTTTGAGCTGACTTCTATCTCTGCCAACTGATGATGGTTTTCTATTTGATACGCAAACCAAGTTCTCTTTCAAAATAAAGTATTAAGTGAATTGGCTTAAAGAGAAAAGTAGTGGGGCGCCTGGGGGGCTCAGTGGGTTAAAGCCTCTGCCTTCGGCTCAGGTCATGATCTCAGGGTCCTGGAATCGAGCCCCGCATCGGGCTCTCTGCTCAGCGGGGAACCTGCTTCCCCCTCTCCCTCGGCCCCTCCTCCGGCTTGGGCTTGTTCTCTCTCAAATAAATAAGAATCTTTATTTAAAAAAAGAGAAAAATAGTAAGCATGATGCATATGTGGTTCCAACCTGGGACAAAGTTATCTCGAGGACGCCTGTGTGACAGAAGCCCAGGGATCTCCACCGCTGTCTGCGGGTGCAGGGAGGGAGTGGGAGGGGCTGGGGGCCAGGAGCCACGCCCCAGGGCCTGGAGCGGTACCCCGAGCACACGTCCTGGACAGGATCTCCCCCAATACCCGCTGAGTCTGTAATGAATCTTAGACCGTGGACAGAACACGGCAGCCCCTTGGGCATCCAGCGCCAGGTGTGGAAGCGAAAAGCGGGTCCGGTTCTGGGCTCCTCAGAGGGGCAGTTGAGAAGTCGCGTCTTTGGAGGGTCCGCCACTTGCTTCCTGGCAGAAGCGGTTTAATTGGATCCCTTTGTCTCTGTTTTGCCTCCTTCTGGGGTCTTTCACCAGCTGGAACTGAATAATTCAGCCCTGGTTGCCATGGCAACACCCCCCTCCCCCCAGTGTGCTGGGCGTTTCTGTTTTGTTTTATTTTCTTTAATTTCCAGACCTTGAAGACTTTATCTCTGGGGCGTCCCCAGGGCTGTTGGGGGTGAGGCTGGCACGGCTCCCGGCTCCGTGCACTGGGTCTGGGGGCTCGGTGAAGTCGGGGGGCCCCCCCACGCGGGAGCACGGCGCCCCTCGGGAGCCCGTGCATGTGCGGGTGCAGGTGCGAGGCAGGCAGCGCGTTAGGGACCCACCGCTCCGTGCACCACACAGGGGGCGTGTTCTGGAAATCGCGCCCAAGTCTCCGACCTGCGCACCATTTACGGGGTTAACGGCGCCCGACCCCGTGCAGTAAGTCCTGCTTGCTTCCCCTCATTCAGTTCCATCCTTGCAGGACCCGGTGACATAGGTGTTCTTATCTCCATTTTACAGATGAGAACACTGAGTCTTGAGGGGTTCAGTGACTCGCCTACAGGGTCCCACAGGTCCCACGGTCCCAGCTGTGTCCCTGGAGCCCCACGCCTGGCCCGGGGAAGCGTTCTGAGCTCCGGTTCCTTTATCTCAGGGCCTTGCGTCTTCTCAGTGCTCTGGCTTCCGTCAGGGTGCGTCTGGACCCCCAGCCAACACGGGCGTCGCTGGGAGGGGGTCCATCCCGTCCCTGTCCAGGTGGGGGGCAGCGATGATGCCCGGGACGGGCCCCTCCGCCGCACACGGGTTCGAGCCCAGCCTCACCGTCAGGCGGCGGGGATTCGGGCACACGCTGCCGTCTCTGAGTCTCTCTCCTGGTTGTTGGGAAGACGGGGCAGCGCCTTCCCCCTGGTCTGTGAGGAGCCTCAGGGATGCACGAACTTATTAACTGTCCCGTGGGGCGCCCTGCACTCGGGGCCACGTCGTAGAAGCTGATTAAGGCTCAGGGATGTCCTTGGGGAGTTGGTACTTAGCACGTTAACAGGGGACTTAAACCACCTCGAGCTCGTCCCTTTGTACATTTTGTTCAGCCGCATCCAGAGCCATTGGCCTCCACTCAGCCTCCGTGGAAACCCAAGCTCTCGGGGGAAAAAAAAAACAAACTGCTGTGTGCAGCGGCCCGCACCCGGCATGGTCGCCTTGAAATCTGCAGAACTTGAAGAGGCCGGATGCCATGAGGGATGGGGACGGAGACGGGCACGGGCTTTATCGCGGGGTTATCTGGACCCGAGCACCAGGCTTTGGGACCTTCTGTCCACTGAAGCCTCAAGGGTGGTGAGGGTCCCTTGTGGGGTCTCCATTCTGTGGACACAGAATTTTAAAAATAGAGAAACCTTTCTTTCTGTGGGCTAACCCGGAAAAAAAAAATGGCTTTTAATTGCGGGAAAGAAAGCCCTGCCTTTGGGCCGGTTGAAGCTTCATTGCGGGCGGTGGGGGCTCATCAGAGCAGCCGGACATTGGTGAATATTTGCCAGATGAAGAAGCATCGCTCCGTCCCCGGCCCCGCAGGGGGCCCCCCCCGCTCATCCCCAGCGACTCGACTCCAGGCCCCCAGGCAGCCTGCAAGGTGGTCTTATGATGGGCACTGCTAACGTTTATTCGGAGTCTTTTCCGTCCCAGCTTCCCGTGGAGTGCTGCTTGAATAGTCCCCCCTCGGAGCCCCACAGGGGCTCTGTGGGGCAGCTGCTCTTAGTGGTCCTTTTTGCCAGATGAGGGCAACTGGCTCAGACCAGCGCAGTCACTTGCCCGTGGGTGCACGGCGGGAAACGCGGGTGGGTAGCCGGTCTTCCAGTCAGCCAGTGCCCACCTCTGTGTATCTGGATCGCTAGGGAGCTTGGTGAAAACAGATTACTAGACCCAGAGTAGGGAATCTCAGTTTTAATAGGGCCCTTCTTCCCCAAGTGTCCCTGCTGCCCTGAGATGCACTGTGTCCCTTCCCCAGGACCTTGGGAAGGCTGTTCTCTGAGGCTTCAGGGTCCCAGTACACTGCTCTGCATGGCCACTGCCTGTTAGGATCTTAGGGAAAATGCCTACTTTAGGGGCTCCTGGGGGCCTCAGTTGAGCATCTGACTCTTGATCTCAGCTCAGGTCTTGATCTTGGGGTTGTGGGTTCAAGCCCCTTGTTGGGGACTTTGTGCTGGGCCTGGAGGCTCCCTTAAAAAGAAAGTACTCTTGGTAATTAATCGTGTTTCCCTTTTCGCTTTGGCTACCAGGATGCTCAGAGCCAAGTGCGCAGCTACCATGGCAACATTGCTGTCTCATTTGGGGTGTGGGTCTGCATTTGACCTTTTCTCGTATAGCCTGGATTTCCTCAACTCCTCATTTTATCTCCATGGGATGTAATTTTCTATACGTGATTTCAAAAGCATTTCTAGATTTTACTATAAAAAGTAAGTCAGAATGCATATTTTTATATGGAGGCCCCCTCAGCGAGTATGAGATTTCACCACGTTAGCATCCTGTCAGAAGGGTTTCCGTAGTGCGACACAGAATTCAAATGTTGGTTTTTAGCGATGTCTCGTCTCAAAGGAGCAGACACGTCTGCCAGCTTTGCTCTTCCCTCCCACACTTAGCAGACTGGGAGTTTCCCTCAAGATCTTTACTTTTAAAGTAAAACTACAAGGCTCATTTTCACACGTCCGTGTTTTCCTTTTTATGGATTATTTTCATGAGCTATATTTCCAGAAACGGGAGGAGAAGAAAAGTAAGAAGAGCAGGAGGAGGAAAAGCACTCGAATTAGACAACGTCGATCCTCGGCAGTGAGGCCACCTGTCAGGGAACACAGCCGGACCCCAGCAGGTCCACGGGTGAGCAAGCCTGGAGCGCGAGCTCTGGAGAAGGGAGCAGAGGTTGTGAACGGACACGGAAATCCGTAACCACAGAGAACCTTTCTTCCCCAGTTAAAATGACAACAGAACTTCCAAAGAATACGACTTTAAACTATGACCATTTAACGTTTGTATAGACAGAAGTAATAGTAAGGAACTGCAGAATCCTTACAAAGCCCCAGTGAGGTGGTGGGTTTTGCGCCCCTTCTGCTCTGCGGGGGGGTGGGCAGCGGTGCTGAGGCCGCCGCCGACTAGATGATGCACCTGTGGACCTTCCAAGCCTTCCCAGCCTCTGCCTTCAGCACCGCGCAGAGAGATGGGCGTTCCTGGGGGTTCCCGACGGCACCCGGGCTGCTTCTCTGGGAGATGCTGTCCCGACCCTGTCTTCCCATCAAGACAACGGGGTCGGCACCGTGATCCCCAGTTGGAGCAGAGGTTAAGGACTTGGTGCAGGTGACCCACCGCTGTGCGGGGGGCTGGATCCTGCCCGACCCCAGAGCAGCGTGCCCAGAGTCAGGCTGACTCTGGGGGGACCGCGCTGGGCGCTGAGCTCTTTGCTTTCCCAGCCTGACCGACGTCCCGGGCCGGGACTGTTGTCTCTGTCCTGCAGAGGAGGGGACTGGGCCCGGAGAGGCGAGGTGGTGTCCCCGCGTCCCCAGGAGCTGGTTCCAGAGCCCCGCCCCCAACCACGGCGTCTCCCCGCCTGAGGCCTGGGCGTCCCACCCCATCTTGCGCACAGAGTACAAAGCTACAGGCCGACTACAGCTGAAGCGTCTGGTGCGAGTCCTGTTAGTGGCGCAGCTGGTGGCCCCTAGGCCGGGCTGAGTCTGCCTGCTTCAGCCGCAGCAGCCCTGGGACTCGGCTCTGTGTCCCGGGTGCCTGGGGACCCCCGGCACCGGTTGCTGCGTCAGTGCAGAGAACACCGCTCTCGGGCCCACGGCGCACCCCCCACACCCCGTGCGAGCCTCACCCCCGGACCCCCAGACCCGGGCCCGGCCTTGGGCAGCACGGAATGCCGCCCTGACCTTAGCACTCACTGCCGTCCCTCCGAACTTTCGGAAGTTCGCCCCCCGCCCTCCGTTTATCCGTGGCTGCTGTGCTAGAAGGCGAGGGTTTAAGTTACGTTGAGAGAAGGGAGAAGCTGAGACCGCAGGAAAACAGGACTGGTTTTTCCAAATGCCTGCGGACGTGTGCGGAGCCCCAAGTACAGGAACGTCTGGTTCCGGGGGCAGGAATGGAAAGACTTGTTCTCAGGTGCTGAGATGTGCATGTGACCCAGCCACAGAACTGCAGGGTCGAGGAGGGAGAGAGGGGTCGGGCAGGAGGGAGGCAGGGACGGGGACGGGCATCAGAGAGTGGGTGGCTCGGATCACCATTCCGAGGGACCCGCAGGCGTCGGTTAACGTCAGGTGGGAGCACAGGGATGTTCCAGGTGAGAGCCCCCCACCCCCGCCGCCTAAAAAGCACCAAGTCCTGAACCGGCGTGGCGGTGGGGCCAGGGGCGTGGTGGGGCCAGGGTGGGCCTTTCATGCTCCCCACCCACAGGGAATCGTCTCTGCCTGTCCCCAGGCAGCTCCGGCGTCACCCCACCGCGGACTCTCCACTCACATCCCTCTGTTGTTTTCCTCGTCACCCTGCTGCTGAAATCGCCTCTTTGTGCCTCTTTAGGGTCCGCCTCCCCCCCCAACACCGGGATCCTGCCTGTCTTGTCACTGGTGTGTCCTTGACGCATTCAGGTGCTCAGTAAGTTGGTGCTAAGCGGGGAACAGAGATGTCTGGTCTTTGTGAGGGGCAGCGAGCGGCCCCTGAGGGCTCACAGGCAGGGGCGCGGTGGGGTGAGGGCATCTGAGGAAGACCGCTCTCTGACCCGTGGGGGCTCCTGCAGGGGCTGCTGGTCAGGGAGAAGGACAGTGTCACACGGGCCAAGGGCTGGAGGGGCGGGACTGAGAGGGTGAGGGCTTGAGGAGCTCGGGCACCAGGCCGGACCTGGACGCTGGGCCCCGGGAGAGGGGACCCAGGCGGGGGGGAGGGGGACGCGCGAGGGAGCTTCCGTGTGCAGGTCGGACAGCGTTGGGGGTTCCCTGGCACGTTTAGCAGTGGTTAATGCACAGCGTAGGTGGGCTTGTGGAAGGGGTGTGTAGACCCCATGGGGAGCCCGCAGGAGGGGCGGGGAGACCCCGTGGGGAGCTTCTGCTGGCAGCTTTGAGGATCAAGGGCGCTGAGTGTCTCCTACGGTTGTGCGTTTCCTCTTACTGTCGGTCATTTCCCTCTGACTTCTTGTGACTTTCATGGACATTTTCCCTGACCTGCAGGGACAAAACAAGCCTCTTGATCCCCTGGAAATGGGGCAGCATTGAATGTAAGCAAAACAAAATACAGGGGACGTGGAGTCTACTTTTCTTTGTTCTGAGCGTCTGCAGGACTCGAGCTATTGGCTCTTGCTGAATATTTGGGCCTGGGCGCTCTAGGAGCCAAGTGTTTCTGTTTGGATGAAGCGGGCTGTGGCGCTATGATCTACTCCCCGATGTCGAGGAGGGCGGAGCCTGAGCTCTCCCTGGTCCCTGGGGTGGGGTCTGAGGGTGGGGCCTGAGCTCTCCCCGTCCATCGGGGTGGGGTCTGAGCGGCTGCCCTGGGACTCAACTGTCAGGAGCGGTCTTGGGTTGAGGACCACCCCTTGGTGGCAGCATGCCCTCCCAGCGCCAGCTTGACCCTGGGCAAGGATCCTCAGAGGCGGAGCTCGGCTCCCTGGTGCCTGAGAGCCCATTCGTCGGCTTGGTGTCAGAAGCTGCCAGTTTCCAAAGGGGTTTTCAGAAAGCAGAGGGAAGAAGGTAGGTGAGTAGACTCATAAAGAACTCACTGTGCCCAAGATCACTCGCTAGTAAAGAGACGAAACAAACCCCCCAAAAACAAAATAACAAAGAAACCAAAAAACTAACAGCTGGGCGTCTTCAGCAAAAAGAAGCACAGCTGTGTGGGAAATACAATTTGGAGCTCTAATGAGCTTTCCTTTTCACCGTGAATCCCAAATTTGCGAAACATGGGATCACGCCTACGATTGTAACCTTTGAGGTCATGCACTTACGATGAAAGCTTTACGTCCGCTGGACCCGCGGGCATCCCTGGGATTTCACCCGTGTGGCCGCCGCCTGTCTGGGCTTGGGACCTTGTGACATCACGGCAGCTAAGCCCTAGGGGACGGATCTCAGCATCTCAGTGTTACCTGTGAGGAAACTGAGGCTCAGAGTTGATCGCAGCCAGGGAGTACTGAGAGAGGACGCGAGCTTGTGCCCGGAGTCCTCAGCACCCTCTGCCTTGGTCCCATTACAGCGCCCGGGTCGCGCCATGAGCCCTCCCCGGTTCAAGACCACTGATCCGCTCGGATGGTTCCCCACCGAGGCAGAGAAGGGAAGGACCCTGCTCTTCCGATGCCTTAGCCCCGTGCCTGCCCTAGCGCCTGGTAGAAAACAGGCTCTCAGCCAGCAGCTGTCCCACTGGACGGGTCGCGGGAGGGTGGAGCTGGGGGCTGCGGACGGCCACAGCTCTGTGGACAGAGAGGTGGATGGAAGGACGGACGGTCAAGTGTTTGTGTAGTTCGGTGGGGGTGGACATCAGGGTGGACCCCGCCCGGTGGGTGGGCTGCGATTCAGTAGGAGTTCGACTGCACGAAGCGTATCGCAGATTGAATGGCGTCCTTGACGTCGTGGGGTCTTTGGGTGCCTCCGAGCAATGATTCCGCTCCCCAGTTGGGTGTGTAACCGACACATTCAGGAGCACGTCTGCGCGTCACGTGCCTCTTTGGGTGCTCAGTGGGCATTCCTGATTTTGGGGTGCAGTTCTGTCCCAGGGCGTGTCCTGGCCGGGGACTCTGTGTGTCTCGCGCCGCACGGCTGCTGTCGGGCCAGCCGACCAGACCGGGCCTCCCCTGGGCCGCAGGTGCTCGGGCGCAGGGACAGGGGTCCCCCGCACTCCCCCACACCATCCCTGCGAGGCTGGCGGACGGCGGGGCTGCTCCAAAGCGTCCTGAGCGTCTTCAGGAGGGGGAGCAGCACTTTCTTGCAGTGACAAAGCCTCCTCACCTGTGCTGTGGGGGGTCAGGCTGTGTCTCCACAGCTCGTGGGCCGGGCACGCCCTCTGTCCTTGCTGGACGGGGCAGCTGCCATCCCGCAGAGCGTGGACGTCCTCTCTGGCATGTGGGACCAGGGCGGTGGGATCTTTCAAGGGAACCTGGGAATGTTGACGCGAAATTTCCTTCAGTTAAATGTTGGCTGCCTATTCACGTTTTTTAAAAAGGAACGTGTGGACCCCATAAGACACATTTGTGGGCCATATTTGGCCCAGGGCCACCTCTTTGCCCTTGTGATAGGAAAGCCCTTCTGTGCTTCTTTTCTGAGAAGCCCATTCTTGGCCTGAGGCGAGCGTGGGGGGTTTTCGACCGTGGCGTTGCTGTGAACATGCAGGAGCTCATCGGCTGTCGGCAGGTGATGAGGCCCAGGGTGTGGTCACCGATGCCCCCTGGAAGCTTCCTCTCCCTCTGGCAGGGGTGTAGCTGCACTCTGAGAGCTGGGGTAGGCCCCTCGGCTCACCTCGATCGCGGACGGCCTCAGCTGCCGTGCGGTCCCTGGTTTCCAGCTGCCTGACCGCCAGGGGCCACCTCCCTGGCCTGCACCTCCCTTTCCCCCTCCGTAGAATGGGGGAGCTTCCGGAAGAGTCCGTCCCGCGGGGCTGCGTGATGGAGGCCCTGGGACAGGACGCAGGAGACGCCCCAGCTGCCGGGGGGGGGGGGGGGGGGGGGGGGGGGGGGGCGGAACACGGGGCAAAAATAAGGATTCCCACCGCGAGAGGGCGTTTGTCTTTTCATCGTCACAGTTTGTTGAGCTGTGACTTCTGCACTGATCAGTTCGCCCTTTCCAAGTGTGCAGTACGCTGCTTTCAGGGTGTGCCGTTGGGTGCCCCCACCGCCGGTTCTAGGACATGTCCGTTCCCGCCGGAAGCAGCCCCTCCGTTACTGATCCCTGGGCCAGTCTGGGGGCCCCGTGGACGCGACGTGTGCTCACATTATCGTCCCAGAGATGGGGGCGATGGTGTATGCGAGCCTGTCCCGAACGTCAGCAAGCATTAGCGTCTCCGTCGTCTCTGCCTTCGCTTTCATCAGACCTTGAGCATCTTCCTCGGGACCTTCTTTACCCCCTCACCGGTCCTGATTCCGTCACCCCTTCATCACAGTCATTGTCGGCAGTATCATGCGCCCGGGAAGCACTTAGGGAACGGCGGCCTTGACCCTTTGACGCCCACGGGCTCCGTCCATTTTCCAGGGGACTGAAGCCCACCCCTGCAGCCCGGTGAGGAGCCTTCTGCAGCGCCCCGTCTGCAGAGACTCGGGGAGGCAGACATGCAGACCCCGCACGTCCTGCTCGGGCCGCTGCCGCAGCCCGTGTCCCAGGAAGGCTGGTGCTGTCCCCCTCTGCTCCCTTCTGCTGGGACACATGAGGCAGGCAGCTCCCCGTGACCATCTTTAGATCCTGAGATCTTAGGAACAAAGACTCTGCTTAGCAGTTTCTCTGCTTTTCTTCCGTTTTCGGGAAAGCAGATTTGCCTAACGTGCTTCCCAGTCCTCTTAGGGGTCTCGGGCGTGTTCCTGCAGCTTTGCTCCTCTTTCCCCTTAGAAAGCCCAAGGTGCCTGGAGGTCAGGTCTCGTCTGTCCTGCCGGCCCTCTTGGCTGTCAGCTCGCCAGCACCTGCCCGCGCCAGCACCTGCCCGCGCCACCATGGTGGTGAGGGGCCGACCAGCAACAGGACACAGCCTCCAAGGTCAGGAGGCCCATGCTCAAGGAGGGCGTGCTCAAGGATCAATTGCAAAAATGCAAAAGGAACGCTAGAGGCAGGGCAGTGAGCAGGCCCTGTGGGGCGTGGGGAGGGTAAGACGCGATCTCTGCCCCGGACAGAGGGTGCTCGGCGTCCCGCAAGGCCTGGCGGCAGGCACGGCCAGCAGGGTCTGGTCAGAGCCTTGTCGAGAAGGTGTGGGTCTCACACGTTCTGCGTTTAGAAACAGAAAAAGTGCTTCCAAATCAGGAAAAGGTTGATGAATCGAATCCTCCAAGAACATGTGTATAAATCTTGGTCTTTGGTGGAGCTCACAGTTTGCAGAGAGCACCAGGCTGCGGGGCTCGGGCTGCTGTGTTTGGTTCCTGTGCAGGGAGCCCGTGGCCTTGAGACGGCCCCTGCTCTCTGTTTCACCTGGTTGCTTGGGAATCTGTCAAGGAAAGTACAGCGTGTTTTGTAAGAAAACGCAAAATGACACCAACTCCCTTCAGTATCAATAAAACACGAATCCCAAACCAGGGGAGCAGGCGGTCAGGTGGTTTAAAGGTCCGCTGTCTGGGATTGCAGACTGAGCACAGGTGCCTCCCGCTACCTGAGCCTGGGCAGTGGGCATGTAATTCCTGCCTGCTCCGCGTTTTCAGGGGCTGACTACACTGGGCCCTGCTTTAGCTGCACTCGGGGCTGAACCCACGCGAGTAGTGGCCATAGCTTTGGTGATGCCACGGGAGCGTTTATTCACGTTTATTAAACTTGTGTTCTGTGCCGCAGTCTCTGCTTGGCCTGCACTCACTGAAGCCCAAGATGTAAGTACTAGATCGGTTGTATTGTATAGCTAAGGGGACGGTGGCTCAGACAAGTTAGGTAGGTGTTGAGAGTCACACCAAGAGTATGCCACAGAGGTGAGATCTGACCCAGGCAGTCTGGCTTTGAACACTGGGCCTGGGAGCCACTCTGCTTCATGGAATAGCTGCAGACCGTGAGGTCAGTCCTGGTTGTTCCACAGTCACTGAGAGCCCAGGTTCCTTCTGTCTTCCTGCTCAGTTATGCTCACACTGGCATTTATCCTCCATGGCTTAAGATGGCTGCAGGAGCACCAGACATCACATTTAAGTCCCAAAGGTACACACAGTGCTACTGTGGGTGTTTCAGTTAATTTTGTTGTGGAGATAGAATGAAGAGGGGAAGGAGCGAGCAAACAGATGGACCAGGGAATGGAAACATTCCATCTTAGGTAGCAGCAGCTTCTAAAGCAATCTGGCCCGAGGAGCGTCTGTGGAGCCCCGTGGACTCAGGAGCATGCAGCACGTACAGCCCAGTGCCGGGAGGTGGCAAGAACTGGGGGTGGGGGGGTGCAGTGTGGACAGATGCTGATGTCCCTTCCTCACTGATTACCCCTTCTGACAGCCTCTCAGTTCAAGGACGCACTTCCTGAGCAAACCCTGTGCCACCCTCCACCCTGAGCTCCGGGGACGGGAAGGATGGAGGCAGTGCCTTCAGGACCAGGGGACAGGGCGGGAGGGGGGTCAGCTACGCGAGCGTGTGAGAGGTGCAGGGACACACCGTGCAGGTGTGGTGGGACACGGGAAGTGCTCCCAGCATGCTAGATACAGGAGTGCTGCTGCCTGGGTCCTGTGCCCCTCCCCGGGCCGTGAGGGCCAGCTGCTCCTGAGTGCATCAACGAAGTTGCGTGTCCCGTAGGAGTCACCTGGGGTGGCGGCTGGTGGAGGAGGGGCTCGAGTGGAGATTGGGTTTCCGCCCTCCTCGGTGTTGTGTCATCCGGGCTGGGCCCATGTCTGCAGCCCCTGCCCACGCCTCCAGGGCCCATGAGGGATACTGCACAGGGTGGCACACTGGTGATGCCTCAGAAAGCCGGTGAAAAGCAGAAATTATAAACGTGATCTGTTCTTGCTCAGAATGCTTTCCTTCAGCCTGAGTCCCGCAGGTGAGAGTCGAGGACATTCCACGGAGAGAAGAACCAGAACCCCCCAGAGTGCGGGCTGGGGGAGGGGTCCGTGCGGAGAACCCCCCAGAGTGTGGGCTGGGGGAGGTCCGTGCGCAGAACCCCCCGGAGCAGGGGCTGGGGGAGGTCCGTGCGCAGAACCCCCCGGAGCAGGGGCTGGGGGAGGGGTCCGTGTGCAGAACCCCCCGGAGCAGGGGCTGGGAGGGGGGTCCGTGCGCAGAACCCCCCGGAGCAGGGGCTGGGAGGGGGGTCCGTGTGCAGAAGCCCCCGGAGCAGGGGCTGGGGGTGGGGTGTGCCAGTGGCTCTGGTTCTTGGCGGCGTGGCCCACACACAGGGTCCTGCCCCTGCCTCCCCACCGGCCTCCTTCCTGCCACTGAGAGGGTCTGGCCCAGGTCCCGGCCCCTTGTCCTTGGACAGCTCTGGGGCCCTGGTCTCGGGGGTCTGGCCAAGCCCTGGGCAGGACCACTGACCGACCCAGAAGGAGGCCACCCTGTGCCTGGGGGACGGGGGTGTGCACCCAGATAGGTAATTTTTCTGTATCTTCCAGAAAAATCAGGAAACGGATATTTGAAAGTCGAACTCCCAATAGATTAAAGTCCTTTCATGTTCTTGTTTTTTGAATTATCACGTGAGCTCCAAACGCAGGTGCCTGCTCTTTGGGGTGTGGCGCGTTGATGGGTCTGGTGGCCAGGCTGCCCCCGACCCCGGTGGGCTGGGGCAGGGGGACACCTACACCTGCGGTCCCCCTGGCCTCGCAGGGCTCCCCGGGCCTGGCCCCACACTGGAGAAGGCTCTGGGCCCGTCCAGGCTGCAGGCAGAGCCGGGGCCAGGCCCGGCCCACGCGGCATGGTGCTCTGGGGGCAGGGCCAGGTCAGGGGCAGCTGGAGCCTGAGCCGTGCCTCCCGAGGGCAGACGGGGCTGTGGTGACACCCCAGACTGCAGCGGCCCCATGCAGACTCCGTCGTGGTCAGGGTGAGCCTCTGAGGCAGCTGGCCTCACACGGAGGCCGGCCGGGGCCGCTTGGGTTGGAGGCTCTACCATCAAGTGGAGGCCCAGGGGCCCATGGAGGGGAGGGGAGCCCACGGAAGCTACCATGTCCCTTCTGGGGCTCGGCCCAGACGCAACATCTCTCGGGCTCCCAGCCACTGCTCCGAACCAGCTGTGTGGCCCTGCCGGGCTGCAGGGGGCTGGGAAGTGTAGGGAGCCCCTGACCCGTGGAGGTCCCTGCACCGCTGGCCCAGGTCAGCTGCTGGAGCCTACGGTCACTGGGCAGTGGGACAGGGTGGGTGCTTGCAGCAGGGTCCCTGCCATGAGGGTGGCGGATGGCTGGGCCTCAGTCACCACCCTGGGCCTCTGCTGGTGTGAGCCTGGCACCAAGGGTCTGATGGAGGAGGGGGTGAGTGTCTGATGGAGGAGGGGGTGAGTGTCTGATGGAGGAGGGGGTGTTTGATGGAGCAAGGGTTGAGTGAATGTCTTACGGAGAGAAGCCTGTGTGTGGCTGATGGAAAAAGATGTGAATGAATGTCTGATGGAGGAGAGGGTGGGTGAGTAAGTGTCTGATGGAGGGAGGTCTGTGTGTGTCTGATGGGGGAGGGAGAGAGTGTGTCTGACGGAGGAGGAGATTTAGTGATGGAGGAGGGAACTGAGTGATGGAGGGAGGTCTGTGTGTGTCTGATGGGGGAGGGAGGGAGTGTGTCTGACAAAGGAGGAGATTTAGTGATGGAGGAGGGAACTGAGTGATGGAGGGAGGTCTGTGTGTGTCCGATGGGGGAGGGAGAGAGTGTGTCTGACGGAGGAGGAGATTTAGTGATGGAGGAGGGAACTGAGTGATGGAGGGAGGTCTGTGTATGTCCGATGGGGGAGGGAGGGAGTGTGTCTGACAGAGGAGGAGATTTAGTGATGGAGGAGGGAACTGAGTGATGGAGGGAGGTCTGTGTG
>CM052811.1:118117508-118141379 GCA_028533885.1 Nasua narica
TGTGTGTGTCTGATGGGGGAGGGAGGGAGTGTGTCTGACAGAGGAAGGTACGGATGAGTGTCCGACGGAGGAGAGTTTCCTGGGGATCCTGGCGGGCATGAGGCTGCCAGCAGGTTAGAGATGGCAGCCCCCTCGCTGAGGCTGGAAGAGACCTGGCCTCGGCACACCGGGCGAGCACTGCAGACACCAGTAATGGTAGCGCCCCCTGTTTGTTCAGCTCCTTATCTCTAAGTGTTCTCCCCCCTCAGTGCCCCTTGGGGTCACCGAGGCAGATGACAGCTGGGAACCACAGGCTCAGGTCAGGGAGGGCGTTAGCAGGCGGCAGAGCTGAGCCTCAACTCCAGTCCCAGTGCATGTGCGGTGGCCCTCGGCACTGGTGCAGGAAACCTGACCACCTTGTGCAGAGCCGGAGCCTCGTGGACGATGCGACGGAGTCCTTTATTCCCGTGTGGCCCATGCGGGCATCTGGCCGGCCGGCTGCCCACGGCCACGGCCCCTCGCTGCCACGCACCCTCCATCCTTCATCTCCTCCGCCCTCGATTGTTTCCTGGGTTCACAGCACGGGGTCAGGCCTGGGGCATCTGTTCCGTGGAGAGGCGGGAGGACGCCCTGGGACCAGGAGCCCGAGCTGGTGACGGGCACTCATGGGACACACCCCCACGTGTGCATACGCTGTCCCCTGGGGTACCACACCCCTCACCTTGCCCTTGGCCCGGTGCTCCAGACCTTCGCCTCCTTTGGAGCCCCCAAGGCCTGTCTGAGTGCTCCCCGCCGCGGGCCAGTGCTGGCATCCCCCCCACCCCGCGTGCACGGGCAGGGGCCAGGCCCGGAGACGGCAGGAGCCTCTCTCTACCCTGGCACGCCTTTTCCTGCTGCCGCTCCGCCTGCGGCTCTGTAGTTAGCTGCCGCACTCCAGCTTTCTCCGTGGGAAGAGTCAGAAATAGACCCGTCTTCCCCAGCGGCACCTGCTCTTCACTCCTCACTCGTTGGGGCCCGTTTCTGAATCGGGGGAGGGAGGAGCCTCCAGGAGAGGCTGGGGAATCCTCGGGCTGGAGCGCACCCACGCCTTCCCTGAGGCCTCGGCCCCCCAGCTCCCTGCCCACCCGCCCAGGGCTGTGCCTGTGGGTCCTCCGAGAGCCCCTTGCCACCGAGGCTCCAAATGAAGATGCTCCGCGGCATCCCCTGCCTGGGGGAGGGGGAGGGGTCTCACTGCCTGGGGTCACCTGCGCCGAGCCCTGGGGTCAACCTGGGCGCTAAGACCCGATCACGTTTGCCTCCCTGAGCCTTCATGGTCTCCTCTGTCGTCTGCCTCCGACAGTGAGTGGGGTCGTTGTCACTCTTGTTTCTGGAAGCCTCACCCCACACAGAGAGCTGCGCCGAGTTCTGGACGCAAGTGCACGGAACGCTGCGGTGTATGTGTTTAGTCTAATGGGCACTGATTTGGAGTTTGCGGTGTTCTTACTCTCGAGCCAATTCCTCCCCTGTGCCGTGGACATGTCCCAGGGCCCTTGGCCCCTCGTGAGTCTGGAGCACCTGTGCGTCCTGTCTGAGGGGGGTCCTGGCCCTGGGGAGGCCTGTGTCTCCTTGTGGGGGTTCTGCCTGGTCCCTTCTGGGACAGCAGCCGGGAGGAGTCCAGAGAGGGCTTCCGAAGGCAGAGCCGATCTTGGCCTCCCCTCAAGCCCGTCTGCCTGCTTCAAATCATCGTACGCCTTCTCGGGCTGCTGGGATGACTGCGGACTCCTCCGCGGACTCCGGGTTGTGTCCTGTCCCACTCTCCTGCCCCACAGACGCTCACACCCCTCAGCCCGTCTAAGGAGCACTTGCAGGATCCCTCCTCGTCCGCTGGCTCTCAACCCAAGGGCCTGGGCCGGTCAGCCCACCTTCCCTAGGCTTCATCCGGTGCTGCGTGGTAACAGGGTGAGCGTCTGTCCCCGGGAGAGCCTGCAGGCCGCGGCACAGGACTGGGCCTCCCCGCCCACCACCGCGTCCCCAGGGCCCCGCGTGTCGTGAGTGCTCCCAGGACACGTGATGAAGAAGGTCGGCTGAGCCCGAGGCGAAGTTCGGAGTCGCGTGAAGCGGGATCCCGGGTACCGGGCGGCCTTCCTGGGCAGCAGGGAGTCTACACTGGACACGCAGTCCTGCCCTCGGGCCGCCGCCTCCTGTCCCTGGGGATTGGGATCCTCTGTCCCCGGAAGAACCACACAGGGAGGGGCTCGGGTGCACTGCTCTGGCCCCGCCGCCTGTATGGGGGGTCAGGCGGGGCATGGTGCCTGCACGTGGCTCAGGCGGCGTCCCTAGTGGGCAGCGTCCACCCAGCGGCCTGGGTCGGAGCTGGCCCGGGGGCCGGCTGTGCCCTCCGCCCAGCGGCATCCGGGAGGACCCCACGGTGCAGGTCAGGACCCGGCCGGCCTCCAGCACACCGGCCGGGGGCATAGATCCTGGTGGTGAGTGGTCCCCGCTTTCGAGAGACGCAGAAACTGGGTGACGGGCCTTTCTGGGCACTCCCGTCTGGGGCCAGTTGGCAGCTCCCAGGCTGGGTTTTCTTGAGATGATTTTTGAGAGACTGCTGTGTGCCAAGCGAGCATTCACAGACGCTCAGTGCATTACCTCATTCCGTGCTCACGCTTCCCGGAAAATCTGTGATGGGCTCTCATTTTGGAAGAGAAGACAGGCCTCCAGCGAGAAGAGGCTCGGGGGCGGGGGGCATTGCTAGTGGGCATTTGGGGGTGCTTTTCAGGTTTGAGGAAGTCTGTGGCCTCAGTCCTCAGCTGTCCCTTTGAGTGTCCTGGCTAAGCTGCTGGCCCTCACTAGTCGCCAGGCTCCGCCCCCCTATAGAAGCTCCACAACGCCCCAGAGTTGCCTCTTCCATGAAGCCTGCCAGGATCACTCCTCTCCCTCCCTGTCTTCAGGCCCCGTGTGTGAGCAGTTAGGGCACACCGGCTAGAGAGGTGTGATCTTCCCGGGGCTGGCCTCAGAGAAAAGGGGTCTCCCCAAAACCCTCCACCCCAGCCCTGTGTGGTCGCGCGTGAGTCACACACCCTGTCCTGTGTCCTCTGTGGCATTACGCTCTCTGGAGTGGTTTTGTTCGTTTTTATGCTGCTTGTCTGCCTTCCTCCGCAGACTGCGAGCTTCCCCGGCAGGGGGGAGGTTGGTTGAGGGCTGTGTCCAGGGGTGTGGGACCGCCTGGCACAGAGCCAGTCCTCCGGGGTCCTTTGCTGAGGGAGCCAGCCAGTGGCGATGGGGAATTGGGGATCTTTCGGTGCCGGTGAGGGGCCAGATCTCCGTGCACCCCACTCCCTGGGCCAGTCAGGAGCCCTCGCCCCGGGGTCCCAGCCAGGCCTCGCGGGGGTGGGGGGCAGGGCCCCAGCGGACCCCCAGACAGCTGTGGAAGCTGCCGCCCACGGAGCCCGCCGCCCAGCAAGCCTGCAAGCTCGGCGCCGGAGGAGGAGCCGCGGAGCGCGGGCCGCCCTCGGCTTTGTGCTGGGACAGGGGTTGTGAAGAGGAGACAAATACTCGTGGGGCTGCATCTTCTTGGGGCAAAGCGCGGCGGCCCGGATTCGGGGCGTTCCGTGCTCAGCCCTGTTGTCTGGGGGGACGGGGCCGGGTCCGGAAGTGGGACGGCTCCTGGCTCTGGCCCAAGGACAACAGTATCGGAGTTGCAGAAATAATTGGCGCTTGGCACTAATTGTGGCTAATTATGCCTCTCTCTCTTGACAAGCCTTTTCTTTATTTTATGTATTTGTTTTTGGCTGGATCCTCTGACTCCTTCAACTGCTGGAAAGGCGCGTTCTCTGCCCGGGAGGGCGCGGGTGGGGTTGGGGGCGGGCTGGGGCAGGGGGAGGGGGAGGCGGGCGCCGGCGCCCCTCCCTCCCTCCGCTCCGCCCCGCTGGGCCAGGAGGCGTGGATGAGAGGAGAGAGGCGGTGCTCGCTGTCACTCCCCCTGCCGAGGGCTGCGGCGAGGCTGCTAGGGACCGGCTCCGGACAGGTGCCGCGGCGGGCGGCAGCGGTGGCAGTGGCCACCCATGCTTGGCCTGGGCAGGAGGGACTTCCTCCCGCCTGGGGGGCGTCCCGCCGCGGGGCTGCCATTGGCAGGGCTGGAAATGAGCCGTGCACCCGGAGGGGGCACGGGGTCCGCCCCAGGAGCTCCGTGACAGAGGGCGACCTCCCTCCTGGGCAGGATCCTACAGGATTGGCCAGCAAGAGGCCGCCGCCAGAGGTCCCCTCCGCTCCTCCAGCTTTTGGGGACTCTGCCCCGGGCAGAGCACAGGTGGAATCCGCAGGCGGCCACGATGGTGCAAAACGTAATTCTAGTGTTTTTCCGCAGACGGCTGAGCCAGAGACCGGCGGTAGAGGAGCTGGAGAGAAGAAACATCTTGAAGCGTGAGTAGCTGGGGACCCCTGGCTCCCCCACCCCAGGTGCAGGGGCGGGCCTCTCCCCTGCAGCCCCCTCTGCAGGCTGGGTGCTCCCCTGCCGGGAAAGTCCAGCTGCAGAGCAAGACCTAAAGGAAAGTTGATGCACTCAGAAGTCTGCCCTTTTAAAATCGAGAGAGAGAGAGAGAGAGAGAGAGAGAGAGAAAAGCTCTCCTCCCGGTGTAAAGATATCCCTATTTCAGGTTCTTTAATTAGCCCTGTAGATCTAGGGGAAATGGCTCAGCATCCTCTTTGCATTCTGGGGTGGGCGAGGGATTCCCTAGCAGTCTGGGAGGGAGTCCTCGCCCGCGGGGATGGAGCCAGTCAGAAACCCGGGCCGCAGCACATGGCCCTGGGTGCTGCTGCCAGCGGGGCTGAAGGACCCGGAAACCCTGGCAAACCCGCCCTGGGCTCCGTCTCTGCCATTCCAGGACCGGTAGGTCCTGGCTCCACGTGGTCGCGGCGTCCCCGGCAGGTGTGTGGTCACAGTGCCCACGGATGGCCTCCCCAGTACAGAGGATGCCGTTCTGTCTCGTGAATGTCCTAGACATTTCGGGGGTAAAACCCCTCAGAAGTTCTCAGAGGGTTCTCTGGCCCGCACAGCTTAGCTTTCAAAACGTTTCCTACAAAAGGTGTCAAAGGGCCTGGATTTTTCAACTATTTTCAGTCTTGTTCGTCTTTATGCGATGAATGCTGCAGATACTGAGTTTGGTGTTTCGTTCTGCTCCCTGTGGACTCTTCCCGAAGTTCGGGCAGCGCTTGGGCGGCCGCCAGAGAGCCGAGGGGTAGCAGAGCCTGCTGCCCGCCTGGGCGCAGAGTCCCGGCCGGTCCCTGGCCCCGGCTCCCCCCCCCCCCGCGGCACCTTCTCCCCCCTGAGCGGGCCCCGCTGTCACGGGCGGTGGGACACGGTTCACCCTGAGACGGGTTCTGGGTCTCTGTTGTCAGACTTACGACGCGGCCCCTCCTCTTCTGGCCGGTCTGCGGATTTAAAGGGAAGCCTGTCGTGGGCTCCGCCCGCTCCGTCCAGTGGACGCGAGCGTCAGGCTCTCAGTTACCACGCGTTGGAATGCTGAAGCCCGCCACCGCTCGTTCAGAAAGCGGCCACGTCACAGAGGCCCTGAAACGAGCAGCCCGGGGTCGGTGGGCAGGCTGGAGCGGCGGGGGCTCTCCTGTGGGGCTCTCCTGGCTCAGCCCCCCTCCATCTCGGGCCCCGCCCTGTCCATCTTGGCACCATCTGTCTCGGGCCCCCCCGTCCATCTTGGCACCCCCATCGGTCTCTGGTCCCCCGTCTGTCTCAGCCCCCACTGGTCCATCTCGGCCCCCCCGTCCATCTTGGCACCCCCATCCATCTCTGGTCCCCCGTCCATCTTGGCACCCCCATCGGTCTCTGGTCCCCCATCTGTCTCGGCCCCCACTGGTCCATCTCGGCCCCCCCTCCATCTCAGGCCCCCCCCGTCCATCTTGGCACCCCCATCCATCTCTGGTCCCCCGTCCGTCTCGGCCCCCACTGGTCCATCTCGGCCCCACCCCGTCCATCTCAGGCCCCCCGTTGGTCTCCCCCACCTTTGATCTTGCCCCCCTGTCGATCTCGGCCCTCTCCTGGGGGTGCCAGGTCCTCATGGCAGGAAGTGCCTTCAAGTGTATTAGTCTTTGCAAATAAACGTCAAGGCCTTCCTGAGCCGGTGACGGTGAGTGGATGACCAGGACAGCCCGCACTCACATTCAGGGCACAGAAGGAAGAGTGGGTTCCCTTCTCTGCCCTGGAGCCCCTCGGGTGTGCCCGTAGCTCAGGACCGACTCCAGTGCCCGGAGCGGGGGTGTCTGCGAATTTCTCTGCTGGTTCCCGGTGGGCGATTGTTTCGTTCGGTTCGGTGGAGTAAGCACGTGTGGGCCGGCGTGGAATGGCATCACCACCGGCCCCTGACCCGGGCTGCAAGCCCTCCCGCTCTAGGGCCCTCCCTGCCCATCATCACACGTTCCGGTGTTGTGGCATCGGGTCTGCCCCCTGCAGGCGGGGCCTCACGAGAAACTGTGATCAGGCCCGAGGGACCCTCGGAGCTCGGCTTGGGTGTCACCCACGGATAGGAAACCCGATGCGCCCCCCTTCAGCCCAGGCTGTGGCGGCCACGGGACTCGGGGCTCGCTTACGTGCCCGCGTTGAATTGTCGCGATGGAGTCGTGCGGTTCTGCACCGATGTCCCCGCTTCCCTGGTCAGGAAGGTCACTGAGGGAGTAGTGCGGCTTGTTAACAGAAGTCTTGGCAAGGAGAGAGAGCCGAAGGTTGCCCGGCTCCACGGGCCATGTTCTCACCCCTGGTTAGAAGCAGCAACGCGTCTGTGGTGATTTACAGACGACGAGTGTGGCTTCCAAGCCGCTGGCTCTGTTTCTAGAACATCTCGGTGTGGGGCTGTGGTCGCGGATCCCTCGGTTTGCACAGGGCACGGGGTTTTCTGCGTCCGGGAGTCGAAGAGCCACACACCCGCCGCTAGGTGTAGCTCAGAGAGAACCCGTGGGCTCAGGCTTTGAGGAAGGGCTTCTTGGGGTGGGCGCCCAGTGGGGCACCTGCCCCAGAGGGGGCCCCCACGGGCCACCTTCAAGGCTCCACTCTCCAAAGCACCTGTGCCACTCACGTGACCTTGGTAATGACGTTGTTGGTGAATAGGGACAAAGATCTAGTTTTGTTTTACCCTTTTCACGTGGAGGCTGCCCTTGGCCTTTGTCCGTGGCTTCTTTTTTAAGAAATCTGAAGAATTAGCTTCGTGTCCTCACAGAAATCCCTGACGGTAGGCCTGAGGTTGGTACTTCCACAGTTCTAACTCGATTGTCTCAGCTGTCTGACGAGAGCTTCCTCGTGTGCTTTCCCCTGATGTGTCACTCGGCTTAGGAACCAAGAGCAGAAAAGGGCTTCGTTTCCTTTTCTGAAACATTCAAATGCGGGATAAGTACGATGTCCCGAGTCCGCCCCGCTGCGAGGTGAGCCTCCCTGCCCAGGAACGGAGCTTCCCACCGGCTGGGACCCGGGGCTTTATTTAGCAACAGCGAGCGCCAGAAATAGGACATCCATTATCCCGCATCCCAGAGCAAAGCCTGCATTTTACGGCGGCTCTGACTTCGGCTCTATTTTTAGCTGCCACGTGTAGGTGTGAGCACGGCCTGCACGGTAATAGTCACAACTCCGCGGCGAAGCGGGTTCGGTGAGGCGCTGTGGCGGCCTCGGAAGGCTCGAAGGACACAGCCGTGTCCCTGTGCTCGCTCCTGCTGTGGGAGTCAGCTGGGGGCCTGGCGTCTTTAGATGTGACATGTGCCCTGAAAACGTAAATTCCGGGCAAGCTTGTGTTGCCCGCAGTCTGCAGAGGGGTGTTCCTCATGGCTCTTGGCCGAAAGTCTGTGCATGTTCCTCTTAAGCAGAAGGGAAAAGCAGCGACAGTTCTGTTACTGTTCATGGAGGATATTCGTATGTGATATACTAATACACATACTCGTGTACGTGCACACAGTTGCCCTACTGAAAGTGCTTGCATGTGTCCTCTTTACTCCTGGACGTAAATACACAGACGGTAGATATTTGGTTGGGCAGGGGGCTGCTTCCTGTTTCTCCTGCAAGTAAGTTTGTGCAGCCGAGGGTATGTGCTGAGTCGAAACACGGAGAAGGTCGAGGAGAAGGGCCGGAAGGAGGGCAGAGCCTCCCCTGGCGCCGGTGTCCCTGTGGGGCAGTGAGACCACGGTCTGAACGTGGCCGGCCGAGTGGAGGAGGACCGGCCGAGAACCCGGGGTGCCCCTGATAATCACGGAGGCTGGGAGCTCACCTCCTCGCCAAAAGCGAGAGAGTCTCAGGCCTTTTTTTTTTTTTTTTTTCTGTTTTAACCTTTCACAGAAAGGAATGATCAGACAGAACAGGAAGAAAGAAGAGAAATCAAGCAGAGATTGACAAGAAAGGTACTGTGATCGAAGTGTCTTATCCTGGGATCTCGAGGGACAGGTGACGGGTGCATTGGTAGCGGCGGAGGGGTGATGCAGGGTCAGTCAGTGCTGTCTTCCTGGACGGCAGCGAATTCGCTCCCCAGATGCTGGAAAGGCCATGCCCCTGCCCTCCCCGGCATGGCCCTCGTGCCCGGAGGGAGGGGGCTTGGGTGGCAGGTCAGGCCCAACGACATTTCCACGGATCTCCGGGGAGCCGGACGGTGACAGGGCATCCCCTTCGTTTACCGGAGGTCTTCACACACAGAGCCTTTCTGGGTGTCTGCGTTCGCGGACCTTCTGGGCTCCTTGGTACCTTCAGCTTGTCTGGAAGCTGCCAGTTGCAGAAGCGTTTCCTTAGCGTCGAGGGTTGCGTGTGGGACGCGCTGGGCGGAATGGGACCAGCCCCGGCCAGCCTAGGTGGCAGCCCCACAGCCTGGTCACTTCTGGAGCCCTGACCCTGTCTAAACGCAGCGTCTGGGCCTTGCCCGTCTTCTCCGCACTCCGGGGAATGAGACAAGATGTCCACCTGCGGGAGGGGGGCCTCCCTGAGCTTGACTTGGGGGTGCCGCTCCCGGCAGCCTCTGCTTCTCCAGACCTTTTCCTGAAGCTTGTCCCTGGAGCGTCCAGCAAGCCGGGGCTTCCGGGACCGGTGTCCCCCTGACCTTCCTCGGTGAGCCCCCCCGAGCCTAGGCTGCGCTCGCAGAATCGCAGAATCACCGTCGGGGCCGCAGCTCGGGCTTCCCGCGGCCGTTGCTGGCGTGAGGGCCATATTTCCCGGTGTTCGGGTTTCCCGGGTCCCTGCAGACACGCTGGTGTGGCCGCGGGCGGCTCACGGGCGGCTCTGGTTTCAGCTGAATCAGAGACCCACGGTGGACGAACTGCGGGACAGGAAGATCCTGATCCGCTTCAGCGACTATGTGGAAGTGGCGAAAGCTCAGGACTATGACCGACGGGCCGACAAACCCTGGACACGCCTGTCCGCGGCCGACAAGGTACGGGGGCGCTGTCGGAGCCGGTCAGCGGGGGGACGGCAGCACCCAAGGAGGGCAGACCGCGACGGGCTTGGTTTGTTCCTGGGCAGGGGGTGGGGGAGGGGTGGGGTGCCACCAGGTGTCGAGATTGCAGCCGTGCTGTGCCCCGAGGTCGGCTTCACGGAGGTGATCCGGGGCCGTGGCTGTGCCTGCGCCTAGGGGACAGTTTGGCCCTTGGCAATGTCTGGAGACATTTTCGATGTCAGAAGTAGGGGGCAGCGAGTGGAGTCCGGGGGTGCCACTGTGGGCCCCGTGATATACAGGACGGGCCCAGCCAGGGTGACCCAGTCCCCAGTGTTGAGAGTGTGAGGCCGAGAAACCCTGGAGGATGAATCCAGGGCAGGCAAGGCTGGCACAGAAAAGGTGGAGGGTCTGCGACAGCGACACAGGCCAGAAAGGCCGAGGCCCGCAGGACGGGCCTTGTAGATCGGGGCGGCTCCAGCTCCGTCCCCACCGCTCCGGGCGCGGGTCTCCGGGCCTCTGGCGTGAGGCGTAGGAAGGGGGCAAGGAAGCACTGGGTGCCAGAGGCTGTGGGGGAAGCAGGGGACCGAGTGAGGCCCCCCAGCCTCGCTGCGTCCGGACCAGATCCTGAATCCGGCCTGTCCACCAGCATCACTCCACGTGAGCCCCGGAAAATCCCCGTGGGAGACGTGTGGTCATTTCCCCCGTGGAGGCACCACGGGGCTGGCGGCCCACAAGGGCTCAGAGGGCACGGTCCTATCCTGGGGCACACGTGGTCCCTGGAGGGCTCGCCCATGGAGCACAGGGTCCCAGGGAACCGGGGAGGCCGGACGAGGCTGGGGACAGGCCTGACGCTGCGAGGAGGCACACGTCGCCCGCACGTGACAGCGATACCGCGTGCCCGAGTCCGAGCAGCTTCCAATCTTATTGCACAATTCCGAGGGAGTTCACCCCAAGCTGAAATTCCCGCGTGATTTCGCTGTTCCTGCGCCGTCGGGTGGCGCAGCCTGTGCTCGGCGTGGCGGCTGTGCGCTGGTGGGGGCCTGGCTGGGGACGACCGCGACCAGGCGTCCAAGGCGGAGTGCTGGGCCCAGCCACGTTTCGTCTTCTTTGGAAATAGATTACAGGACGCCAGCACTCAGGAAATATTAGAAAGTATTGTTCGTCTCCCCCGCGGGGTACTGATTTCCTGTGTTCCTTTTCTAAAGTCCCTTCTCTGAATTGCAGGCAGCCATTCGTAAGGAGCTCAACGAATACAAGAGTAACGAGATGGAGGTGCACGCGTCCAGCAAGCATTTGACAAGGTGGGATTTCTGCGCGCACGACTTCCCTGGTACTTATCACGGGTTTCTTTCAAACGCAGAGAGAGGCAGAGCCCTGCGCGTCTAGGAGAAGGAGTCCAGGACCCGCAGAGAGCCGGAGGGGACCCGCGGGTGCACCGGCGGGCGGGCGGGGAGGGGGTGCAGGCGACACTCCTGGGTCCGCGGGGCAAGGATCTCGTGTGCGTGTGAGGGAATCGGCGTCAAAGCAGGGAACGGGACGTGCCTGTCCGCCGACTGTCCCTCCCGTCGCGTCCAGACGTCTCGTGACAGAACCCGGCCCGTCTGTGCGACTGGGGGCCACCAGGTCCCTTCCACTCACTCATTCCTGTCTCCCTGACTGTATAGTCGCATCTTTAATACAAGCAGGTGCTTCCCCAAACACTCCCCGATATTTGGGTCCCTTCGGCGTGCAGGTGTCATGCCAGGTGCGGAGACGGCAACAAGGCGTTAGGTAAAGGGGTCCCCGCGCGGGGGCGGGGGGGGTCCAATGGGGCGCGTCGGCCGTCCTCTAGCACCGAGCCGTCCGCGTCACGGTCAGTGTGGGCGCTGGACGTGCTCCCCCACTGGGGCCGCAGGGTCTGCGGGGGGGGACGGCAGGGAAAGACTGGCCTCCCCGTGCTCACTGGCTGTGTTCTTTCCTCGGCTGCGACAACTCTCACATTCCCTTCGTCCTGGGGACGGTGCTCATGACGCAGCAGGCTTCCACCCGAAACGGTCCCTTGGCCATGTCCCCCGGTGGCCTAGAGAGGCTCAAGCCCCAAGTACAGAGATAACGGAACTCCCAAGTGCAGATACTGCCTTCAGCTAAAATAGCGGTTCCTTTCCTTTTCTGGTTTGTCCCAAAGTGGCCACTGTGGTTGTTGAGGACACTTACTCTGCAGGGCGGTGTGGCCGGGGGCAAAGCCGGCTGTGATGGGCTTCCATCCTCCAGGACGGTTTCAGGGAGAACGTTTTAAGGGAAGAAGGAGGAGGTCACAAGAGCAGGAGAAAGTGATCGTCCATAAACAGTTTAAAAATTTGATAAGGTTTCCCCGGTGACCGACATACATTTGAGCGAGAATCGATCATCTTAGATTGGGTTATCCAAAATATCCAAAAATATTTAGGAAATCAATATTGTCAAGTAAAACATTCGAAGCTATTTTTAATGTTTACCATGTTAAAGAAAAATTTTGTTACATGATATTACATGTGTTAATGTCAAAACATCAAATACGTTTTCCCATTACACGTTATTAAGAGTCATTAACAAAAGATATACATCTTCTCTCCTAAGTCTTTAATGCCTTTCTTAGATGATGGAATTCTAAGAGTTGGCCCAAAACTTGGACATCGGTAAATAAGATTTTTATACCACATTTTAGCACTTAGTATCGGTTTTTAAAAGCACAATATTTTTAGTCACCTGAGACTTTGTGAAAAGTATTACGTTACCACAAACACATTACAAACTTACAAAAACAGAACTGTATCTCTGATTTCCAAAATTGTGCTCAATTGATTTGTTACTACCTCTGATTTTAGCAGATCTTGGCCTTGCACACTTCAAGAGCTTAGCAGCTTTCAGACTGAGTTTTAGGCAAATCGTTCCTCCTGGGCTCCAGCGCAGGCCTGGGGGCCGGAGCCCTCGGAGGCCCTCCACCACCTGAAGAAAGGGGGCCCATCCTTGTGTTTTCCATGTTGGCTCTGAGCCGCTTTTAATGGCCACCCATTTATTTGCAGGAGGTTTTGGTCATTTTAACTTAAAAATGTGTGACCTTACGCCATTTGTCTTTTTATACTTCCTAGATTCCACAGGCCATAGAGATTTTCTTCTGAGAAGAATTTGTGTTTAATTTTTGATACCAACACTGAACATTCGTCAGGGAACTTTCCTGAAGTTCGGCCCACGACTCCCTGCTGGGCCAGCGAGAGGGGCAGGATCACTGAGGCAGGTGAAGTCGGGCTGTGCTCACCTGCACGAGGGGAACCCAGAGGACGCCCTTCGCGCTCTGGTGTCCGCCGAGTGGGGGCTGTTGGGCCCAGGGGAGACTCAGAGTCGCTCTCCCAGAAGAAAACTGTCATTTGCCTTTGAACCTGGTTTTTCAGTTCTGCAGTGAAACGGAGGCCGGGGACGGGCCGCGCCGCGTGCAGGATTGTGTGGAAAAGACATTTTTATTCCGATCACAGTTAATTTGAGAACTCTTTAAGCTCATGTTCCACAAAATTATTGACTGTACTATACTTTTCTTTTTTTTTTTTATATAATGTCTAACAAAAAAAAAATACAGCTGCAACATTTTGATTCCTGTTAATTTTGTTCTTTAATTAAATGACTCCTTATTGCAGGAAACGAACCTGGGTTTTATGTTTTAATGGAGATGGGAGGAGAGCGGAGGTCTGTGAAATAAGTCGAGTTTTATTACTTTTGAGCCGTCAGATCCAAACCCTTAAAAGAGAATTCCAACTTTTTGTGTGCTTTGTTTTATAAATTCTGTTAGTACATGTGGTTTGTGCCTTGGAAAATCAGATTATCTTTTTCAAATTAATTTAAGTTCATGTATCCTTGAGTAATGAACCCAGAGATAAGCAACAACTTGGTGGAAAATTCTACCATGATGGAAATTAGGCTTTGAGTATTTTTAGGTTCACATATGCAGACATTATGGAAAACTCTGTTATTGGAGACAAAGGTTTAGAGGGAGCGGACATTATAAAGAGGGCATTTACCTTACTTAGCACAAAGGTAAACATAATGTTGGTACAAAGGGGGAAAATAAAAAATGTTCCCGGAAGGTATTTTTACTTGGCCTTTGAGTAAGTGCCCTGACGGGGGAGCCCGCGAGCGCGCCCACCGGCTACGTGGTGTGGCGGGAAGCCGGGGGCTCGGAGCCTAACTTTGGGAGCTCGCAGACCCTGTTGCTTAAACCCCAGCCCTGTGCTGTTCACCAAGATACTTATTTTCTCTCCAGGAAGAGCATCTCTCCCCCAAACTATTGCTGTAACTTCTAAAGGAGACGACCGCGACCAGCGCATTCTCCGCCTGCAGCAGAGGTCAGCCGCTGCTGGGGCTGCCGGCCCCCGGGAGCAGGTGCACGTCCCCTGGGGCGTCTCACTGCACACGCCACCTCGCAGCTTTCCGTGACCTTTCCTGCTCAACTTCCTTAACGCTGAAGTGGGTCAGGTGCCCGTGGAAACTGCTCACCCCTCGGGGCAGCGCTTAGTTCTGGGGGACTTGGGATCGATCCTAGATGCTGGTGAACGTGGTGTCCGTTAGCGGAACTCTTGGAAAGAAGTCCCCGTTATGGTGGGAAAGTTCCAGCTCTGCCTCTTCCTTGCTGTGCAGCCTTCAGTGAACTGCTTCACTTCTCTGAGCCTCAATTTCTTTGTCTATGAAATGAGATGCTATCTAAAGCTTTTCTAACTAGAAGCCAGTTCTTTAATTTTATAAGCATTTATGTGTGTGTTTATATAGTGTGTATTTAATATATACCTATACTCTATTCATAACCCATTGTTTGTGGTCAACCTCCAGAAAACTTTACTTTTTTTCCCCTAGTCCACACTACATTTTAGCAGCTCCCTATTTTGTTTTATTTGGTCTAAAATATTAAGTTGGAGCCCAAATTATGTAAAAGTAAGATTTCAGTCTCCTTCACGTAGAAATATCCACGGACTTACTATGAAACAAAGAAAGGAAAAGGGTGCTTTTGTTCGAAACTGGGCCGGCCCCCAACGCAGCAAGGACCGGTACTGCTTGGGAGCTGGGCCTCTGGTTAGAGGTAACTTGGCAGATGGAACGTGTGTTCAGGTTTTTTGCCCAAGTAAAGTTCCATAATTAGTGGATAAATAAAATTCAAGATAAAAATAAGGTACAGGAGGCCCAGTGGAGGGTTTGGTTCGGTTCAGGGTTAAGGGTTCTAAGATATCATAAAACCAGAAGATATTTTCATTGTAACCAAAATTTTTTAGCAACAGTATCTAACGTCTCCATTGTATTTTTATTAATCATAAAACTTATTAATCATAAACTATTCCTCTAAGTTGTGTCTCCATAGTCCACATTCTTACCCAGCACTACAGAGGTCGAGAGAGCCACCTGCGGCGTGAGTCAGGTGAGTGCACGCCGCGCCCCGGGCACGCAGAATCCCGCACGGAGGAAGGCGCTGATGGGCGTCTCGAATTTCCCTCATCCTAGCTGGAGGAGCAGAATTAAAAAGCAGCTTATAAATCTCACGGTACGGGTGATACACAAGCTTGTGTATATAAATTCACATGTGCTCTGTAAATCTGAAGAGAAAGTGCATATATTTAAGAGCCTGAGGTCTTCGAAAGAACAGTCTCTGCTGCCTCCCTATTCAGTAACGATCGCAAACTGGGAATGATCACAGTTCTTCACGACTAGGAGACATCAGGGTTTTATGCATTGACTTCACAAATCATCTGTTCTAATTTCCACAAAATAAACTATGATTAACTGTTAAAGTAACAGTGACTACTAAGTCATTAAAGGAATTGTGTTTTTAAGAAGATTAAAAGATTAAACCATAACTGGTTATTTTATGAGAGAAAATTAAATCACTTCTGGAAGTATCAAGTTTTAACCTGGCAAGATAGGGGGGATAGTACCTTATAAGTATTTGTAAAAAAAAAAAAAAAAAATACATCTTTAAACATGTTGAAAGGACTTTGAAATTATATTACACAAGTAATTTTTAGACAATCGAAATGGCTTAAAAAAAAAAAAAGCCAAAACCCTAACATCAAGAAGTCCATCTTGTGGAAATACATGGTAATTACAAGTCTAAATTCTGGATGTGAAAAGCTAAGTTTTTAGCTACATATCCACAGTTCTTTAATAGAAAGTTCAAGTCCAGAACTGTAAAATTCTCATTATATTGTTAAAATTATTAGTCTCACGTACTTCTAATCTCAAACTCATTCTTTTCCAGAGATTTTTTCTAGAGTTTGTCGTGTGAAAGAAACATCCAAGAAGATGCTCATAAGAACCTGAACATGTTGAGACTCAAACTGAATGAATGAAAATATTTTGAAACAGTGAATTATCATAAATTAATTTCTCTTAGACAATGTTAGAATGAACAGTGGAAAAGCTACTAGTCATAAGTTCCCATAGTTTCATGAGAACAGAATGGTATTTCATGTTAAGTAATAAAAAGTAACTTTTAACTGTTAGATCTCCTTTAAAGAAGGTAAACAGGGAAATTCTTTTTTTTTTTTTTAAAGATTTTATTTATTCATTTTAACAGAGAACACAAGCAGGCAGAGAGGCAGGCAGAGGCGGAGAGAGGAGCAGGCTCCCCGCGGAGCAAGGAGCCCGATGCGCGACTCGATCCCAGGACGCTGGGATCATGACCTGAGCCAAAGGCAGCTGCTCAACCAACTGAGCCACCCAGGTGTCGGTAAACAGGGAAATTCTAAAAAAAAAATCACATTTTCTTGACAATAAGCCATGGTAAGAAACTCTGGATCTGGTGTACATGCTAATAATTCTTAAAGTTAAAACCATGCTTTTATATGCACATTACTACTGTCGAAATGCAGTTTATTCTCCTTTTTCCAAGACACACGTGTACTGCAAATGCACAGGCGTGTGCCCCAGATGCGCGGTGCACGCCCTGCGTCCCACCGGGAGGACTTTCTGGTTACAGTGGTGATGCCCGGTGTGGCACAGGGGGTCTCAGGAACGTCTGACACCTTGCTCCAGTTTTCACGTTCCAACTTAGATTTGTCTGTTGTGATTATTTCCTGCTGTGTTCTCGTGATCAATATTCTGCTTCAGCTTCTTCATAGCACTTATGATTCCTTCCATGCTTGCTCTGACTCTTCAGTGGCTGTGTTCAGGGACGAAGTGGGAATTCGGGGACAGTAACGTGAGTGGGGCAGCTGGTAACAGGTGGTAGTGACAGGCGGCTGAAGAGCTGGCTCGAGCAACCGTGAGCTTCACAGCCTGTGCTGAGGTCGGAGTCGTCGAATTTGTCACCGTCGACCTCCCATTCGCTGCGGCCGTAAGTGCGGAATGAAAGCCACACAGCCCACTGCCGCTCAGAGGGTCTGCTAGGCATCCGCGGTATCAGGATGTGGTGGCATTTAGGTCCTTGTAGTAACGTCTCTAGGGCTGAGTATTTAGGTTTCTGCCCGGCTATACTAATGATGCAAAATTTGTTCTCTCCCCCATATGTTCTTCTGGGATAGTTACCACTTCGCAGCGCAGTTTGGTTGAGGAAGGGTGATCAGCCTACGCCAACATGATGTTGAATTCCAACCCAGGTAAGAAATATAAATTATTGGCTAGAGTGGTCATTTATTTTTAATATGCTTGAAATAGGAAAATCAAGAAGTTGTAGCTGTATTGGTTAACTCACATAATCCTTAGGCTCTGCTAATACAAAACTGATTTAAATCACTATTTTTGTTAAATAGTGAGGTAAGTTGAGAAACACACTGTATTGTACAGAAGAGAGAGATCTGATTGTTAAAGGTTTTTTCCGGGACGCCTGGGTGGCTCAGTGGGTTAAAGCCTCTGCCTTCCGCTCAGGTCATGATCTCAGGGTCCTGAGTTCGAGCCTTGCATCGGACTCTCTGCTCAGCAGGGAGCCTGCTTTCCCCCTCTCTCTCTGCCTGCCTCTCTGCCCACTTGTGATCTCTCTCTCTCTCTCTGTCAAATAAATAAAATCTTTAAAAAAAAAAATGTTTAAAAAAAAAAAAAAGGTTTTTTCCTACACTAGGGGTCTTTTAAACGACAGCGCACCAACCCAATCTGGCCTGCCTCTTTTTTTTTTTTTTTTTAAATGGCCTGCAAGCTAAGAATGGTTGTTACATGTTTATGAAAGTACCTACATCTATTCTCAAATTTACCTGTTGGCCCACACAGCCTAAAACATTTTCTGTATGGTCTTTTAGATAATTTGCCAACTCCTGCTCTAATTTTTCTTAAGTGTAAATAAATATATAAAATGTTAAAAATGAATTACACAGAATAAAGTCAAGCAACTACATGTTTTTTAAATACACTTAAAATTTTTTGACATCAAATCTGTCCCAAATGTCAATATTCATTATAAATGCATATTGACAGTAGTAGAGTTGCATAAAATGCACATTTTACAAGGTAAATAATAAAGGCCTTATTGGTGTTAAAGGCAAGCATTTCATTAGTATGACAACTCGCCCTGCTCCAGCTTCCTTGTACTTAAAATTATTGCTATCACAGCAGCATAAACCAAAATTATAATATCTAAATTGAAATTCAAGATAGTGCAACATACAGATCTCATTCAAAACATCTGTATTCCTGAAGAAATCTTGACGTATTTTCCTCTAGATATTATTTTAGAGTATTTCCATGGGCTTTTTACCTAATGTTTTCCATTAAAAAAAAAATTGTTTTGGGGCGCCTGGGTGGCTCAGTGGGTTAAAGCCTCTGCCTTCGGCTCAGGTCATGATCTCAGGGTCCTGGGATCGAGCCCCATATCGGGTTCTCTGCTCGGCAGGGAGCCTGCTTCCTCCTCTGTCTCTGCCTCTCTGCCTACTTGTGATCTCTCTCTGCCAAATGAATAAAATCTTTAAAAAAAATTGTTTTGAGAGAGCATGGAGTTGGGGGGAGAAGGGCAAAGGGAGAGGGGGAGGGAGAATCTTAAGCAGGCTCCACGCTCAGTGTAGAGCCTCGTGTGGGGCTCGGTCTCACAGCCCTGAGATCCTGACCGAAGCCAAAAGCAAGGGTCGGACACTTAACTGACTGAGCCATCCGGGCGCCTATCCCAATATGTTTTTCAAAAAGCCCCAAACTAAACATCACAAATAGAACCATTAAAAATATAGTATCTTCTTTGATAATAAAGTCTATGTATATCTGACACACCTACACAATTCTTCCAAGGGGCCAATAAAATGGAAATCCATAGGATTTTTTAGGACTACTTTGTTTTTTGAAATTCAGATGCTCCTTGTTTGTACAAAACATGGATGTACACATTTCACGTCTTTCTAAAATCACTTAAAATCAATTAGTATGCAGTGTAGTGTTAGTTTCAGAGGTAGGTTTAGTGATTCATCAGTCGCAGACGATGCCCAGTGCTCATCACAACACATGTCCTCCTTCATGCCCATCCCCCGATGACCCCTGCCCCCCTCCGGCAGGCAGCCCTCAGTTTGTTTCCTAGAGTTAAGTTTCTTTTAAGTACAAGGAAAGGGCTCATTTCTTGCTTATCTCTGTACGTGGAGCTGAGCACAGCATGTGACACAGAACCGATGCTCAGGTGGCTAATACTTCATTATCCGTTTTAACAGAAATGCGACTATACAGAATTTGAGGATCTGAGAGTTTCAGGCACATCTGCCCTCTTTGATTTCAGTGAATTCCCACCTAGAAGCGCTCTATTCATTCCCTCATTCATTCACACTATTGCAAGCTTCCTTTTCTAGGCACGTTTTTAGGTTCTGGAAATAGCGGCCTAAGTTAACTATGCATAAGTGAGACAAACATGGTCCCTGTTCTCAGAATTTATACCAGTGGGGTTTATTGGAGGGAGGAAGAAAGAAGTTTCTGGAGTGATATTAAGATTGATAGGATTGGGAGGGAGGATCTCTCTGAAGTACTGTTTCCATGAGACCCAAAGGACAGCGTGTGCCCGGGGAAACAGAGCCGCAAGAGCAAAGCCTCGACGACAGGAGCGGGATTGTCCAAGCAATGTGTGCTGAATGAGAGAGGAGAGGAGCAGGAAGCTAGGTGAGGAAAGGGACAAAGGCCAGCTCATGCAGGGACATTCAGGCCCTGATCTGAAGGTTGGGTTTTAAACGCAAAGGACACCTCTGGAGAGATTTCGTGGGTTTGTATTTTATTAAGTAAATCCAGGTGAAATGCAGATAGCACGAAGTTAACCATGTTGAGTGCCGTTCGGTGGCATCTAGTACTCACCAGCCTCTCGACCTCTGCTTCCGTCTGGTTCCTCGCAACCAAAGGAGGCGCCGTACCCTCGAAGCAGGCACGGTCCAGCTTCCCTTTCCCCAAGCCCCGCTACCCCTAGGCACCCCCAACCTGCTCTATGGTTGTCTCTAGGGATTTACATATCCTGCATGTTACCTAGAAATCCAATCTGACAGTGTAACCTTCTGTGTTTATTTTTTCGCAAAGCTTGTTTTTGAGGCTCTTGCACAGGAATCGGCGGTGCTCCTTCCTTCTTGTGGCTGAGGAACCGCCCGTGTATAGATTTACGACCTGCATTTATTCATTCACTGCCCATTCGAGTCGTTTCCATGTTTGGCTGCCGGGACGTTGCTGCTGTGGACATGCCGTAGGGTATCTGTTCAGTCTCTGGCTTCGGGTCTTTGCGTGTATTGCCGGAGGGTGGAAATGCTGAGTCATAGGATAATTCCACATTTAAGTCTCGGAGGAGCCACCAAACTGGTTTCCACAGGGACTGCTTTCCTCCCCCCAGAAGCACACGGGGGTTCTGAGTCCTGTACAACCTTGCTGGTACTTACTTTCAATACTTACTTGCCAAAGTTCTGGTGGGTGCAATGCGACGTCTCGCTGCGGTTTGTGATTTCCAGATGAGTAACGATACTCCATGCATGTTCGTGTGCTTGTTGGCTATTTGTACGTCTTCTCTGGAGAAATGTTCATACAAGTCCTTTGCCCTGTTTTTGTTGGGGCATTTGTCATCTTGTTGCTGTAAGAACTCTTCATGTGTTCTGGATACTGGGTCCTAAGCAGATACGTGATTTGCAAGCATTTTCTCCCGTTCCGTCGGTGGTCTTTTCACTTTTATGAAAGTACTCTTTACGCAAAGGTTTTCTTGGTTTTTAAAAAAGCCCAGTTTACCTTTGGTTTTTTTGTTGTTGCTTTGTTTTCCTGTTGTTGGTGCTTTTGGTGTCTCATCTAAGAATCCACTGCCAAATCCAGGGTTATGAAGATTTACTCCTATGCTTTTTCCTAAGAGTTTTATAGTTCTAGTTCTTTTAGGTTTTTGATCAATTTATTTTTTATATATGGTGTGAAGTAAGGGCACAACCTTGTTTTGCATGGGGCTATCCAGTTGCCCAAACTATGTGTTGAAGACTACTCCTTTCCCCACCAATGGTCTTGGCAGACTTGATGAAGCTCAGTTGACCATAGATGAGCAGGTTTATTCCTGGATTGTCATTTCTATACTATTGGTCTACATGTCTCTCCATCTTGAGGCACTACACGGTTTTGAGTAACACAGTTTTGTAGTGAGCATGAGATTCGAAAGTGTGAGTACGCCAACTGTATTATTTTGTCGAGGTTGTTTTGCTATGTGGGGTTCCTTCCATTTCCATTTGATTTTTAGGATCAGCTTTTTTATTTCTGCAAACAGGCTATTGGGATTTTGATAGGGATTGCATTAAATCTGTAAATTACTTCCAAGTATTGCTATTCTAACAATAGCAATTGTTAAAAACAATATAAATGTAAAATATTAAAAGATATAAAAAAAAATATTGTTTTGTAATCAATGACCATGAGAGGTCTTTCCACTTAGTTTCTATCAACGTTTCATAGTTTTCATGTTTCATTTTCATAGTTTTACCTCCTCCATTAAATATATTCCTTATAATATGCTGCTGAATTCAGCTTTCTCGTTATTTTGTTGAGGATTTTTACCTTACGTTCATAAGGTATACTGGTCCGTAATTTTCCTGTGATGTCTTTATTTGACCTTGGGAGCAAGGGAATGCTGGCCTCGTAGAATGAGTTATGAATGTTCCCTCTTTTTTTTTTTTTCTGGTGTTAATTCTTATTTAAATATTTGGTAGAATTCTTTGATTACTGACTCAATCTCTTTTTTTTTCTTTAAGATTTATTTGAGAGAGTGCATGGGGAGAGAAAGGGCAGAGGGCGAGGGCGAATCTCCAGCAGTCCCCTGCTGGTCACGGAGCCCGACATGGGGCTCCGTCTCACAATCCTGAGATCATGACCTGAGCCGAAGTCGGGTCAGATGGCAAACAACTGAGCCACCCAGATGCCCGATTCAGTCTCTTTGACGTGTTACAAGACTGCTTAGATTTTGTTTCTTCTTGACTAAATTTTGGCAGTTTGTGTTCGTAGGAATTCATCCATTTCACACAAGGTATCTAATTTGTTGGCATGCAACTGTTCACAGTATTCTCATCATCCTATTTCTGTAAGATCAGTAGTAATGTCCCCAATTTTCATTTCTGATTTTAGAAATTTTAGTCTGCTGGGGGCGCCTGGGTGACTCAGTCAGTTAAATGTCTGCCTTTGGCTCAGGTCATGATTTCGGGGCCCTGGGATTGAGCCCCCCATTGGGCTCATTGCTTGATGGGGAGTCTTCCTCTGCTCCTCCCCCCGGCTCTCTCATAATGAATAAATAAAATCTTAAAAAAAGGGAGATTATACTTGGCAAAATTAATCACTGGTGATTTTGATAAAAAGTAGGTTCAGTGAAATAGTAACTAGAGAAAATTATTTCTCTATGTTCTGTGTAAAGATAAGTGGAGAATTACATCGGATGGGTAGCAGTCCGAGGGGAACTTGATGCCAGGGGCATGCATGTGTGTACTAAGTGTGGGCTATACACGCTGGCAGAGATGCAAAGACAGCAGGAGTCAGAGCACTAGTAGGGAGACAGTCCTGACAAAAAGGTAAATCTGCCACAGGAACATGTGAGAAATCAGAAAATGCTGGTATTGACGCAGGTAACATGTTTGGGAGAAAAGAGGAGGAAAGTATGAAGTAAGGCCATCTGCTACAAGGTGAAGAATTGAGGAATGCAGCCCCGATACACGGTAATACTCTGGAAATGTGGTAAAGTCAGACGGGGCAGAGGTAGGATTGCTGAGCAGCCATGTGAAATATGTGGTCATAAATTTAAGCCTGATTATAACTCTTCTCCAGTGATGTTCAGATTCTGGAATGAAGGGGGTGAGCAGATTCGATGAGAGGTGAGAGAAGAAAAAGTATATTTGACTAGTGTGTCTATAGGGGGTAAGGAAGGGACGAGGGACAAGGACAGTAACAGGCACCAACCGGGGTGGAGTGAGCGGCCCGGGACTACTCCAGAAAGCAGGCTGCAGGGGGAGGAGGGTCAGGGTGAAAAGAGCGATGGAAAGGGAGATTCAGTGGGACACACCGACGGCTACCGAGCAGGTTGCAGCGGAAGCCTCTGTCACTGTCTCCTGAGGAAGAGCCCCTGTGCCCTCCCACTAACTGAATCCCTCCGCTTGTCTAGACTAAGCCGCTTTTTCCACTGGACTTCAATACTGGTAGAATTCCCACACTCGGCTACCCTTCTGCAGGCCAGCAGTGGGGACTGAGGCCGCTTTCTGTCCTGCTTTAGATGGGAGAAGGACGTTTTGTCTGATCCAATGTTCATAAAATAACTTTTTATTTATAATATTTAAGTCACAGAGCATTTATTTCAACTTTAATATATAATTAAAACATGTATATTTTAGCAAGATATTATTACAATGACTATTAGGAGCTTAAAAAGTACTGGTTAAAACAGCCTGCTTAGGAGTTGAGACTTCTGCCTACAATGAGGACGCTGAGACAGTGTAGTAACTGGAGCCATAGCTGGACACACACTCTCTTCCACAGTGTGCTCAAAGTACCGACTTACACTCAGGTACGCATTTTAAATCCCAGCCTTTAGCCTCTCAGCATGCTAAATTTTTATTACATGTAGTATATTCTGAACTTATAATACTTAGTCCAACTGTATTCATTTAAAAATACATTTTATATGATAAACTTTATTAAAGAAACTAGTTTTATGAGTATAGTTAACTTGGTAAGATTTGTGCAATGTAAATATTACTACAAAAACAAGCAAATTCCTTTTACTGTTTGGTTTCCCAAAAATTTCTCTTTAAAAGAGCAGTATTCTAGACAGAAGTCTCTTGAGGTTGGAGTCATGTTAAAGTGGTTCTTTCTCATCCTTAAGACGACATTTCTTTGGATTTGGAGGCTCCTACAAAGCACTCGTGCCTGGGTGACATGTGTATTTTTCTCTTTGTAGGGCTACTCTGGTATTTCCTGTTATACACAAAAAGGAGTAAGTGGATAAAACTTGTTGATAACAACTAGACATCACACACGAACATTTCTTTCATGAGCCATGAATAATGACATCAGTCCTCTGCGTACATTAAGAAGCTCCTCTTCTTGCTATAGCCGGGGGGGGGGGGGGGGATAAAAA
>CM052811.1:118141479-118208461 GCA_028533885.1 Nasua narica
CTGATACTCTAGATCACTTGAGAGATCTAGTCTTTTAAATCCCAAATCGTTAAATTTTTCTAGACAATTTCATTCACTAGTCTAGTCAGTCAGCTTGTTTGCTTCAAGCTAAGGTGGCTCAGCCACAAAGGCCTGATCCTCTGCTGGTCCGGCATAGTGAGCTTCTGTTAACATTGAGCAAGTACCGCAGTACTCATCTTGGTGTGCAGGCTCTATTACAGTGTACCTAAGAAGGTCTGCCATCTCTGAGACAACACCAAAGCTTGGAGACCCCCCCACCAAGGAATGCTTTTTCCCCCCAAAAGGCAGCTGCTGGTCTACTAGACCTCAGGAAAGTCAACTACTTCTATCCTCAAATCTAAGGGGAGTCCTGTTATCCAAGGAGATAGTAATCCCTTCTGGGGGGCTCTGTCCTGACACCCGCCCCTCCAGAAGGCATGGCCGAGGCCCTCTACCGTGTACAGTGCTTGGATATAGTACAAAGAAATCATTCTTGTAGCTCATTTTAAAATCTGTAAACTGATTTTTTTTTTCCTTAGGAGGGACTCATTTTAATCACCTCTATTAATATTTTACTAGAAGTTTGTTCCCATTATTCTAATTTAAAGAACTAAAAATCACTGGGCTAAAACTGTCTCTCAATCCAAAAAGAAAGACAAGCCTGTGAAAGACTTGCCCTTCACTGGCGGCCGATCCACACGAATCCCTGACCCAAGAATGAACTTACCGTTTCCTTCAGGAGCCTGTCTTGTAGCATTTTCATGTTTTCTTTCATCGAACACATCTGTAAATACATAATTCATCTATGAAATTTACTGTAAAATTTTCACAGCAAAGAGGTATTGAGGGATGATATATAAACACGTAAAAGCTGGTACCTCAGACGTAAAAACAGTGTCTTCATAATCAGTGTTGTAGAAGACATTTTTGTCCAGTGACGCTTTCAAAAGGTGAAGCCTAACAAAAGGAATTACCTTTGTAGTTATTTTAAATTGCATTGCTATAATATAGTGATTAGATTTTGATTAAGAACATCACACTAACCTCTGCTGTTCACTTTTTTGATAGGCATTGAACTTCTGAAATGTCTTTTCCCAGAAATCCTTAATTTTAAAATATAAAAATTAACTCTTGGAAAATTACTATATTCCTAATTTAAACAATGTGGCTATATGCTAAGCATATGCTAGTTATTATGCACTCTTTTTTTCAGGGTTTTCTTATTATCAAAGGCATTATTCATCATAAGCTTCAGTTTATGTGTGTACATGCTATCTAAAACTATTTTCTAAAGAAAATAACAGTTTTCCCAGCTGTAGCTCTTAAAAAAAGTTCTTAAAAGCACAAACCACAAACTCCTTCTCCAAATCTTTTAAAGACTGTGAATCTTTTTCAAAATTCTCCAGCTCCTCTATGATGATGAACTGGAACTTATCAAGTTTTTTGATCCTAGTAGAAAAACAAAATGTTATTTTTGTAAAATGTAGCATTCAGAAGATTTCAAAAGAGGTTTTCATTACAGACCTATACTCCTGAATCTGATGGTTCATTGTGTTCAGATGTTGTTGAGCTGTTTTCCAAGACTGCTTAGTAAAATAATCCATCATTTTTTGGCGGATCTGAAAAAATACTAATATTTAACTTGAAAACTCTTTACAAAACAATCTAACCAAGACTATGTTAAGAACAAAGCCTTGACCATGCAAGTGACTAAGAAGAACTCAGAAAAGTGACAAATGAAAACCCAATTTGGTGATTTAAGCTCAAGCATTCATAAATAAACCCAGTCGGAGTGGCATCTGGTTCCATCAGGAAGGTTTTTTTTTTTTTAAGGATTTTTTTTTTTTTTTTTTTTTAGAGAGAGAGTGAGAATGAGAGGGGAGAAGGTCAGAGGGAGAAGCAGACTTCCCGCAGAGCCAGGAGTCCGATACGGGACTCGATCCCAGGACCCCGGGACCACGACCCGAGCCGAAGGCAGCCGCTCAACCAACTGAGCCACCCAGGCGCCCGACCATCAGGAAGGTTTTGACTAAGGGTTTAAGTGATCATTGGTTTTGTCAAGACACCACAGTCTACATTATTTACAAAAAGTCACACTCAGAATTATTACCATCTTCCATGAAAACATATTTGCTAGATCCAGCCAGATGCAGAACAGAATATATAAATCAGGGCTTCTCTGTTTAGACTACGTTGACCTTTGATAATTAAAATGAAATATACAGAATCTTAGTTTCAGAGAGAAGAAAAAGGGGTGGGGCTGGTGATAAAAGATGTTTTCCTGCACAGGTTAACAGCTGGCAAAGAACTGTTCTAGACACAGGCACGTGAGAAAAAGGTGGGTGGAGAAAACAGTAATTAAAAATTGTTCTAGAACGTATCTTGGCAAACATCACTGGAGCCCTCAGGCTCCATGTGTGTGCAGACCTGGTGACACAGAACGAGAGGACTTGCATCCTTTCCACTCTGTGAGGGTGCCCTCTCTAGCTGTCGTCTAGTGCGATAAAAAGATGAGGCACGAAAAGAAAATTATTCAGAAAAAAAGAAAAATAATGCCAAGAGTCCAAATGGTAAGCAGATTGAAAAGGGAAATAAGACAAAGAGGAAAGAATATGGATAACGCACAGCTTTTAGAAGAGAAACCTGGCTCCTAAGACAAATTACTCCACTTTTCACCAGTCCGTGAGGACCAAGGGAGTTAATATATGGGTATTTTGTTGCCAAAGGATCAAACCCAGCCGATAGTCTCATAGAAGGCTAATATCTTATCATACTATTTGGTATAAGTCATAATTTAAAGAATGGTAACTCACATTAAACTTCCTCCTAAATTCCGTGTTGAGGCTCTCGCACATCACCCCTAGCCCTGAGATCTCACTTTCCCAGCTCTCCCCACGAAGAGAAAAGTCATTTGTTGATAATGGAGATACACTTCCAGATACTGAAAAATGAAGACAATCAGGTAAAGTTAAAATATACATTATTACAAATTTAGTCTGAATCTAAACTTCATTAAGTTTAGAAGTCTCATGAAGCTGAGAACAAAATCTTATTTTCAGATTCTATGTGTGATCTAAGAATTACAACATAAAAGACCTATTTTTCAACGTAAAACTATTTTGATTTCTAAAAATAGGATGGAACATTTTTGGACTTATCATTTTTTAACTATTTCTATGTTAATAACCAAGTATTTAGTGATACACTGATCAGTAAATTTATAGTCTAGTAAAGCTTACATGTGGTAATCAGTAGAATCATAAAGGAGACTTCTGAGCACAAATAGACCCTTACAACCATATTTTTCACATAAAGTGAACTCTGCGTTCATCCGTACTGGACTTATCCAGAGGCCTCTTTACAGAGGGGATTTTTTTTGTGCGAATCATTCAATCTCTTAAGAAACCACCTTCCACAATAACTGCATTTTGACAAAGGCATTTTATCTGCCTACCTTTGTAAGTGTGATGATCTCTATCCTCGGTTTTAGATACTTTTTTGGGAAGTAAGTATACTCTCCCCTCCTCCTCTTCTTCCAAGTCTGTTTCATCAGCATTACTTAGATTATCTTCTATGTACATTCGTTTGCGACTAAGATGCTGTGTGGGGCCTTAGGTACAGTTAAAAAACAATAGTGCTACAATCTTAATTAAAATACCTAATATTCTTGCTTTTATAAAAAAAACAAAAAAGCTTTTGGTTGTTTTTAGGCAACTGTGCATTAAGTTCTATTTTCCGTCCAACTAACTAGATTAATGTTATGATGTAAACTATACCTTCCTGCAGTAGTATTCCAGTAATGCTGTTTTTAGAGCAGGACGCGGACTACAGACCTGACATATGAGTAGAGTCACAGGGCATGTCACACCATATCTGCTCTCTTTCCTCGCTCGACAGGGATAGTGGAGATGCGGAATGACTTCCCTAAAATAGATGTTAGAAATTGGAAACAAACTCTGTAAGTGTTCTTGGCTTCACCTTTGACCATCTTTCTCAAACCCTGAAGCAAGTGAATTGCAAATGTGGTCCATTCCTTTTTCAGGAAGTTTTGTTTCTGTCCCTTCCTCTGTCTCTACCACAACCACACATTGATCAAAATGCCTATGTCCAGCTCAGTCCTAAATTACAGCAACAGTTTTCAGCGGGCTTTCTCAACACGCTCCTGCTTTTCAATTCATCCTTAGTAGGATTTCGATTTCTTTGAGTCAGGGAATGGGAAGCCACAAAAATAGAAGTCAAAACTCTTGTTTCAACCTACTTTTCAGCCACATCCTGGCATTTTACTGTACACAAGTTTCTCCATTGTAGTCAAATGAGTCATTTTCGTATTCTGTGAAAATGCACGCCCACCCCAGTCGCCTTCCTCTACTTACTAGGTGGGTGGGCAGACGCAGACCAAGCAGGAAGGAACAGAAGCCTGTCTATTAAGGTGGAGGTCGAGCCCTCCCCAAGCTATAAAATTCCACCTTACCATTCTGTGTTTGTTTTACAGGTTATTACAATATTTTTGATGGTGGATTGATGGACTACTCTAGTGGCACAAAGCTCAACCAAATTTCTATATAATCATAAAACCAGAAAGTCCCAATTATAACTATGTAAGTTAGTGGTTCGGCAGCTATATCCTATTTAAGACCTTACAACTTCTCATTTTAAAAATTTCAACTTTTTTCCAACATCAAACCATCCTGCATACTTTAAACATCAGATTTTCAGTAACAGTTAAAAAATATTAAAATTGTTAAAGGACAGTAATCTGATTCTTGTAAGAACAATCTTAGCTTAAATTGGATGGTTATACTACCCTTTAAATCTCTATTGCTTTGTACAGGATTTTCATTGTTTGCAAGTTCAACTTCCATCAACTTTTTTCCGAACTATAAATGCTTACATCTGAGTAGCTGTTGCAATTGTGTGTATCTTGCCTAAACACCACAGAATTTATATTTTTTCTATTCACAACAGTATTATTAATTGGAGTATGCCTGGGCTCTGCATGAACAAGACATATGCAAACCCAGAGGCAATCAGAAAATTATTTAAAGCTAAGATACAATATGAAACCAAAACTACTTATGGTTTGAAGGAATAATTCATGTGCTGCCCAAAATTCAACACCCATTCACAATTAAAGGGAAAAAAATCCTTAGGCAACTAAAATATTAATTTTTTCAGAGTACCCACCAAAAACTACAAAATAAGCATGCCTATTGGTACAGTGTCTAGTTAATAGTGTCCCCAAGGTCATCATCACCTTACCAATAAAAAAGTAGAAGACCTAGAATGGAAAATGCAAAAGTTATCATGAGTAACTGTCTATAGTCAAAATTCAAGAGGCCCTAGGCAGGGAATTATGACAGAATTAGTCAAGGTAGTTGGAGATATAAAAATCAATAGTGTTTCTATACAAAAGCAAAAAATTAAAAACCCAGAAAATTCAGTTTTAATACAGCAAAAAGAAAATCCATGAAACATACGAATTCATCTATTTTCTTTGCAGAAGATTTGGCATAATTTTGTTGAAAATAACACCAAAATGTAGACAGAAAAATATGTGGACAAGAAAGCTCAGTATCGATATTGGGAAATGGCAATCCCCTTAGACAAACTGCAGAATTTACATGAATGAGTAGAGGGCCCACAGCATGTACAAGTACAAGAAGGAGAGGGTGGTGAAGCTCCCTGGAGGCTCTACTGATGAGAGTCATGTGGCTTCAGCACAGAGAGCCGCCTCACAGCTGCCCCCGGACCCCTGTTGCCAGGGCTGTGCCCAGATGAGCACTGCAAACGATGGAGACAGGAGGGAACCTCAGGCCTATGATGCTGCACTAATTCACCACCCACGTGCAAAGAGAAATCTTAGAAAGTCTGAAAACCTAAAAGTTAAAAGGAATCAAAACATTTTTACTAGGAAGGAATATGACAGTAGCTGAGGGATTTGTTGAACACAAAGACTGGTAAATTTAATGGTATCATTTTCTGTCATATAGAAGGTTTTTATTTAAAAGAACATACCGGAAAAAGAAAATTCTGTATTGGTTATGTACAATACAAACACCTATCTAAAATATTTTAAGAACTCCTACAAATTTATAAGAAAAATCAGATGATGAAAAAAAAATAGGCAATTGACAAACTGGCCCAAAAACGTGAAATACTGATGCTGTTAATCAGTAAAATGCAGAGTACAGTTCCTCACTACACTTAACAGATTGGCAAAAAGAGAACCATCTGGTAATAGCTGGTTAAAACTGTAGAGAAATGGGCACTGTCACATAACAGTGTTGGAGAGTATAAGCTGACAGAACTATTTATATAGCAAATTTCCAATATCTAAGAGTCAGCAGTAAATGGGAAACAGATGGCCAATACGTATGTGACAATTAAAATTCCAACTAGCACCGAGTAGCAGAGAAGAAAGTGGGCAGGGGATTATCCAGGTTTTGAGATTTGCAAGATGGAATACTGAGGGAAGAAAGGAATCAGGAAAACCAAGGATGGTAGAGCAATATTGACAAAGGATGATGATCTCATGGGAAAGTGGTGTCAAACTGGGCTGTAGTAATCGAGTCTTGCCTTGGGGGTCACTGGGGAGGGAGGCCAAGTAGGCTAGGGTGCAGATCTCCTGTCTGCTTTAAATAGCAAAGCTCCATTATTTGGCACATTGGTGCTTTCATGAGACATTTCATTAGAAAAATATGCTCTGTAAAGACTACTGGCTAAACAGAATAAAAAGACCTTAAAACCCTGTAGGAATACAAACATTCAGTTCGAAATGGTAGGACAGAAGTTTGGTTTTATCAGAGGTCTTAGACTGTGGCTGTAGGTATACTGAACTCTAATTCTACCTCTGTATACAGAGCGTAGTACATATCAAAAGAATAATATATTTGGGTATTTACTATTTACTATGTATCGGGTATTAATGCTTGAATAATCAAGACTGATTTTTCACAGCCCCACTGTGCAGATGAGAAAACTGAGGTGCAGAGGAATTCATTAACTTGTGAAATGTTAACACTGTTAGCAAAGAGTGGAGCCAGGATTTAAATGTGAATCTGACTCAAAACCTTTTCTTTTCTGCTATACCCGGTTATAGTAAACTATATTATCTTGGCAGTCAGTTCTGTAACTTTATTACTGCTTGAAAATTCTCTAATTTAAGCCATTTATACAACCCAAGCCAAAAAAAAAAAGCGGGGGGGGGGGTGTAGGTGGGGTGGAGTTTATAAACTGGCACCAAAGTACCCACAGCTTAAAGCCACTCCCGGCAGGCATGGCGGTCTTAGCCGCCCTCCCTCACTGTGACTGTGACTGACTCCTATCTGTAATGTCTTTTTACAACCCTCGTGAACATACCTATTGAGAAAAAATGTACATATACAAAGAATCTTTCACGTATCATTAAATTTGTTACTATTCACTCATTAACTATGTGGTTTGGATGTACAGACGAGTGGGCAGTGCCTCTGTGGAAGTGACCGTCGCTATCACAGTACTCCTAACAGCACGCAGTACTTCTCAGACCACCACATCCCACCTCCTGTACATGTAGCTACTTATTAGTCTAGAGATTTCATGGAGGCTATTTTCCTTATCAGTAGGTTATTCTTCTCCCGCAGACCAAACCCAGAAACCAACGTTAGGTGGATAAGCAATGTATATTTGATTAAGATTAGAGACAAATTATTTACTCCCTTCAGATATATCTGATAAGGAAAAAAATAATGTATATTCTTACCAACAAGAAGGATTGTGGAATTGGTGAGCAACTTTCTCTTGCACATAAATTTTTGTCACTGTTTTTAGGTGACTTTTTTGGGCCTCCAACTCCATATTTACTGCTTAAGGATTCAGGTGATGAAGTTTTTGGAGAAGGTGATAGGGATTTTGTTATACAGTCATAATCCTGAGTAAAATCCCTTTCTCTTATTTTCTCTATACCTGTATTGCCTCACAAAACACAAAAAACAGATGCCAAGTATTATCACTGGTGTCTGCTTCAGAAATAGTATGATTGAATTCTAAGAATATAATGATTAAGCAAATCCTCAAATCTTATCTATAATTAAAAAGATAAATGTTTAATAAATCAAGACCAAATTTGTAAAACTCTGAAAATGTTATAATTCAATTTAAAATGGAATCCTAAGAACTTTCAAAAGTTGCAACAAAAATATCTGTGGTATGAGCCACTCTGATGATCAACCTAAGTATGACCTTCAGTGACATCATAGCCAATACAGTCGCATAGTAAAGTCACAGAATTTTCTGGTTGGAGATGGCTTGGGAGACCATCTCATCTCAATTCTTCATATATAGACAAGGAAATTCATGGCCAAAATAAGTCTCAGTATAAATGAATACTCAAGACAGTTTCCAGGTTGAATGAGGGCATGTACATCTGTCTTCTAGTGTGTGTTATCTGAAATGACAGTGGTCCTGAGCACTATGGAAATATTCTAGAAAAGAACAAAATAGCTACTTTGGAGGAAGTACATTTTAATTTAAGTCCTGAATTTTAACTGAAAAGATGGATATTTGGAAATGCTTTAAAATATCCTTAAAAGGAAGTGAAAAAGATAAAAAGTACAAACTTATAGTTTCTATGGTGGAAAAGCATGTGATGTGTGTATGTGTGTAATATACACCAGAGCTCCAAAGAATATGAATTTTTGTCAGTTATTTTTAAATAAAAGCAAACGTCAAATCATGAAGATAACCTACTATGGGTCCACAGAACGACCATGATAGTCCTTAGAGTCTTTTGTCAATGAAATGTAAAAAAGATAAAGTAGAAATCCCCATCATTATTTTCATGTTGTTAAATATATTTGGGGATTAAAAACCTAAAAGTTTATTCAGCTTTCACATTATAAGTTGCAAATATACATTAAATATTTTCCACATTGAAGCATTTGATCTTTAACTTCCTATCATGAGAGACTTGAGTGTCACAGGGATGCTGTCCTGATGTCTACTTCACAAAGACCAAGTTACTAGCATTAACTAGTTCAAAAAATGAAGTTTTGACTACCTATAATTTTGAAGGGCATATTTAAGATTAATCTTCAAACTGTGTTTTCATACAGAATAATTCAACTTATTGAACATTTAAAAGAAAAAAAATGACACTGACATCTCATTACTTCTATAGATGATGGGCTCCCAGATAAGGACACAGGAGATAAGCCAAGGCTGTTATCTCTTATAGCATCTTTCAGGAGAGATGAATTTTTCCATTCTTTTGACACATTCTTTTGTGTTTCAGCAGAGAAGGTGTTCTGTTTCTTTGGCAGCTTCATGGTTTTGCTTCTAGAATGGATATTCTCCTCCTAAATGTATTGATAACTTTCGAATCATACTTGAATACAAAATAATTTATACTTAGACACATAAAACAAATTATGCTGAAATACCAGATATCGTCTATTACTATTTACAGGCATAACAGGGGCCTCAACATGAGTAAGTGAAGGACTTTCTAATATATTAGAAGACCTATGACAAATTCACAGGAAAATACAATACATGGATTATCACGGCATAAGAAATACAAACCAAAATGCTGTAAGGAGAAAAAGTTATAATCAGTTTGGGGAAACCAGAACGATTTCCTGGACTTCATGGTACCTGACATGCTTGGGACATGAAAAAGAAGGTGGTGAAGGAAGCCCTACAAAGGCCAGGGGAGACCCCTGAGAGAGCCCAGGAGGCGGGGAGGCACAGGTTTCCCTGGGTGTAGGTGCAGCCGCAGCAAGCCCGTCACAAGGCCCATTTGGGAGTCATACGTTATTCCATCTGTTTCGGCTCTGGGTATATACCAGGGAACGGGGCAGTGGGTTTGCAGAAGTATTCTGATGCACTGAATATTTCACCATATGGAGATTTTCAGGGTTTTTCTTTGAAGAGGGATAAGAGGAGAGGTGTGTACGTGTGGGAAGGCTTGGGAAGACTTAAATGGCTATATATATAGTCGTTCACACCTTTGTTTTACCACCTCCTACCTGTGTGACCTTAAGCAAGTTTATCTCTCTGAGCCCTCATTTCTCATTTGTAAAATGAGATGTCAATAAGAATGCTAATCACGTATGGTACCTAAGAGATTTTAAGATGTTAAAGTACGCGGCATAGCAACAGGCCCACTGTAAGCACTGGGTTGTTGTTATTTTTTTGTTTGTTTTTTACTTTGTTAAAAAAGCTTTCAAGCACAGATGGCTAGGGATACATATGTAACACCTTCTAAGACAGAACCCAGGGATGGACACAGGTTGGGCAGTGTTTAGGAAGAACCTCAGGTCCATTCAAGAGAAAGAGTCACAGCTTTCCAACAGTCTGCACTTTTCTGAAGTAAGATTTCGGAAGGATCAAGCATTTTTCTACTTCAAAGTTACTATCTTCAAATCATTTTCCTAGAGTCAAACATCTGTTTTGTAACACTAATGCCAACTAATCACAAATTTACATATTGCCTAAAGGTCAATTTTCAGTCTATAAAATTTCTCATATTGAAGGTTTAATTTTAAAATGTGACAAATTTGACATTTCTGCAAAAATATATTCTGTATTTAGTATTTTCACAGGCTTTTCAGAAATTTTTAATCTGATTTGTATTTTATTTACCTTTACTAGCAGCTTCTCTTTAAACGAATGTGAAAATTCTTGTTCACTTTCTGATTCTGAGTTTGAGAGATCTTTATAATTTTTTTTGGTTTTTGCCGCTCTTCGTGGAAGTCTGGTTCTCCCATCTGGAACTGTGTCCTCTACCTTTTTGGTGAGGTTTTTGTTGGGTGTCTTTAGGAGAAAAATTTCTGATTAGATCAGCATTTGAGATATAAGAAATACAAGCTATTTTCTATAAAATTGGCAGTGTGACAAGAAATACATAAAATATTTGTAGGAATAAAAAGGATTCCTGATTAACATTTTGAAAGATGGGACTTTATCTTTCTACCCAAATATCTTCCCTACCACCTTTTTCAATCCCTGTCATTAAAACTCTGGGAGGCCTAATATATATTACCTAACTTACATAAAAAAGAGGAGAGGAAAAAAGAGAAGCAGAGATATCAAAATTTCCTATAACCACATAATAAAATAGACCTAAAACAGGCCAACATGATCCAAAAAGGCAAAAAGTAGGAGGACACATGCAAAGGCTAGTACAATTATGGAAAAACAAGTAACAATAAAGATAAAATTATGAGATGAAAAATGAGGTTTTTTACATGACAGAAGAAAATTTTAAAGTGATGTTTGAACACAAACTTCTTGGCTTTACCACTTTAGATCTTGGTTGTCCCCTTTCTAAAGATGGCTCTGTAATTCAAGAAAATAAGTTTTCAAATAGATATGAACTGGCATTAAAATTTATTAGAATATTTTTGCATAGAAGTTAAAATCATAACAAGAATATATCTTTAAACTCAAAAATTTGTATTTCATGATGATTTGAGGCTAAATTGACATTGATAACGTATTAATTCTTGGTAGGATATGATTTACCAATTTTTTTCTCCTTCTTTACATCCTAAAACTTTTTAAACATGTAAGAGAATACATAGGTTATAAAGTGAACACCTATATGCATCTACCATTCAATTTAAGAGCTGGATTATGAATAGTGATGCATCTATTTGTGTGTATTCTCTGATACTCAATATCCCCTCTGCCAAAAGGGAATATTTTCATTTTACTGAATTGTTTCTTATTCATTTGGTCTTAAAAAAGAAAGTTTTACTTCACAGATACGTATCCCTAAACAATATAGTGGGCTTTGTAAGACAGTGTCATCTCATATGTAATATTCTATGATTGGCTTTATTTTTCATCATTGTTTCTAAGATCCATGTGTATTACTGAGAATAGCTTCTGTTTCTATTACCTTTTTTGCCTTTCAAGCACAATCAATCAACTTTCTAAGTATTCTCTGAAGCCTAAGAAACAGGATTATCCAAGCCAAGGAAGCATTGAAATTCTGGGAGAAAGGTCTTCCAATCCTGGCAATAAGCTAGCCCATTTAGTCATTTAAACAAAACAATTCACTCAGAAGTTCAATTTTAGAAGTATTTAGTGATGACAGTATTCTAACCTTGAATGGTCTCCTCAAGATTTCTGATCATCTCCTCTCTGTTACAAATGACTGTAAACTCCCTGAGAACATGTGAATCTTATGCTTCCCCTTGGCGTAGAACACACTGCTTCAAAGTCCAGACACGTGACCAGACGCAGTATGTCTTTCTTCCCACAAGTCTGTGTTCCAACTACCCCAGGACTGCACTCCCTGGACTAACACACGATGCTCTTTCACACTTGTCTCTTTTATAGATGATAATACTGTTGCTTTCTCTTCCTCATGTATACGATAGGCCTTATCTGTTTTAAGATTCAGCCTCATTTATGAACACATGCCAAACTTCATTTCCATATTTCTATTTCTACTTCTATTTAAGACATCACCCGCTCCTCCCAACATATGCACAAAGGTTACTATTGGTTATTTTTATCCTGACATAAAAGCTGATTCCTTAAAACACATATCAATTTAAAAGTTCAGAGTTATGTTTTCTTCTTTTAAAAATGGAGTATATGAAATCTTTGTGTTTTAGTAAACAATCCAGGAAAATGGTCATTAGGTCTCGCTAAAAACCTGTACTTCAAACTCTTATCCAACTAGTTCAAGAGAGTCACTAGACAAAGCAGAAGCCATATGCTGGGAAGATAATCTGTGGAAGATTAAGAAAAATATTCCTGCGAGAAAACTGTTTTCCTAAGAATATATCTTTATGTGAATTCTATGTGAATTCCTAAGAAGGATATGTGTTGGGTGTGACAAGAAATGGGATGTCCAAGATTTGATTTTTGCTTAGAGTGTTGGTTTCATGAGTACTTAATAATACATCATTCACAATAATTGCTAAATGAGGGCGCCTGGGTGGCTCAGTTGGTTGAACGACTGCCTTTGGCTCAGGTCGTGATCCTGGAGTCCCGGGATCGAGTCCCATATCGGACTCCCGGCTCTGTGGGAAGTCTGCTTCTCCCTCTGACCTTCTCCCCTCTCATTCTCAGTCTCTGTCTCTAATAAATAAATAAAAAAATCTTAAAAAAAAAAAATAATTGCTAAATGACTGAATAACAACTGTAGGCCATGAGTAGACAAATATTGAGAGTATGCATGAACCAAAGAATAGACAATCATATTTTGTGTCTCTAAGATCCTAGTAAAAAAAAGTAATTTATATATAACCATATTACTAAAAATAATAAAACAAAAAACAAAACCACTGTAGTGTTGTGGTGTGTTTGCTCTTCTTTTCTATTCACAAGGCTATGTACTTATAAATACTAACTACATATACAAATATACTTATCAACCAACAAAGCATTTCGTGTAGTTGAAATGGTAAAATCATTTGCAACATTTCTCTAAAAAGTGATTTCTTACTTGATTTCCCACTTCTAGGTTTCTTCATGTTTTTATTTCTGCTATAGTCTATTAGCTGTGGTTTTGATTTAGGTTCCTTTAGCCAGCTAAGATCAGTCTTGCTGTCATCACATCTGTATTCTGTGTCAGTATCACTAAAGAGATTTTTCTTTTTAGGATTTGTTAAAATCTACAAAAAAAAAAAAATCCTTGTAATAGATGAAGAAATGTGACTCATTATTATGCTATGCAAGGTAAGTTAAGCCAAAAACAAAAAACAAAAAAACCCTCAAGCAACAGAAAAACTAACTTCTTAATTTGTCGGCATACTAATCTACCTGGCATTAAGGAAAACATATGTAGAAAGTCACTCAGAAATCCAGATCAGAGATTGAGATTCATATTTTGTTGTTATTAAAACTGCTTACTCCCACAGAGGGATAAGCCAATGTCATCAAAGAAAGTAACTAAAGCTGTCATATCTTCTATTACTAGATGATTACGAATAGCTCAGAGACCATGCCAAAGTCATAGTGGGCATGTGGATAATCTCACAGAGGGGGAAAAAATCCAAATAATTTTGTTTTCTAGATCTGTGATCATCTTTGGCATTGGAAAATTATTTTTAAAATAATGCTGTTAATAGGCATATTAGTATATAACTTACTCTTTTATCTTTTGTTTTGAGAGAAGTTTCAAGTTCATCATGATTCCTTAAACTTATCCTTAAACAAAAATATGCATCAATTTTAATTAACTTCAATTATTTGTTCTCTTAAGGTAACATATACTGGACAGTTAGACCTGGGTTTTCAGCCTTATTCTTTTACTAATTCACTATATAATTCTGGCCAAGTTGCTTATGTTCTCTGACTTCACTTAATTATACGTGTAACAAGGTCAGATGAAAGGACTAAGTCCTTTCAGCTTTATCATCTAAGCGACACAACTAATATTAAAAGTACACAGAATCTGTATATTAATTTTAGAAGCAAAGGCTGAAATATTAGAAATGTAATGGAGGTAATCATGCCAGTAGCATTTTTATTCATTCTTCTCTTATGTTAAATACTCTCAGACAAACCAGGAGGAAATAGTGAAGACGAAGAACAATTGAGTTTATTTTAATTTGAGCCATCTAATTATAATAAAGGCACCTACAGTTTTATTGAATTATCCACACAGGCTTCTGTAGCTGTAGCTTGAAATTCCTGGATCTATATTGCGAATAAACATTAAAAATTTTTTCTTAGTGTTAAAATAAGGTAAATAAAAATTAAAAAAAAAATAAAATCTAGTTTCTATTACTTCCTATCATAAGATGCAGCAATAAAATTAAGTTTACTAAAATATTTTTATATTTTTACAAAATTAGCTAATACTATAAAATATACTAAAAACAAAATAAATAGGAGTAATTATTTTTAAATTTCTTGTATCAAGAAGGAAAGTGATTTTCTTGATGTAGTGTGAGTCCCCCCCCCACCATGCCCCAATTATTAATTTTTCTTTACTCCAAAGGATTTGAAAGGAAACCAAAATATCTAAGTTGGTGCCAAAATAAATTTTAAAATATTTTAAACTACTTCAAAGCACAGCTACAAGAGAATGAAAACCAAAAAACATACACTGTAATAACTATATGGCGAATACAAAATAAATACTAAATACAAAATACTGGTTTCTGGCTTACTCCAAGTTTTATAATAGGCTCATCAGCTCCATTCAAATTAAAATTGTAAACATCATTCCTGTAAAAATAAAGAGAAATATTAACTCAATTATATAATAAATTTTCTTCAAATATGAATAAATCTAAGATCTATGAAAAATTACTTACAACGGGCATTCAGAAGTAACATTAACAAAAGTAGTCTTCAGTTGTCTATAACTTTTTTTCTGAACCTTTTCCTAAATACAAAAGAAGTTTATATAACATTCAAACTTGTACACTAGTATACTTGGCAAATAAACATATACAATTATATTTTCATACATTTTCCACTTGTTTCTACTCACGGTTTACATCTGTAACCATTCCCTTAATGTAAAAACTGAATAAAAGTATTAAACATCCATACCTATAAAAATTGTGAAGACTTTAAGTACTAAAAACATAATTGAAAGTACTGTAAATTAAATATAAAATGTAAGATCTTTACATCTTTATTTGCACTGATACTCCTGTACATAGATAAATGCTATCCTGTAAGCTGAACCTTAATAATTTTAGAATCATAAAATAAGCATGCTTCCTTTTTTTCAGACTCATTTGCTTTAAAGTTTTAGAAAAACTTTAGGAGAGACTAAGGTTTATGTAAAATCACTATTAATATCACTAGATGATTACTGAACAGAAATACTCTGAAGTCTAGTAAGTTGGAAATACTAAAACTATTCATTTTAGTGATTATTCATATTAAATTTTATTATGTATTTTGGCTGTTTTATATATAATTATTTGTATTATTTCAAAAGGTTTATCCCTTAATATATTACTCCTCTGATCACTTATCTCAGTTATCCTTTCCAGTAGGATTTTGACCAGCATTTACATACATCTGTTCAATTCATCTATAGCGTGTGCTAGCATGTGCTAGGTATTACAGAATACACAAAAAATAAGCCAAAATATTAAGGATACAAAAGGGAGCAAAAGGATACAAAGATGATTCGAAAAAGACACATGCTAATAGAAGACACAGGAGAGAGAAAAAGAACAAATGGTACAAAGAAATCGGTGTGTAGATTCAGAATTCTTGCCCATTTGGATTTTTGGTCAGTACTCCTTGGAAGTTTTTAAAAAGAAGGCAGACTTCTGAAGCAAGACTCGCAAGGAGGACTCAAGTTTTGAAGACCAGAAAAGAGTGTGAGAGCACAGGGACTCGGTTCAAAGTTTTTTCTGAAGAGGGGAAGAAAAAGAGAATAAACACTTGGAAAGACACTTCAGGGAATCTGGAGTCCTTTTGCTTCAGCTAAAGGAGACATGCATAGGGAGCTAATACTAAGAAATAAAGACGGGCTTTCAAAGGGACTAGGAAGCCAGCCTGAGTCTCCACTTGGTAAGCAACGGAGACCATAGAAGGACAACAGAATGGCATGATTGAAGCTGTGTGCTTTAAAAAGAAAAAAGCGGGGCCCCTGGGTGGCGCAGTTGGTTGGGCGACTGCCTTCGGCTCAGGTCATGATCCCGGAGTCCCAGGATCGAGTCCCACATCGGGCTCCCAGCTCCATGGGGAGTCCGCTTCTCACTCTGACCTGCTCTCTCTCACTCTCTCTCTTTCCTGATGAATGAATAAATAAAAAAAATCTTTAAAAAAAAAAAAAAAGAAAAAGAAAAAAGCTCGTAATGAAAAGAATGACAGGTTGGCAAGAGAAATACTAGAGGCAAAAGAATTACGTAAAGGCTATTGCAATACTCCAGGGACTAGAAATTAAAACTCAAACTAGGAAAAAGGAGTTGCATAGGCAGCAGAGGGGATATTAAGAGGAATGTACAGAAAATTGGTATTTTAAACCTGAATAAATGGTAATTTTTTTAAACAAAAAACAGAGACTTAAGGATCTTATTATCAGAAGAGATGGGATTAGCTAGGAAAAAAGATGAAGATAACGATTTATTGAATCAGGTACCAAAAAATGAAAAGATCACACTCATATATGGAAAAGAAACATTTTTTTTTTGTTTTGAAAAGTAGAATAGAAAGCGGACTATTTTGAGTAGTTGCCACTAAACTTGTCGGTTGTTTAATTCATTTATCAACATGCTGAAAACACTAATTCTATCCTATACTGTGATTCTATTTTATGTTTACAGTCAAATATCATCTAGAGTTTTACTATACATTTGATCTAGTTAAATAAGTGAAACCTACCTTACTGAGCTGTAGATCAGATTTGTTTGAAAAGCCACTATAAGAAAGGTTTTATCGAAATTAAAAAAGCAATTCAGTATCAGAATGTTCTTCGTAAAAGCCATTTTATACAACGTAAAGCATTTAGGTCACTAAGCTCGCACTCCACGTGCTGTAAATAACTGGAGTGTGACAGCGCTAGCTGATGTTTCTGCAATTTCACTTGTAGTATTTTCAATAGCAGCACTAACTGTTAATGACAAGCTGAGTCATTCACGCAGTAGGAAGTGCCAAGCAATTGGAAATGAAAGGTCCTGCCAGGAAAGGAATTGTTTTGTGTCTTATCATAAGGCCAGAATTAATTTAAATATGAATTAACCACCAATCAACCTGTAAAGAAACATTTCTAATAAGAAAAGAACTAACCTTCAGAAAGACTGCAAACAAAAAAAATACATATTTATTATATAAAAATAACTCTTTTCAGCTCATATAAATTTCATGTTTCATTAAGCAACATATTTAAATATATTTAATTTTACTCATCACTAGGCTCAATAAATAAAATCTTAAAATGTCTATATCCTAAAGATTTATTTATGAAATGGTATGCTGTATCAATATGGTATTTTTGATACTTTATAAAATGTAATAATCACCTACTACAAAGACCAATTTCAAATTTAGTTCCCTTCTTATATAATTTAAACAGCTACTATTTTTCATAGTAAATAACTAGGTGTTTTCTACTGGAAAGTTGTATTACTTGAACATGCTCAAAACTAACCTTAAAATTGAGTAAAATAATTTAGTTTTATCGGTCAGAAAAATATTTATTTCTAAAATTTAAGAACATACCTGTCAATCAAAGACTCCTTGAATTTTCTTGTAGACTTTATGTCTTCCTTTGGTTTATATCTCTTATTAATTTGGCTTATCAAGGATTCTGCTGCATCAGTAAAGCCTTTCTCTTTTGACTTTTCTCTCTGAAACAATAAGTTACTTTAAAACTCTACCAGTAATCCTTCAAAGGAAAATAAAGGAACACTTAAGAAAAATCTGGTTCTATATATAACTACAAAGAGAAATAAAGGAGGTAAGAAATTATTTAGTAAGTCTGGGTTTTGTTAGGCATTCAAAAACACAGGATAAAGGCTTAACAGTTTACAGAATGGAGCAGAGTGCTCTATAGAGATCAAAATAAGTTTCTATCCATGGAAAATAAATCATATTAAAATCTGAAGGAAACTAAAATGTGGTTCTTTGAAAAGATCAATAAAATCAATACATCTCTAGCCAGGTTAGCTAAGGAAAAAGAGAGATAGAAAAAAGACAGAAATTATTACTATCAGAAATGGAGGCTGTCACTCTTACGGACATTAAAAGGATAATAAAGGAATATTATGAACAACTCTTTGCCCACAAATTTGATAACCTAAATCAAATGGGACAATTCCTTGAAAGGTAAAATCTACCAGAACTCATATAAGGAGAAATAGATCATCTGAATAGGCCTATATCTATTAAAGAAAATGAATCAATAATTAATAACCTTTTAGAACAGCAAGAACTAGGCCCCACATGGGTTTACCGGCAAGTTCTATCAAATACGTAAGGATCACACCAGTTTTCCACAATCATCCAGGAGACAGAAGCAGAGGGAATACTTCCTAACTCATTAAATGAAGCTGGTATCATCTTTACACCAAAATCAAAGATAATACAAGAAAGGAAATAGACCTTACGCTATATCTCATGAATGCAGATACAAAAATCAACAAAATATTAGCAAATTGTATTCAATAATGTATAAAAGGAATTATATACAACTAAATAGTATTTATTCAAGGTATGCAAGTCTGATTCAACATTTGAAAATCAATTAACAAAGTATCATACCAACAGGCTTAAGAAAAATAGATATAAGAGAAGCATTTGAAAAACCCAATACCTTTTCATGATAACAATTCTTCAAAAACTAGGAATAGAGGGGAATGTCTTCAGCTTGATAAAGAACATCTTCCAAAAAAAACAAAATTAGAGCTAATACCAGAGTTAATGAAGACTACATGTTTTCCCACCAAGATCTGAAACAAGGGAAAGATGCCTGCTCTCACCACTTCTATTCAACATCAAGCTGGAAGTCCTATGGATACAGTATAAGACAAGAGAAGGAAATAAATGGTATACAGAATGGGAAGAAATAAAATTCTCTTTGTTTGCAGATGGCATCATTGTCTATGTAGATAAAAATCTCAAAAAAATTTAAAAAAAATTCTCCTGAAACTAAAAAGCAATTGTGATAGCACTACTGAATGATACAAGGTTAATATACAAAAGTTGACTGCTTTCTCATAAGCTAGTAATGAAAAACTAGAGTTTGAAATTATATTCCATTTACATTAGTACTCCCCAAAATGAAATACTTAGGTATAAATCTAACAAAACATGTACTACAAGACCTATACATGATTAATGAAGAAAATCAAAGACTCTAAATAAATGGAAGGAAATTCTGCATTCATGGGTAGGAAGCTCAATATTGTCAAGATGTCAGTTCTTCCCAACTTGATCTACAGCTTCAATGTAATTGTAATCAAAATCCCAGCAAGTTATTTTGTGACTATCAACAAAATGATCCCACAGTGTACATAGAGAAGCAAGACACCAAGAATAGCCAATATAGTACTGAAGCACAAAGTTGGAAGGTTGACACTACCATACTTTAAGACTTAAAGTCTTGGGGCACCTGGGTGGCTCAGTCGTTGAGTGTCTGCCTTCAGCTCGGGTCATGGTCCCAGGGTCCTGGGTTCGAGCCCCGCATGGGGGAGCCTGCTTCTCCCTCTCCCACTCCCCCTGCTGTGTTTCCTCTCTCACTGTGTCTCTCTGTCAAATAAATAAAATCTTAAAAAAAAAAAGTTATGCTTACTCTATACTGTAGTCTATTAAATGTATAATAGCATTATGTCTTAAAAAAAAGTACGTACCTTAATTAAAAAATACTGTAATGCTAAAAAAAATGCTAATCATCTGAGTTTCCAGCAATCTTTTTGCTGGCAGAGGGTCCTGTCTCAGTGTTGATGCCTGCTGACTAATTAGGGTGTTGGTTGTTGAAGGCTGGGGTGGCTGTGGCAACTTCTTAGAATAAGACAACAATGGAATTTGCCACACTGACTGACTCTTCCTTTCCTGAATGATTTCTGTGTAGCATGCAATGCTGTTTGATAGCATTTTACCCACAGCAGAACTTTCAAAATTGAAGTCAAGCCTCTCAAACCCTGCCTATGCTTTATCAACTAAGTTTATGTAATATTCTAAATTCTTTGTCGTCAGTCTTCACAGCATCTCCACCATGAGTAGATTCTATCTCAAGAAACCATGGTCTTTGCTCATCCATGAGAAGCAACTCCTCATCCATTCAAGTTTTATTGTGAGATGGCAGCAATTCAGTCCCATCATCGGGCTCCACTAGAATTCTAGTTCTCCTGCTATTTCCACATCTGCAGTTATACTTCCTCTACTGAAGTCTTGAACCCCTCAAAGTCATCCATTAGGGTTGGAATCGACTCTTCCAAACTCCTGCTAATGTTGATATTTTGACCTCTTCCCATGAGTCACTGATATTCTTTATTGGGGAGTGGGGGAAGGGAAAGAGAATCCTAAGTAAGGTTCCACACCCAGTGTGAAGCCTGACACGGGGCTCAACCTCATGACCCTCAGATCATACCCGAGCCAAAATCAAAGAGTTGGATGCTTAACCAACTGAGTCACCTGGGTGCCCCCTTCACAAATGTTCTTTATGGCATCTAGAATGGTGAATCCAAACTAAATTCTTAGTTTGCCCAGATCTATCAGAGGAATCACCATCTATGGCAGCTGGAGCCTTATGAAATGTATTTCTTCAATAGTAAGACTTGTAAGTAGAAGTTACCTTTTGATCCTTGAGCTGCAGAATGGATTTTATGTTTAGGAGGTATGAAAACATTAATTTCATTGTACATCTTCATCAAAGCTCTTGAGTGACCAGGTGCACCGTCAGTGAGAAGTACTATTTTAAAAGGAATCTTTTTTCTGAGCAGCTCTCAACAGTGGGCTTAAAATATTCAGCAAACCATGTTGTAAACAGGTGTGCTGTCACAGTCTTTGCTGTTTCATTTATCAAGCACAGGCAGAGTAAGTTTAGCACAATTCTTAAGGGCCCTAGGATTTTCACAATTGTAAATAAGCACTGGCTCTAACTTACAGTCACCAGATGCATTAGCTCCGAACGAGAGAGTCAGCCTGTCCTTTGAAGCTCTGACGCCAGGCACTGGCTATGAAAGTCCTAGATGGCATCTTTTTCTAAGATGGCTCTCTGGCCTACGTTGAAAATTTCTTTAGTGTAGCCACCTTCATTAACTATCTTAGCTAGATCTTCTCAATAAACTGCTGCTTCACCTTGCATTTTTATGTTACAGAGATGGCTTCTTTCCCTAAACTACAGGCACCAATCCCCGCTAGCCTCAGACTTTTCCTCTGCAGCTTCTTTACCTCTCTCAGCCTTCATAAAATTGAAGAGTTAGGGCCTTGCTCTTAAGTGGACTTTGGCTTAAGAGAATTTTGTGGCTGGTTTGAGCTTCTATCCAGGCCACTCAAACTTCCTCCAGATCTAATAAAGCTGTTTCACAAGAGGCCAAGCTTTTTGCTTATTATCAGCTTTGTGCATGCCTGCCTCATTAAGCTTAATCATTTTTAACTTTTAACCTAAAGTGAGAGACATGTGACTCTTCCTTTCACTTTAACACTTGGAGGTCCCTGTAAAGTTATTAACTGGCCTAATCTCAATATTGTTATGTCTCAGGGAACCAGGAGGCCTGAGGACAGGGAGAGAAGTGGGGGAACTGCCAGGGTCAGAAAACATACATTAAGTTCGCCATCCCATCCAGGTGCGGTCATGGTGCCCCAAAACAATTACAATTATAACATCAAAGAACACTGATTACAGAGCACCATAACTAATATAATAATAAAAAACTTTGAAATATTATGAAAATTACCAAAATGTGACAGAGACGTAAAGTCAGCAAATGTTGCTGGAAAAAGGACACAATCCACTTGCCCAACACAGGGCTGCCACAAACCTTCAATTCATAAAAAATGCAGTATCCATGAAATGCAATAAAGCATGGCATGCCTGTATCTAAATTAAACAACTGTTAATATTTGACAATAACAAAGAACCTAGTTAAAAAGTGAGCAAAAGATCTGAATAGACAACTAACCAAAGACGACATACAGAAGGTAAATAAAAATATAAAAGGATGCTCAAATTTGTATGTCATTAAGGAATTGCAAATTAAAATGAGATACTACTAAGCATATATAACAATAGCTAAGATTCAAGACACTAACAACAGCCAATATTGGCAAGGACGTAGAAAACAGGAATTTTCTCATCTGTTGCTCAGAATGCAAAAATGGTACAGCCATTTTTTTCCACTTTCAGAAGACAGGTGGTTTCTTATGAAACTAAACACATTCTAACCATGTGATCCAGCAATCACGCTCCTTGGTATCTTCCCAAAGGAGCTGCAAGCCTATGTTCACATAAAACCTGCACAATGAACATTTACAGAAGCTTCATTCATAACTGTCAACCCACAGAAACAAGCTAAGATGTCCTTCCATAAATGAACATCTAAACAAATCTTGGCACATAAGAGAGTATTATTCAGCAGTAAAAAGAAATGAGCTGTTAAGCCATGAAAACACATAGAGAAAACGTCATTGCTATTACTAAATGAAAGAAGCCCATCTGAAGACGACATACTATATGGTCCCAACTCTTATGACATTCTGCAAAAGGCAAAACTACGGAGACAGATCAGTGATTGCCAAGAGTGTGAGGGGATAGGGAGCACAGGGGAATTTTAGGGCACTAAAACTATTATGTATGATAATACATGTTGCTACACATCTGTCAAAACATACAGAATATACAACACAAAGGGTGAATTCTAACCTAAACTATAGGCTTCAGTTAATAATAATGTATAGATAGTGGTTCCCAATTTGTAATCCATGTACCTACTGATGTAAGATGTTAATGATGGGAAACTAGGGTGTGGGTGAAGGGGAAATGGGGACTTTCAGTGTACTTGTATACCTGAAACTGCTCTAAGAAATACTATTGTTTTAAGGGCACCTGCCTGGCTCAGTCAGTGGAGTGTGCAACTCTTAACCTCGGGGTCATAAGTTCGAGCCCCACGTTGGGTGTAGGGATTACTTTAAAAAAAGGTAAAAAATACTATTACTTTAAAAATGGAAGGACTACAATTATCATCTGCATAATTTTAGGTAATTTGGCTAAAACTCCCTATAATACTCTTAAAAGAGTTCTCCTGACTCTAGTCATTAATTTTACCTTTTTCTGGGAATTAGGCATTTTTTTAAATTATGGTAGAACATGATAGAAAGAAAAATATTACTTTTTTTTTTTTTTGCAAGAGAGCCAGAGTTGGGGGTGGGAGAGGGAGAGAAAATCTCAAGCAGGCTCCATGCCCATCACAGAGTCTAATGCAGGGCTTAATCTCACGACCCTGAGATCATGACCTGAGTGGAAATTAAGAGTCAGATGCTTAACTGAGCCAACCAGGAGCCCTATTTTAATCATTTTTCAGTCTATGTTTTTATATGTAATATAGATCATAAGTTACTATTTACTGCCTTTTCTTGAGATTATTGTACTTGGCCTGGTAAAAATGTAGCAAAAATGAACCTCCCCCAAAATAATGTATGAGTTAAGAATTTCTAGCATAATTGGAGCCACCTTGGGAAATCTGTACCATGGAGCTGTAGAAGTTCTGTTTCTCTGGGTTAATCCAGTGAATAGGAAGCAGGATCAGATGACTACCTTAGAGGGGAGTCATCATGCATGCAAGTGGCAGAAAGTCCTCTATAATAACACAGAGAGCAACATTATGAAAGACTGAAGAGATCTTCTGGAAACAGGAAGTTGGTTTTAAAAAATCAGAGCATAGTTTCCGGATGCTCAGTTTCCGTGGTCCCAGGAAAAAAACAATGACTAGCTCAGGGAAATTCTGTGGAATAATTCTAAATTCCAAAGGAAACAGTTTAAAATAAAAATTGAAGAACATTCAGCATTAAGACAAAAAGAACCTACTTCCTCTGCATCTAAAGAACTAAACAGCAGCTAAGACTAGAAAGAACAGCATACTAAGAAACAAGAAAAAGTGACCCAAAAGGATTTGGTTAAAGAAGAAAGTAGCCAAATCAGGCACAGAAAGTGAGTTGCAGATTAAAGACAAAATAAAAAGGCTGGTCAAGACAAATGAAATAATGTCTAATTATAAATAACAACAGCAGATTATCTATTATTTCATTTGCATATTGAGATGTTCTAGTACATGGACATTTTACATCAAGTCTAGTAATTTGGCTTTCCAGGTATTAATACCACTCTGGAAGATAAATAGAAATAGAAGCCTATAAAACCTGGATCTTCTAGACCTAAATGTGAAAGAGGAATCCATCAAAATCCTTGAGAAGAACTCAAGCAGCAACCTTTTTGACCTTAGGTGCAGCAACTTCTTCCTAGAAACATCACCAAAGGCAAGGGAAGTAAGGGCAAAAATGAACTATTGGGACTTCATCAAGATCAAAAGCTTTTGCACAGCAAAGGAAACAGTCAACAAAACCAAAAGACAACTGAGAGACTGGGAGAAGATATCTGTAAATGTCTTATCTGATAAAGGGCTAACATGCAAAATCTATAAAGGACTTATTAAACTCAACACCCAAAGAACAAATAATCCAGTCAAGAAATGGGCAGAAGACATACATGAACAGATATTTCTCCAAAGAAAACATATAAATGGCCAACAGACACATGAAAAAAGTGCTCAACATCACTGGGCATCAGGGAAATCCACATCAAAACCACAGTGAGCTACCACCTCACACCAGTCAGAATGGGTAAAATTAGCAATTCAGGAAATGACAGGTATTGGAGAGGACGTGGAAAAAGGGGAAACCTCTTACACTGTTGGTGGGAATGCAAACTGGTACAGCCACTCTGGAAAACAGTATGGAGGTTCCTCAAAAAGTTGAAAATAGAGCTACACTACAACCCAGCAATCGCACTACTGGGTATTTACCCTAAAGATACAAATGTAGTGATCTGAAGGGGCACGTGCACCTGAATGTTCATAGCAGCAGCAATGTCCACAATAGCCAAACTATGGAAAGAGCCTAGACGTCCATCAATAGATGAATGGATAAAGATTTGGTATACACACACACACACACACACACACACACACACACACACGATAGAATACTATGCAGCCATCAATATATATACACACATATACATACAACGGAATATTATGTAGCCATCAAAAAACCCCTGAAATCTTGCCATCTGCAACGATGTGGATAGAACTAGAAGGTACTATGCTAAGCGAAATAAGTCAGTTAGAGAGGGACAATTATCCTATGACCTCACTGATTTGAGGAATTTGAGAAACAAAACAGGATCATAGGGGAAGGGAGGGAAAAATGAAACAAGACAAACCAGACAGAGAGAGACAAACCTTAAGAGACTCTTAGTCTCACGAAACAAACAGAGGGTTACTGGGGTGGAGGGAGGGCGGGAGAGATGGGGTGACTGGGTGATGGACATTGGGGAGGGTAGGTGCTATGGAGAGTGCTGTGAATTGTGTAAGACTGATGAATCACAGACCTGTATCCCTGAAACATACATTATATGTTTATAATTATACATATTTATATGTATATAAATTTATATGTATATGTATATAATTTATATGTATATAAATTATACATAATTATACATAATATTATAATAATACATTATATGTTTAAAAACAAAACAAAAAAAACCCCAAAACCCCTGGATCTTCTAAGAAAGAGTGAAACACAGATTCTATTACTGGCAGTGGAATGTATTCTAATTAAAAAGTTTTTTGGGGTGCCTGGGTGGCTTAGTCAGTTAAGTGTCTGCCTTCAGCTCAGGTCATGATTCCAGAGTCCTGGGATCAAGCCCCGCATCAGGCTCCCTGCTCAGGAGGGAGTCTGCTCCTCTCTCTGCCCCTCACCCCACTCGTGCTCTCTCTCTTACTCTCTCAAATAAATCTTTAAACAAAATTTTTTTAAAGAAATATTTTCCTTATAAAAAAAAGTTCTTAATCTGCATCTTGACAGCAATGACCAAAGGGATTTATTTACTTATTTTTAAAAGATTTTATTTATTTATTTGACAGAGAGAGTTCATAAGTAGGCAGAGAGGCAGGCAGAGAGAGAGGGGGAAGCAGGCTCCCCGCTGAGCAGAGAGCCTGATGTGGGGCTTGAGCCCAGGACCCTGAGATCATGAACTGAGCCGAAGGCAGAGGTTTTAACCCACTGAGCCACCCAGGCGCCACAACAAAAGATACTTAAGGTAACTACTACAAAAAGTAAACTTTTGACCTAAAGTGTGGTGAAGACTGGCTAAAACTGGCCTAGAGCTACCTTACAGGTGATTAACCTGAAGGAGACGGTAAAGACCCCAGTGGGGAGGAACAACAGGACAGCAGAAGACAGTCTCCTGCACTCTGCCTACATTTTTCTTTCCTTTGAAAAAACCTGTCAAACTCTAATGCGATAATCCAAAAAATGGTTTCAGATGCTACTATGTGCAAAACTGAACTAGGCCGTACAGGAAAACAAATGAAGAATGAAACATAGTCTCTACACTCTAATAGGTTAAAACAAGAAGAAAAATAGACACAAATAACCATTTATGAAAAGAAAGGTAAGCACCCTAAGAGAGACACAGACAGTTCCATATACGTGCTCCAAGCATCTGTGGGACAGAGCAGAAGAAAACCATCAGGAGGACACAAGGAGCTGCAGGGAGTATTCATGCCACACCTATTTACACACCTGCCCTGCACCTGTGGGCACACTGGTTCGGGGGGTGGGGGGCAGGGACTGGGATGAGGTGAGGGAGTTCAGGAGGGACTCACTCTCCGACCGGAGACTTAAAGAACAAGGTCTCACAAATGTTAAATCTGCAGCAATCCATCAAGCTTCTTTCACTGTCTTACGTTCTCAGCTAGGTATTTTATAGGTACGCAGAAACCAAACACACTGAAAACTCACCATTTTTTTTGGTCTCAGATCCCAGGAATTAAATTCAGACGTTAATCTTTTCCCTGATTTTCTATGACTTTTCACATTTTTTCTAGGAGAAGGGCTTTTATCACAAATAGCAGTATTCACATCTTTTGACAGTATGTATTTCTTCCTATAGATCAGAGATTCTTCAACTGTCTTATTTAGGAGAACAGACTTAAAAGTAGTTTCAGATTCAATACGCCAATCACTTTGCTTGGTATTTTCAGTATTTTTCTGCTCTGAATGTTTAGGATGATTTAGTCGGTGCTGAGTGTCTCTTTTGCAAACTCCTACTTCTGCTTTCTCTATTTTGTTATGCTGCATTGTTTTTTTCTTATATTGCACCTTTTCTGTTTCTTCGGAATTATCCTCAGATATCGAAGAAGATGATTTTTGTTTTGTAATTTTTTTGGTGACAGTAACATCTAGTGGAAAAATAAAAAAACCAATCCTTATTAAATTAATAAACTGGTAATACATAAATTTGTTAAAATAAAAGATGTTAGACATTGTAAGAAATCAGTATTTCCCTAAGCTACTACTGTATAGAGAAAATGCTGTTTCACCTTGATTGAATGTGTCTCCTGATGAAGTATGTGCTCTGTGGTTGTTACACAGATTAATATTTGTTACAGGAGTCCAGCATGACCATCTGGATGGCATTTTATTTCCACAGATGTTGTCCAAAACACCAGGTAACCTGGAAAATAAATTACTTAATGTATTACAAAATATTAGCCTATGACTCTGACATGAGACCTTGATTTTGTTTAATCAGTATTTATTGATAGCAATTTATTAGTCAAGTATGAAAATATTTTGGTAAGTCATGATGAAAGTTAAAACTTACTATGTAATTGATCAGATTAAAAACTATTAAAAAGTTCCATTATTGCTATTATTTGATATCTACTTAAATATATCTCAAATATATCTCACATATCTTACATATTCTACTGTGTATTTAAACAAGGTTAAATTCCTTCACATTCATACTTTATTATCTAATTCATTTTAAGTCTCTCAATTTGGAAAAGAGTTATGTTGGTGGCTAGGAAAAAAACACAGACTAATCCCCATTGTGCAATCATAGTAATACTTGAGCTGATTAGTGCTAGGGCCAATTCTACATTCTAAGACTATAAAAGCCTTTTCTTTTAAATTTATTACATTTATGTTATATTAATATATACTAACTTATTTGATGGTTTTCTTCATACTTACACAGGCTTATCTATTTTCTCCACTGCCTGGGAATCTGGAACAATATCCTGCAGGTCATCTAAATAAAACAAAAATTATGGCATTTTCAATTTTTTGTGCAGTTGGCAGGGTAAAATGGGAGTTGGTATAGAAGTTGCTCAAGATTCACATATTATGATACAGAGATTGATCTTCTTGGAAATAGAGACTGTATTATATTTCCTTGTAACCTCATAAAGCCAAATGCCTTCATTATAAATCTTTTTCAAATCAATGAAAGCCAGTGGAGTTAAAGGGAAATATAGTGTATATACATTTTTTAAAAGAGAAGGTGAAATTAGACCAAAAAAATACTTACTAGTATTTTGGGTTAGGAATTCCATGTCCTTATTTTCAGTCTTTCCTATAACCTTAGCAGTTTTGATATGCTATAACACATAGAAGACATGGTAATGTAAATTTAAATCAAGGCATTACATGAAAACAACTCTTAAAAGTCAGAGTATCAAAGTTTAAGAAATTTAAAATAATTTGCCTTGCTATTCAAAGTTGGATAGTATTTCTGTTGTTTCATAAAGGTTATGCCCATTCCAGAATACTACTTACCATAAAACACAAGACAATAATTTTTACTACAGACAAGGCAGAAGAGCCTGCAAACTTCCTGATCTCATCCACAGCTAGTACAGTAATTCCGTTCTCAACTGTACCTGACAATTTCTAGAATCACCATGGCACACCTCCTACTGTAGCTGATCTCACAACCTGCATCTACTCTGTCTTTTCACTAACATACATACAAGGTCTGGAAATTCTAGATGAAAGGATTCTGTAAAGTTGTGGCCACTGAATAGGTAACTTCTTGTCTCCACCAAGCTTCCCTCTTTTCACAGCCACAGATCCGATAATAATCTGCCATGACTATCAGAAGTACATGCCCTCTGGGCTAAGCTGTGGTGCCTCGTGCTGGCTGTTTTGCCTACTTGGTCGAGCGGGCACTTCTCCCTCCCAGGACAGGAGCAGCAGGGAAGCAGGTCCGTGCTGGCTGTTACCATGGCAGAAGGGCTCCCCGGTGCACAAGCAAGCACAGGCCTGGGACGCCCACCACCCTGCCACACTCAGGACCACACCACACCACTCAACAACAGCACCCTAATAAAGGAACATTTAGCTGATTCATTGAACAATTACTTTTGACTTTTTTTCTGGAGTATCTTCAGCTCTTGCACCATTCATCCGTTGGCCACATAACCATTTTTTTTAACCCACCACCTATTCATTTTTACGGTGCTTTGCTGGAGAACATGACACATATTTCTGACCTGATGCCATGATAAAATTCACAGTCTTCAACTGAAAGGGCCTTCCACCTAACACTCTTACTTATGCTTCATTATCATTATCCTTTACTTACCCTCCCTATTATCTCTTAGTAACTGTCTCAAGTGTCCCCACGTCCCTGAGCCCTCCACGTCAGCATATTGCCAAGACAAATTCACCATGTTCACCTCACGTTTCAGAGAAAACAAAAACTATTAGGCATTTCTCATCTATAAACTTACTTATCTGTATCTCTGACTACCTCCTTTATCTCTCCAAGAAATAACTTTCTCTTAGCTATTGTCTGTTTTGTGCTTTCCCCTACCTGGAATGAATGCCCCTCTCTTTGATGTCCATCTAACCTTTACTGACCGCTCAAAAACCAACTCGCTCTCCATCTCCTTAAAGAGCATCTCCTGATCTTCACCCTCTCCTCCAGCTCTGGAGTTAGGCAACTGCCCTTCCACTGGGTTCCTACTGCATCCTATGTGTACAATCTGAGAACATTTACACAATATTTTAATTATCTTATTTGTCTAATTTCCACACTAGACTTTGAGATACTTAAGCATAGAGTCCACTTGTATCTTACATTTCTAGCAGTCACTAACTTGTATAATAAACTAAAGAATGATGGCAAGTTCATTTCTCCTACTGAACACATAAATCAGAGTAATACTGAATGGATATTCCTCAATTTTACTGTTAACATAATAAAAAGATCCTGTCAGAAGGAATTGACTTTCAAGAACAATAAGTCATACACACACACACACATACATGCATGTGTATATGTACACAATGTGATGATGCTTTAAACAAAGAGAGGCACTCACTGCTTACAAAAGAAGTTAGCTCACTATGTATTTATAAAATGACTTGATAATTTTTTAAAAATGTTTTCAAAGTAAAATTACTTTGTCTGTATTATCTCCAGTATTTATTCCTTCAGATGGTCTAGATATAAGAGATACAGCATTGTCCACTCCACTTTCTGATGTTTTAGGTATATCAGGTTTTTCTGCAGAACCCATCATTTGCAGTGGTGGTTTAGTTCTTCCTCTTCGAGGTGTTGCTAAAAAGGAGGACAAAGGAGTGCTATATTTATAGGGCTTCTAAAATTACATATTACTATTACTGAGGTAAGTTTTCAGATGAGGAAGGTAAAAAAGGGAGGTGCTAGGATGGGTCCCAAGTTTCTGGTTTAGATGAATAAATGGATAGAGATGCCATTTACCAAGGTAAGAAATAGACAAAAAAATTGGCAGGGAGGGTGGAAAGATGAATTATTGTGGAGCCTACTGGACATTAGCTAACTGCCCAGTAGGCAATTGGGTTTTGGGAATGGAAGGTCACTATTAAATTGTCATATAGACTAAATAAGACTGTGTTATAGAAGCTAGTATAGAGTATATTTTTTGATTTGCATTTAGTCCTTAGCATGTACCAGGCACTGTCTAAATGTTTCACAATATTTCTTGTTGAGTGAATGATTTTTATTTAGTCTTTTAAACAACTTGATGAGATAGACACTTTAACTTAGTTACATTTTATAAAAAGAAAACTTACCTGACAATCTGTACAAAGTACACAACTGGGGGTAGGGAAATAAGCCCAAGCACCCTGATTACTTCAATGTTTTATTCACTGTGTTACAGCTTACTCCCACTTAAGTAACAATACATTATTAATGCTAGGTATTAATACTTTAAATAATGTTTACATGATAATAACCAATACACCTTTCTTAGAAATTTGAAATTTCTTGACAATTAGAAGACATTTGTAGTTCGTATCTTAATAATTCTATATCCCCAACTTATCCTCTATGTAAAGTATGCCCAGAATACCCCTGAATTAAAAAATCCCTGTTTTAAAAATATGTTTATTAGAAGTCTTTTAAGACTATAAAACTTACATGTGTTGATTAAAAGTATTGGACTTCTCACAGTGTATCTGTCCGCACCAGGAACAATCATTGATGCTTCAGACATTTTTCTTTTGCTAGGAGTAGTTATCTGAAATCACAAGAAGCAACCACAGTAAAAACACATTCTCTTTGAAATTAAATATTCTATGATTTTATCTGTAACATTTTACCTTGACTACACACAAAAGATATATGGTACTTTTTAAAAAGATTTTATTCACTTCAGAGATAGATGGAGAGAGCAAGAGAGAAAGCACAAGCAGGGGGGAGAGCAGAGAGAGAGGAACAAGGAGATTCTGTGCTGAGCACAGAGCCCTACGTGGGGCTCAATCCCAGGACCCCGAGATCATGACCTGGGCCGAAACCAAGAGTTGGACACTCAACCAACTACACCACCCAGGTTCCCCGATATATAGTATTTTATTTTTTTAAAGATTTTATTTATTTATTTGAGAGAGAGAGCATGAGAGGGGAGAAGGTCAGAGGGAGAAGCAGAATCCCCATGGAGCTGGGAGCCCAATGCGGGACTCGATCCTGGGACTCCAGGATCATGACCTGAGCCAAAGGCAGTTACTTAACCAACTGAGCTACCCAGGTGCCCAATGTATGGTATTTTATAAACAACATGATAGCCATAAATTTCTGTGTTTTAGGCTGACTTGTAGGGTTTTACCCTAATATTTGGTACTGAATAGGTAGCCAAAACAAGGAATGTTGTTTTAAAAGTATTTATAGAATATCCAGACACATGAAATACAGCACCTTTATATACTACCTGAAAATATTTTACTGATACTGAGTGTATCTATAACCCATGGCTCAGTTTCTTATTCTATTTCAGTGTATGATGTTTGGATATGTATTTATGTAAATTTATGTAAATTTTTTGTGAAAGCTTTCATAATATTTAGCATTCTTCGAAACTTTTCACACATTTTTAAAAACTGTATTAACATTCTGTGAGGACTAAAGTGACTTTGGAGTAAAAAGTCACTATAGGAATCCAGAGACTCAGCAGCACAGGAGCTAGTGGTTCTAGTAAAGATACTCATTTTCTAACTTCACCCTAGAAGTTGAACAGTTTCGGAAGGAGTTTCCGAAACTGAACAGAAGCGGAAAGGAGTTTCAGAGGACGCCATGGAAGGGAGTAAACGGTGACAAACCGAAAAGATGCAGAGGAGAGCTGTTTTGCAAAAGGCATCTGCCCCTAAGACTAAGAAAAAAATATTGCAAGAGTTTTTAATAGGTCTGTAAACAGTGTAGAGGAAGGGTAGAAAGGAGAGGAAAAGTGGGAATTCAGTGATTAACCAGAAAACTAACTACTGAATCAACGGATTCCTCAGGAAAAGACAGTTCCTAGTGGCATAGTGAATGGGACCTGGGAAGTTATCCATTCATATAAATGCTTTAGTCAATCCTTAACAAAAACATGGGGATATTTAACAACCGTCTACTGTTTCTCAGAGATCTTTAGTTGTAGAGTTTATGACTCAACATATTTAAGGTGGGGAGCCCTAAGAATCAGCATTTTAAATAAGTACTTATGACTTTGATATAAAAACACAAAAAAACTGGGCGCCTGGGTGGCTCAGTTGGTTGAGCAACTGCCTTTGGCTCAGGTCATGATCTTTGAGTTCCAGGATCGAGTCCCACATCGGGCTCCCAGCTCCATGGGGAGTCTGCTTCTTCCTCTGACCTTCTCTCCTCTCATGCTCTCTCTCACTTTCTCTCTCAAATAAATAAAATCTTTAAAAAAAACCCCACAAAAATGGCTTTTAAAATTTAATTGTCTAAGGAAAACAGAAGATGGCATTTCTCATTTAATGAGGGACGCAAAACTAAGGGAGAAAAAAACTGAGTAACATCAACATGACAAAATGTATGGAAGAGCCTGTGAGAGTTAAAGCTGCCTAAAGGTGAGAAATTAGTAAAAACTGAAACAGGAAAATGTCCAAGAAGAAAAGTGAAAATCAAGACTTGCAAATGTAATGGCACATTAAATGAGGGAAGGTAAAAAAAAGGACAAACAACATGAATGAAAGAATAGAGGCACGAATTAGTGTGACATAAAGAGAGGCAGGAAAGGGCCCCTGGGTAGCTCAGTTGGTTGAATGATTGCCTTTGGCTTGGCTCTGGTCATGATCCTGGAGTCCCTGCTCAGCGGGGGGCCTGCTTCTCCCTCTGACCTTCCCCCTCTCATGCTCACTCTCTCATTCTCTCCCTCTCAAATAAATAAATAAAATCTTTAAAAAAAAAAGGCAGGAAAGCAGTTAACCCTACTAACATAAGTATGTAGAATAAAATGAACTTGTAGAAGGACTCAGAATTGAGTCAAAATTTAGATGCAGGAAGATAAATATAGAGATCCCACAACTTTGAGCAGAATGCAACAGGGACTCTAGGATTAAGAAAAACCAGAGGAAGGAATACCACATAGGGTAGTTCACAGAGTCAAAGGCCAATGAGAAGGCTGCTGTACTGAGCTGCATGTGCTAAAATGAGTAAGGGTGAAGGGAATGAGGAGGAATGGATGTGAGAGGTACTATGAAAGAACCATCATTAGTACCTTGGTCCAAGGTGTCAGGGGAGAGGCTGTGGGATTTGAGATACCATCAGAAAATTAATGGTAGCATTACTGAAGTATGGAGGCAGATGCAAATTTGAAGCAAAAGATAAAAGAGTTTGAGGTTAGACTTCAGGAAAAGAAGAGACACACAAAAGGAAACATCCAAAGAATAAGTGGAGACTTCACTGCACTTTGAAGAGAGGTCTGGTATATTTCAAGAGCTTAAACTATGCTCATGAAGAAAACTCTTTAAGGGATAAGGCATAGGGATGTTCAGGAGGCTGAGTCAAGTTTTCAGAGCAAATCTACATTTAAGATGCAAAGAGAGAAAGTATCTTTAATGTAGTAACACAAGTAGGAAGAAAACTAAAAGGCTAACAGAAATCAAAGAAGGAAAGGACATTAAGAAAGACAGGGATGTTCTCAATGTCAAGTGTCACAACAAGACAAGAAGGCTGAGAATTGATTCTGCTGAATGTGGCCTAGAGGATAGCCTCCACCAGCAGGAGGAGGAGGAAAAAGAACTTAAAACTTAACTTTCTTTCCTTGTGCAAATAAAGAGAACATTACATTATAGATTTGTATTCTACATAACAGCCCAAAGTAAATATAGACAGACAGGATAAATGTAACAAATTTAATAAATGTAACTTTCTTTCATATTTCTAACTTAGAATTTCCAAGTGTATAATATACCTTCCCTTAACCCTCTTCCCCTACACATAAACACAATTGTTAAAACACTACCTTTTGTTTGCATTTGTAAAAGGCAGGGGAAATACTCTTAATGTTACTGATGAAGGCCATTAAGGTGAATTCTAGATGCTTTTTTCTATAATTATATGGCACGATGATTTGATCTATGCTGTTTTATAAACAGCTATTTTGAGACCATAGTTACCTCAAGCTGACTATTCTTTCTGTCCCCTTGATTACTGTTTTTGATGTATTTTGGAGGTTTAGCAAATTCCTTTTGGGAGTTAGGTTTTTCTTTCAAAGTAATGAGCTCCTCTTCGATGGGTGAGATTTGACTTTCTGGCACTAGAATCTGTTGGAGAATGTGGAGAAACGTATTTCAAACTACAAACCACAGAAAGTTCTGGAAAATCACTGGATATCTTAATAAAGCGTCCATTCGTCCCACACTTACAAAAGTTAATTCTTGCTGTTTTTTGTGTGCTTAGTCCTACATAGTGACCCAACAAAAAGCATCCACATTTTTGAATGTCAATAGACATAAAACAAGCTTTGGCATTAGTGGCAGGACATATATACCTAATTTTTAAAGTTACCAAAATGATATTAATAACTATCTTCTGTTCTAAAATAAATGATCTTTAATAACATGTTTAAAAAATCATATACCTATTTGGGACACTATATGTTGAGACAATTTATTTTTTAGATATTCACCCTCCAAGATAATACTGTGCAATTATTTAGGGTTCAACTTAGCCCAAAAACCAAGTAAGTCAGACACATACCTGTGATCCACTTGCATCAAAAAGTATATGCACAGATGTTTTGGCAACTGAAATACCTTGTTTTCTGGTAAACTCCTAAAATTAAATTCAAAGTGATGTCATTTTCTCCCAGTTCTTTCCATGTTAATACAATTATTTCCTGTTTCCTTTCAAAACTCCCAAATTATCTCAAATCATTATTTTGTATATATAAATACCCTTCTCCACACAGTCTCTATTTTTCTTCACCATAAATCTTCTCTCTGCTATGAAATGAATGTGTCCCCCTAAATTCATACACTGAAACCTAACCCCCCAAGGTGATGGTATTAGGAGGTGGGGCTTCTGGCAGTTGATTGGGTCATAAGGGCAGGGCCCTTGTGAATGGGATCAATGCCCCTATAAAATGAGACCCCAAGAACTCCCTCACCCTTTCTGCCATGTGAGGACACAGTGAAAAGACCACCACTGTGAACCAAGAAGTGGGCCTTCACCAGAAAATGAGTCTGCTGGTACCTTGATCTTGGACTTCTAGCCTCTAGAACTATGAGAAATAAATAGAAATAAATGAAAAGGAAGGTAAGGGGGAGGGAGGCGAGGGGGAGGGAGGCGAGGGGGAGGGGGAAAGAAAGAAAAAAAAAAAAAAAGAAAGTAGGTTTGTCATTTGAAGCCACCCAGTCTGTGGTAATTTTGTTATAGCGACCTGAACAGACTAAGCTTGTCAACAGAGTAGCTCCCTGAAACACAACATGAATTGTCGCTTTACTGATTCGTGATGTCTTCCACAGTCCTAGAATGCATCTTCTCTAAATTTTACCCCATTTCCAAGGCCATTTCAAGCCCCATCTGAACAGCCTTTCCTTCAAATCTGACTCTTAGTGAGCATTCTCTTTTCTCAACTTCTATACCTGCCCCTTATTTACTTCCTCTAAGGAATATTCTGTAATTCTCACAAAAAAGATGTTTAATATCTTAAAAACATGGTCTTGTCTCAATTCACTTTTTAAACACCTAGCAGGAATTCATTAAATATTTCGAATACTACAGCTTATTTTGTCTTCTGAGATTCTAACAGCCGTCTGAAGGATATGGCTAGCAATCTGACGGCTATTCCACAATAAAAGATCAAAGAACTAAAAACCAACATGTCATTTTAAGAATTCTAAGGGAAAGGGGCGCCCGGTGGCTCAGTGGATTAAAGCCACTGCCTTCAGCTCGGGTCATGATCTCAGGGTCCTGGGATTGAGCCCCACATCGGGCTTTCTGCTCGGCGGGGAGCCTGCTTCCCCCTCTCTCTCTCCCTGCCTCTCTGCCTACTTGTGATGTCTCTCCCCTCTGTCAAATGAATAAATAAAAAAATCTTTAAAAAAAAAAGAATTCTAGGGGCACCTGGGTGGCTCAGTTGGTTGAGCGGCTGCCTTCAGCTCAGGTCATGATCCCGGAGTCCCGGGATCGAGTCCCATATCGGACTCCCGGCTCTGCGGGAAGTCTGCTTCTCCCTCTGACCTTCTCCCCTCTCATTCTCACTCTCTCTCTAATAAAAAAAAAAAAAAGAATTCTAAGGGGAAAAAAAAATCAATGAAAATTATAGCCCCAAGTAACTGAAAGTTTCCAGAATTATGAAAACATTGAAAAGAATTTTATGAAAATATTAAAAAGAATTTAAACACTTACCCTATATTTATTTGCACCAAAAATTTTTTGTGTCACATTAGTGATTTCTAATGATGCATCAAAATACAAAAGCAATTCTTTCCCTTCTCTTTTACTAATTTTTACTATGTTTTTCAGAATTATGGTCAGTAACTTCTTTGATTCTCTCACTGTATACAAACAAATCACAATGATTAGTTTATTTTCAGTTCTATGATACCACTCTCTAGGTATACTATAAATAAGAAAGTCATGTAGCATATTAATTAAACTGAAGTGGCATAACATTAATTTTTAGGATTTAACAATCAATTCCAGTGCTAACTACTTATGCAAATAAATCGATTTCTTTTTCAGAATCTCAGTTTCCTGACCTATAAATTACAAGCTAATAAAATATTTAATGATGTCCTTTAAATAATTAATGTCCAAATATGTTCTGGACACTAATAGGTTCTTAATAAATATTTCTAGAACACATCTAAGAAAACTATTGGCTTAATTTAAAAGAAGCAAACAAAGAAAATAACTTTAGTTCCATACATAACTATATTTCTAGGCATAAGCATCTATTCAAACATTTCTCTTAAATCCAGCTGTTATAAACAAGTTGACAGTAATCTAGCGAAACCCTGAGTACCAGGAACCTGTGAAGAACCAGTGCAATTCCTCCATTAATTCCGCTGATGCACTGAAAATACTGAAAGTGCCAGTTTATAAGAGGTATTCACCTCCCTTCCACCAAGTATTCACCAAAGAATCACTGGGCATCCAATTAATGTGCCTGTATTATGGACTAACGGCCACTTGTGGCCCTGTCCTACTTCTGATGGTGCTCCTATTGAGGACTGTCAAGTTGCCACACCTCCCCCCAATGTATAATTTTGGGCAGGAGGAAAACATCCTGATGGAGATGGAGCATACCAAGTAGAAAAATTTGTCGCTACATCAAGAAGAGTTCTACTGGCTACTTCATGACCTAACCTACACGACAAATGTCCCTATTGGCTATAAAATTCTGGTTCTTGTGAGGCTTACTCAAGTAGAATACGTGTTATTTGTTTTTGCAACTATGTGGTCATGAAAAACTTCTGCAGTAATGTCTTTTGATGGTTATGATTATTAATTGCTTGAAGACAGTGGTGATAGTTTCAACAGTACCGTTGGCGGTTTTATTTTGGAAAAAAAAGTCATGTTTCAACAGTAACAAGTTTTCAGGCTTTAGAGATGAAAAGTTTGTGTGACTTGGAGACAATAATGTTTTAAATTCTGATGAATATTAGAAAACTTATAATCCTATGTATATTTTGATTATTATATTGTTCTGATATGATTTTTTTTCTGCAGCTTGCCATGAACTTGTAGTAAGTACAATATTCGTTTCACTGCTTACATAAACATGGTATTAGAATTACTTCAAATATTGCTGAATGCTTTGCATCTTTTTGTACAAAGTATTCTTCACATATACTGTGACAATCTATAAAGAATCTATTGATATTTGTTATATTTTATTTTGGGCTTTGTTGAAATTTTTTGTATTTCCTTTAACTGCCTGGACTATACCATGGCTTGCTTCTAGTTAGCAATATTGCTGATACACCACAAAAGTTATCTTGCTGCTTATTAAATAGCCAAGTATTTTGGGGTACCTGGGAGGCAATCAGTTGAGCACTGGACTCTTGGTTTTGGCTCAGGTCATGATCTCAGGGTTGTGAGATCGAGCCCTGTGACGGGCTCTGAACTCAGTTCAGAGTCTGCTTATGATGCTCTCTCCCTCCGCCTCTCCCCCCACTGCACATGGGCATGCACATGCTCTCTCTCTCAAATAAATAAATCTTTAAAAAAGTCTAAGTATTTATAAACATATTTATAGGAGATTCAAATACGCTATATGAATATAATATTTTCTCCTATGAAGGAATTTAAAGGTTTTTAAGATTGCCCATGGAGTCTTTATTTTATAAATTTTTACATATTATATATAAAAGGGTCTAACTGCCGGCAATCCATCATCACTGCTGCTTCCCCATCCCCTCAGTCTGCACCAAATGAAATTCTTTTTCACTAGAAATATTGATTTCTAGATTTTTTAACTTCCATGTGTCCTTCATATAAAAATTCAGATCCTGTCCTTTTCAAATAGATTACACTAGATCACCACTTTACTACAAAGGATACTGAAGGATACACATGAACAGCTGGGTGAAAAGACACACAGTGTGAGGTCTGGAAGGGTCAGGAGCACAGGAGCTCCTGTCCCTGCAAAGTTTACAGTACACCACCCTCCTGGCATGAAGGTTCATTCTTATTCGCCAACCAGGAACTCCAAAAAACTCTTTTTAATCCATAGACAAAGAACTTAATTTTTTATAAAAGTATCCTCATAAAATTAGGAAGAATTGTATATTGGAAAATAAATCTTAAAAATCAAGTTCTGCTATTAAAACAATGAAAATAACTTTTTTGGGGCCCAATTATGTCCAACTACATCTGGTAAGATGCAAAGGACAGAACTTGATTAGGAAGTGGTGACAGTGATTAGCATGAAAATAAAGGGGAGAAAAGAAATTCAAAAAATGGGGAGGAACAAGATGGTGGAGGAGTAGGAGGTTGAGATAGTGTCGGATCCCAGAAGCTCAGCTGGATAGTTATCAAACCATTTTAAATGCCTGCAAATTCAACAGGAGATAGAAGAGAGGAAGAACAGCAATTCTAGGAGCAGAAAATCGACCACTTTCTGGAATTATTTTGCTCTCTCATTCATCTATTCTTATGTCGATAAAATGACAAGGTGGAAAAATGCACCACAAAAAAAAAAAAAAAAAAAAGAACAAGAGGCAGTACCAACGGCTAGGGACCTAATCAATAAGGACGTTAATAATATGTCAGAAATAGAGTTCAAAATGACAATTATCAAGGTGCTAGCTGGGCTCAAAAAAAAGCATGGAAGACATTAGAGAATCCTTTCTGGGGAAATAAAATCCCTTTCTGGAGAAATAAAAGAACTTAAATCTAACCAAGTTGAAATCAAAAGAGCTATTAATGAGGTACAATCAAAAATAGAGGCTCTTACTGCCAGGACAAATGAGGCAGAAGAGAGAATTAGTGATACAGAAGACCAAATGACGGAGAATAAAGAAGCTGAGAAAAAGAGATACAAACTACTGGACCATGAGGGGTGAATTCAAGAGATAAGTGATACCATAAGATGCAACAATATGAGAATAATTGGGATACCAGAAGAAGAGAGATGGGCAGAAGGTATATTGGAGCAAATTATTGTAGAGAATTTCCTTAATCTGGTGAAGGGAACAAGCATCGAAATCCAAGAGGCACAGAGAACCCCCCTCAAAATCAATAAAAATAGGTCTACACCCCATCATCTAATAGTAAAACTTACAAATCTTAGTGACAAAGAGAAAATCCTGAAAGCAGCTTGGGACAAGAAGTTTGTAACATACAAAGGCAGAAATATTAGATTGGCAGCAGACCTAGCCACAGAGACCTGGCAGGCCAGAAAGGACTGGCATGATATATTCAGAGCCCTAAACGAGAAAAATATGCAGCCAAGAATACTATAGCTAACTAGGCTGTCACTGAAAATAGATGGAGAGATAAAAAGCTTCCAGCAAAAACAAAGAATTTGCAAACACCAAACCAGCCCTACAGGAAATATTGAAAGGGGTCCTCTAAGCAAAGAGAGCCTAAAAATAACATAGACCAGAAAGGAACAGAGACAATATACAGTTAACAGTCACCTTACAGGCAATACAATGGCACTAAATTCGTATCTGTCAATAGTTACCCTGAATGTAAATGGCTAAATGCCCCAATCAAAAGACACGAAGTATCAGAATGGATAAAAAAATAAGACCCGTCGATATGCTGTCTATAAGAAACTCATCTTAAACCCAAAGACACCTCCAGCTTTAAAGTGAGGGGGTGGAAAACAATTTATCATGCTAATGGACATCAAAAGAAAGCTGGGGTGGCAATCCTTATATCAGGTAAATTAGATTTTAAGCCAAAGACTATAATAAGAGATGAGGAAGGACACTATATCACACTTAAAGGGACTGTCCAACAAGAAGATCTAACAATCATAAATATCTATGCTCCTAACATGGGAGCAGCCAATTTTATAAACCAATTAATAACAAAGTCAAAGAAACACATCAACAATAATACAATAATAGTTGGGGACTTTAATACCCCCCTTACCGAAATGGACAGATCATCTAAGCAAAAGATCAACAAGGAAATAAAGGCTCTAAATGACACACTGGACCCGATGGACGTCACAGATATATTTAGAACATTCCATCCCACACTTGATCTTAGCCAAAAGGCCGAGAAGCGATAGAACATTCCATCCCAAAGCAACAGAATACACATTCTTCTCTAGCGCACATGGAACATTCTCCAGAATAGATCACATCCTGGGACACAAATTAGGTCTCAATTGGTACCAAAAGATTAGGATCATTCCCTGCATATTTTCAGATCACAATGCCATGAAACTAGAACTCAATCACAAGAGGAGAGTTGAAAAGAACTCAAATACATGGAGGCTAAAGAGCATCCTACTAAAGAGTGAATGGGTTAACCAGGAAATTAAAGAAGAATTTTAAAAATTCATGGAAACAAATGAAAATGAAAACACAACTGTTCAAAATCTTTGGGACACAGCAAAGGAGTTCCTGAGAGGAAAGTATATAGCAATACAAGCCTTCCTCAAGAAACAAGAAAGACCTCAAATATACAACCTAACCCTACACCTAAAGGAACTGGAGAAGGAGAGCAAAGAAAGCCTAAACCCAGCAGAAGAAGAGAAATAATAAATATCAGAGCAGAAATCAATGAAATAGAAACTAAAAGAACAGTAGAACAAATCAATGAAACTAAGAGCTGGTTCTTTGAAAGAATTAATAAAATTGATAAACTCCTGGCCAGACTTATCAAAAAGAAAAAAGACCCAAATTAATAAAATCATGAATGAAAGAGGAGAAATCACAACCAACACCAAAGAAATACAATTATAAGGACATATTATAAGCAACTATATGCCAGCAAATTATAGACAATCTGGAAGAAATGGATGCATTCCTAGAGACGCATAAGCTACCAAAACTGAACCAGGAAGAAATAGAAAACCTGAAAAGACACATAACTAGTAAGGAGACTGAAGCAGTCATCAAAAATCTCCCAACAAACAAGAACCGGGGGGCCAGATGGCTTCCCAGGGGAATTCTACCAAATATTTAAAGAAGAATTAACACCTATTCTCCTAAAATTGTTCCAAAAAATAGAAATGGAAGGGAAACTTCCAAACTTATTTTGTGAGGCTAGCATTACCTTGATCCCCAAAACAGACAAAGACCCCATCAAAAAGGAGAATTACAGACCAATATCCTTGATGAACATGGATGTAAAAATTCTCACCAAAATACTAGCCAATAGGATCCAAAACAGTACATTAAAAGGATTATTCACCACGACCACGTGCGATTTATTCCTGGGTTGCAAGGTTGGTTCAACATCCGCAAATCAATCAATGTGATACAATACATTAATAAAAGAAAGAACAAAAACCATATGATAGTCTCAATTGATGCTGAAAAAGCATTTGACAAAGTACAACATCCTTTCTTGATCAAAACACTTCACAGCGTAGGCATAGAGGGTACATTCCTGAACATCATCAAAGCCATCTATGAAAAACCCACAATGAATATCATTCTCAATGGGGAAAAACCGAGAGCTTTTCCCCTGAAATCAGGAACACGGCAGGGACGCCCACTGTCTCCACTGCTATTCAACATAGTACCAGAAGTCCTAGCCTCAGCAATCAAACAAAAAGAAATAAAAGGCATCTAAATTGGCAAAGAAGAAGTCAAACTCTCACTCTTTGCAGATGATATGATATTTTATGGGGAAAACCCAAAGGATTCCACTCCAAGATTGCTAGAACTCATACAGGAATTCAGTAAAGTGTCAGGATATAAAATTAAGGCACAGAAATCAGTTGCATTCCTATACACCAACAGCAAGACAGAACAAAGAGAAATTAAGAAGTTGATTCCATTTACAATTGCACCCAAAGCCATAAGATACCTAGGAAGAAACCTAACCAAAGAGGCAAAGAATCTATACTCAGAAAACTACAAAGTGCTCATGAAAGAAATTGAGAAATGAAAGAAATTGGAAATTTTCCATTTCCATAAAGAAATGGAAAAATGTTCCATGCTCATGGACTGGAAGAAATGTCTATGCTACCTAAAGCAACCTACACATTCAATGCAATCCCTATCAAAATACCATCAATTTATTTCAAAGAAATGGAACAAATAATCCTAAAATTTATATGGAACCAGAAAAATCATGAATAGTCAGAGGAATGTCGAAAAAGAAAAGCAAAGTTGGCAGCATCACAATTCCAGACTTCAAGCTCTATTAAAAAGCTTAATCATCAAGACAGCATGGTACTGCCACAAAAACAGACACACAGATCAATGGAACAGAATACAGAGCCCAGAAATGGACCCCCAACTCTACGGTCAACTAATCTTTGACAAAGTAGGAAAGAACATTCAATGGAAAAAAGTCTCTTCAACAAATGGTGTTGAGAAAACTGGACAGCCACATGCAAAAGAATGAAACTGGACCATTTCCTTACACCACACACAAAAATAGACTCAAAATGGATCAAAGACCTCAATGTGAGACAAGACTCCATCAAAATCCTTGAGGAGAACACAGGCAGCAACCTCTTCGACCTCAGCCGCAGCAACTTCTTCCTAGAAACATCACCAAGGCAAGGGAAGCAAGGGCAAAAATGAAATAATGGGACTTCATCAAGATCAAAAGCTTTTGCACAGCGAAGGAAACAATCAACCAAACCAAAAGACAACTGAGAAAATGGGAGAAGATATTTGCAAATAACATATCAGATAAAGGGCTAGTAGCCAAAATCTATAAAGAACTTCTCAAACTCAACACCCAAAGAAAAAATAATCTGATCAAATGGGCAGAAGATATGAACAGACATTTCTGCAAAGAGGACAGCCAAATGGCCAACAGACACATGAAAAAGTGCTCAACATCACTCGGCATCAGAGAAATATAAATCAAAACCACAGTGAGATACCACCTCACACCAATCAGAATGGCTAAAATTAGCAAATCAGGAAACAACAGATGTTGGCAAGGATGAGTTGAAAAGGGAACCCTCCTACACTGTTGGTAGGAATGCAAGCTGGTACAGCCACTCTGGAAAACAGTATGGAGGTTCCTCAAAAAGTTGAAAATAGAGCTACCCTACAATGTAGCAATTGCACTACTGGGTATTTACCCTAAAGATACAAATGTAGGGATCTGAAGGGGCACCCAAATGTTTACAGCAGCAATGTCCACAATAGCCAAACTATGGAAAGAACCTAGATGTCCATCAACAGATGAATGGATAAAGAAGATGTGGTTTATATATACAATGGAATACTATGTAGCCATCAAGAGAAACGAAATCTTGCCATTTGCCACAACGTGGATGGAACTAGAGGGTATTATGCTAAGTGAAATAAGTCAGTCAGAGAAGGACAATTATCATATGATCGCTCTAATATGAATTTGAGAGGCAGGGTGGAGGGTCATGGGAGGTGGGGGAGGGAAATGAAACAAGATGGGATCAGGAAGGAGACAAACCATAAGAGACTCCTAAACTCACAAAACAAACTGAGGGTGGCTGGGGGATAAGGGGGCTAGGGATAGGGTGGCTGGGTTATGGACATTGGGAGGGTATGTGCTATGGTAACTGCTGTGAAATGTGTAAGCCTGATGATTCACAGACATGTACCCTGGGGCAAATAATACATTATATGTTAATAAAAAATAATTATAAGAAAAGAAATTAAAAAAATGTTAAGAGAAATACATAAACATGAAAAATGATTAGTTGAGGGAGAGGAAACAATCAAGAATGGCTTCTTATTGGGAGACCTGGAAGGTTATTGTACCTTTTGTCAAAATAGGAAATAAAGGAAGAATATATAGAGCTTAGCTGAGAAATTAGGAAAAAAGATTAAAAAATAAAGGTGTAGTCAACAATGTTATATGTGGGGGAAGAGTCAGTATAAGGACTGAAAGTGTGCATTCTGATATTAATTATAAAATTAACTATTATTTTCACATGTAAAATTTCAGTGGCGTGGGATGGAAAACAATGTAGTAACAGCAGGACTGAAAAGCAGGAGAAAAAAGATTTGGTAAAAACGATCTCTCAAAATTGGCTGTGAATGGAAAATAAGTGAGCCAATTTAGGCTTTTTGTTTTAAAATGCAAGAATGTAGGTACCATAAAAATAGAAAAATGTTAAAAAAGAAAAAAGATGTAAAAGTTAAAAAATAAGGGGTGCCTGGCTTGGTCAGTGGATCTTGATCTAGGAGTTTTGTGTTCAAGTCCCAAGGTGGGTATAGAGATTAAATAAAAATCTTAAAGAAGTATGGAAGAAAACATTATGCTAAATGAAAAATGCCAGTCACAAAAAGATATATATATACAGTATGATTCCACTTAACATAGTCAAATTCACATAAGAAAATGTAGGATGGTGGTTACCAGGGACTGTGTGGATGGGGGGAAAAGGGAAGTTTTTTAATGGGTATGGAGTTACAATTTGGCAAGATGACAAAAGCTCTGGAGATCTGTTGCACAACAACGTGAATATACTTACAACTACTGTGCTATACACTTAAACATAGTTAAGGTAGTAAATTTTATGTTGTATTTTATTTTTTTTACCACAATTTAAAAAATTGGAGAAACTAGGTGAGGGGGTACATAGAAACTTATTTATATTACATATACTAACATAATATGCATATGCATAGGTATTGTTGAAAGGAAGTACCCAGAAAAAACTGCTATATGCTGTAAGATTCTATTTAAAGGAACTGTAGAAAATGTAAACTTGTCCATGGTAGAGAAAACATCAGTGACCTCCTGGGGCTAGATCTTCCTGGGTACATATATCAAAAGGAGCATAAAGAACATTTAGAGGGAATGGATATATTTATTACCTAGAATTTCATAAGAGTTTCATGTGTGTTTATACACATGAAGACTCACCAACTTTCTGAATCTGATGGAAGGTTATCAACAAAAAACCCTCAGCTAACAGCATGTTCGAGGCTCAAATACTACATGTTCTTCCCTAAGCAAAGAAAGATCATGAAGAAGGCAAAGATGACCACTTTTACCACTTCTATTCAATACTGTACTAGAAGTTCTAACTATTGCAGTAAGGCAAAGGTAGGAATAAAAGAGGGTGTGGGAGAATAAAGGGAGGAAAAAATAAAGAGAAGGAGGGAGGAAGTGGTGGGGGAGAGGGATAAAGGAAGGAAGGGCATAAGGATCAGAAAGGAAGAAGAAAATATCTCTATTTGCAGATACCATCACAGACTACCTAGAATATCCCCAGGAATCCACTCTACGACTACTAGAACTAAATAGTGACTCGGCAAGATTGTAGGATACAATGTAAGTATTTCAAAATCAATTGTATTTTTACACACCAACAGAAAATATCTGGAAAATAGAATTAAAGATCAATTCTATTTACAATCATATAAGATTAAGACTGAAGATGTGGGAATAAGTTCATCAAAGGATGTGTAAGATTTCTATGCTGAAAATTACTAAGCATTGTTGAGAGAAATTAAAGACCTGAATAAATGTAAAGATATATCATGTTTGTGGACTGAAATACTTAGTATTGTTACAATGTTGTTTCTCCCCATATCAAACTATAATTGCAATCATAAATCTGGCAGGCTTTTTATAGCAATTGATAAGTCAACTCTAAAAAAATATATGGAAATACAGAAGGTCTAGAATTTCTAAAACAGCCTTGAAAAAAACCACAATGTTGGAAGACTTGCACTATCTGATTTCAAAACTATAAATCTACATAAATTAAAACAGTGTGATACTTCTGGCATAAGGAATGGCAAGTAGATCCATGGGATGGAGTACAGCTTCAAGAAATAAGATGTGCACTTCTATCGGTCATTTGATTTTCAAATAGAGAATCAATGAAATCCAGCGGGGAAAGGAAAACCTTTTCATCAAATAGTCCTGAAATAATTGCATGTCCATATGAAAAAATTAAACTCAACTCCTGTATCAAACCATAACCAAATGTTAATTTGATCAAAATCCCAAAAAGAAAAGCTAAAACCACAAAGTTCTTTTATAGGCAAACAAGAGAACATTTTTGTGACTTGGTAGTAGGCAAAAATTACTTAAGTCACACAAAGCAATAAGCACCATGGAAAAATGTGATCAAGTGGACTTCAAATTTAAATACTTTTGCTCATTAAAGACATCCCTAAGAAAATAAATAAGCAACATGCGGATGAGGAGAAAATACTATTACACAGAACATCTATCTCTCAGAAGATTGGTACCCACATATGTAAGAAATCAAAAATTTAATTTAAAAAAGTCTGCCTAGTAAAACAGGATGAAGTATTTAAATGGATACTTCACAAAGGAATATATATCAATGGCTATCAAGCAAATGCAAAATGACTAACATATATCTTGATATCTGATATTCAGCGGTGCCACTCTGTCCAAAGTTGTAGGACTTGGCCAGCAGTGTTATACAGTTCCAGTTTTATCAGTGCAGGAACTAGATGTTTGGATCTAATCAAACTAATAGGATGAAAGACAAAAGCCTTGAACATATTTACAAAAAGTGGTCACAGACTAGATAAAGAAAACAAGTTCAGGAAGGAGTTGAAAAATTGAGGGTGGAGGAAATATAGGTTCAGGTAATATTAATATCAAATTTATGAATGTGAATACATGAAAATGTTGACTTTGTTTTTGTTAGTCTATTTTTTTCCTCAGAGAGCATGCAACTGTTACTCCATGTGATCAGAGTCAAGAGGAAGTTAGAGAAAACAAGTTTAATACCTTCAATGCTGTATATTTGTACTTTATCCTCAGGCACAGTCACGGCTTCCCACTGATGATCCTTAAATTTAAAAATAAGTTTGACCATAAATAATTTACTTCTGCTTTAAATCTTCTTTAAATACCAATTTAAAAACTTAAAAGTTATACAAACAATAAAGTTATTTTTTATTAAGTGTCACTAAGTAACACATTCCTTGCTCCATTAATTCCATAATACATTATACTGTGCCACATTTAATCTTTTTTTTTAAAGATTTTATTTATTTATTTGACACAGAGAGAGGTCACAGGTAGGCAGAGAGGCAGGCAGAGAGGCGGGGAAGCAGGCTCGCTGCTGAGCAGAGAGCCCGATGTGGGGCTCGATCCCAGTATCCTGAGAGCATGGCTTGAGCTGAAGGCAGAGACTTTAACCCACTGAGCCACCCAGGCGCCCCATGTGCCACATTTAATCTATTTGTTCATTTTTGAAAGGAAATACTGGTATGATTTCATAGTATAATGGTATAATTTCTTGTTCTTGACCAAAGAAGGAATTACTAGCATTAGTATTTATTAGAGGATACCCTTTTTAAAAATGTTACCAAATCCTGTCATTTATGCCTTTGAAATAGTGTGAAATCCTATGCATTCCTCAATTCCCACTCACTGATTGACCGTCCTTAGATTCAAACACTGAATGCAGATGAATCATCACCGTTATTTGCCCCTTCCCCCTTCCACATGCTTTCATTGAAAATTTGTATAACTTAATAAAATAATACTGAATTCACAAAAAAAGCTACAGGAAAAATTAGATACCATTCCTAAAAGATAAGATCCTAAAACTTTCCACTAATCTTGTAAGGAAAATAGATCCCCTTCTTTTGGTATTTAAGGACATTTTACAGAAATTCACCTGAACCTTCACTCTCTTCACTAACTCCCTCCACTTATTTTCCTTAATTGAAACCAGTTCATATGCTGAGGGCACCACTACTTTCATGGCACCTCCAGTTAAGGTGCTAATTCTCCCATACCTCAAAGCCTCAGGGCTGGGAGGAAAGGGGTGCTATCCTCTTCTCTGCCCCAAAGCTTTGAGCGGCTTCTTATTTTCTATGTGTAAAAACACTTGGTCCCTTGAGGCACATGCCAGATGGTTGTTAACTTCAAAGTGGTGATTCCTGGTTAATTGCCTTCCTTTTTAAGAAATTTTTATATTATGGAAATTTTCATGATTTTTATTTATTTTTATTTTTTAACTTAAATTCACTTAACAGTGTATTATTATTTTCAGAGGTAGAGTTCAATGATTCATTAGTCTTACATAACACCCAGTGCTTGTTACATTGTGTGACCTTCTTAATGCCCATTACCCAGGTACCCCAATCCTCCGCCCGTCTCCCCTCTAGCAACCCTCAGTTTGTCTCCTAATCATTAAGAGTCTCTCTTATGGTTTGTCTCCCTCTCTGATTTCATCTTGTTTTATTTTTCCTTCTCTTCCCCTATGATCGTCTGTTTTGTTTCTTAAATTCCACATATATGTGGAGATCATGATAATTGTCTTCCTCTGATTGACTTATTTCGCTTAGCATAATACCCTCTAGTTCCGTCCATGTCATTGTAAATGGCAAAATTTCATTTTTGATGGCTTAGTATTCCATTTTGTGTGTATACATATATATATGTATACCCACACACCATGTGGGGTATATACATACATACAAATACATATATATATGTACATACACACACCCCCCCCAATGGAATATATACAATGGAATTGTGTGTATATATATACACCACATCTTTATCCATTCATCTGTCAATAGACATCTGGGCTCTTTCCATAGTTTGGCTATTATGGACATGGCTGCTATGAACATTGGGATGCAAGGGCCCCTTAGAATCACTACCTTTGTTTCTTTGGGGTAAATACCAGTAGTGCAATTGCTGAGTCATAGGGTAGCTCTATTTTTAACTTCTTGAGGAACCTCCATACTGTTTTCCAGAGTGGCTGCACCAGCTTGCATTCTCACCAACAGTGTGAGAGGGTTCCCCTTTCTCCGCATCCCTGCCAACATCCGTTGTTTCCTGACTTGTTAATTTTAGCCATTCTGACTGGTGTGAGGTGATATCTCATTGTGGTTTCGATTTGTATTTCCCTGATGCCAAGTGATATGGAGCATTTTTTTCCATGTGTCTGTTGGCCATTTGTAAGTTTTCTTTGGAGAAATGTCTGTTCCTGTCTTCTGCCCATTTCTTGATTGGATTATTCATTCTTTGGGTGTTGAGTTTGTTAAGTCCTTTATAGACTTTGGATACTAGCCCTTTATCAGATAAGATATTTACAAATACCTTCTCTCATTCTGTAGGTTGTCTCTTGGTTCTGTCAACTGTTTCCTTTGCTGTGCAAAAGCTTTTTATCCTGATGAAGTCCTAATAGTTCATTTTTGCCTGTTTTCCTTGCCTTTGTAGACATGTTTAGCAAGAAGTTGCCGTGGCCAAAGATGAAGAGGTTGCCGCCTATGTTTTCCTCTGGAATTCTGATGGATTCCTATCTCACATCGAGGTCTTTCATCCATTTTGAGTTTATTTTTGTGTACAGTGTAAGGAAATGGTCCAGTTTCATTCTTCTGCAGGTGGCTGTCCAATTTTCCCAACATCATTTGTTGAAGAAACTGTCTTTTTTTCCATTGGATATTTCTTTCCTGCTTTGTTGAAGATTAGTTGGCCATAGAGTTGAGGGTTCATTTCTGGGCTCTCTATTCTGTTCCATTGATCTATGTGTCTGTTTTTGTGCCAGTACCATGCTGTCTTGATGATTGCAGATTTGTAATAGAGCTTGAAGTTCAGAATTGTGATGCTACCAGCTTTGGTTTTCTTTTTTCAAAATTCTTTGGCTATTCAGGGTCTTTTCTGGTTCCATACAAATTTTAGGATCATTTGTTCTAGCTCTGTGTTGATGGATTGCAATGAATGTACAGACTGCTCCAGGTAGCAAAGACATTTTAACAATATTTGTTCTTCCAATCCATGAGCATGGAATGTTTTTCCATTGCTTTGTGTCTTCCTCAATTTCTTTTATGAGTGTTCTATAGTTTTCAGAGTACAGATCCTTCACCTCTTTGGTTAGGTTTATTGCTAGGTATCCTACAGTTTTGCGTGCACTTGTAAATGGGATCAATTCCTTAACTTCTCTTTCTTCTGTCTTGGTCTATAAAAATGCAACTGATATCTGTACATTGATTTTATATTCTGCCACTTTGCTGAATTCCTATATGAGTTCTAGCAATTCTGGGGTGGAGTCTTTTGGGTTTTCCACATAAAATATCATATCATCTTTGAAAAGTGAGGGTTTGACTTATTTGCCAATTCAGATGCCTTTTATTTCTTTTTGTTGTCTGATTGTTGAGGCAAGGACTTCTAGTACTATGCTGAATAGCAGTGGTGAGAGTGGACATCCCTGTCTTGTTCCTGACCTTAGGGGAAAAGCTCTCCAGTTTTCCCCATTGAGAATGATATTCAGTGGGCTTTTCGTAAATGGCTTTTATGATATTGAGGTATGTTCCCTCAATCCCTACACTGTGGAGACTTTTAATCAAGAATGCTGTATTTTGTCAGATATTTTTTTCTGCGTCTTCTAAGAGGATCATATGGTTGGGAGACAACTTTAAACATCAGACTCAGTTACCAGAGAATATAAAGAAGCAATATTTATACTGAACTCTAAATGGGAAGAAACTGAGATGCAAAGATCTGGAAGTTTCTGGGCAGAAGAAACAACAAGTAGAAAGATCTGAAATGGGCATGATCTTTGTTAAAGAAATAGAAAAACAAAACAAAACAAAAAAAAGAATGTGGCTGGAACATAGTAAGCATAGAAAATGGTCTGAGATGTCAGAGAAATAGCCAGGGGCCAGATCATAAAGACCCTCATACACAATGTTAAAGAGACAGGAGGAGGATTTTAAGCAGCCACTACAAGGAGAATGGCTTTTAGGAAAGTCAGAGAGAATACAGGATGAATGTACTACTGCCACAGAAATCCAAGAAAGAGAAAATTCTAAATATATATTTTGGAGGAATTTCCCTGCATTTATAGGTTAGTTTCTGGCACATGGCAGGCATTTAACATTTATAAATGCATTTTATACTATCCCTACCATATATCATACTATAATTGTTTATTTTCTTATTGGAATCATCCATTAGACCAAACTGAGTGAAGGGAGGGACTATATCGATCCTATTCTATGCTCTTCTCCCAAAATTAAAGTTAATTTCTAAAGAAAACCTTATTAAAAAATATTCCTACACACCCTGCTGGAATAAATACACCAATTAAAACTGTGAGTGACCCTGAGAAGCAGTGCCAACATTTGTAACTCAATTTTAATTAAGTATTCTATGAAAGTGCTCTAAATAAAAAGAAATATGGTATGTGGAAATCCTCAGGGGCATTTGCTTAATGTCTATCTACAGTTACCTGGAACAAAAAGCGGGATTTTACAAAAGACAGAGTAAAAAGACTAGACCCTCATTAAAATATCAGCAACCACAATTAGATTAGTAAATGCAGATCAACTCTTAGTTGGGTTTTTATAAAGCGACTATACAGTCCAGACTAGAAGCATGCCCCTGGACTGAATATTAAGTGGTAGCTATTTGGAAACAATGGCTCAAGAATTCTCTTCAGGTTAAAAAGAAGTCAGAAAATATACCATTTGGTTGGAAGGTTTAAATATAGCTACCATACAGCACATAAAGAATTAAATCATTTCCAAATACTACCATAAGAATCAATACCTCAGGGGCGCCTGGGTGGCTCAGTGGGTTAAAGCCTCTGCCTTCGGCTCAGGTCATGAGCGCAGGGTCCTGGGATTGAGCCCCACATCGGGCTCTCTGCTCAGCAGGGAGCCTGTTTCCCTCTCTCTCTCTGCCTGCCTCTCTGCCTACTTGTGATCTCTTTCTCTCTGTGAAATAAATAAAATCTTTAAAAAAAAAAAAAGAATCAATACCTCACTATTTTCAAACAGAAGATTTTATGAATGGATAAGCCCACTCATCAGTATTTGTTAAAATATTTTTAAGTGAGTGCCTTTACATTTGAAAAACTGGTATCTTCTCTAGATTCCAGTTCATATGTTCATATGAATGTTAAGTGTTATTAACATGTAATTTATTTCTGAAAAATCTTAGGTTAAAAAACTAGTATTAAAATCTAGCATGAATTTTTCTGTTGCAATAAAACATCGGAAATAATCTTTATTTCTAATTAACTGAAAGGGCTACCATGCTAATCAGAACTATAAGGTTAATACTGAAATATATTAAAATGGCTAGAAAAATAAATATAAAAAAATCCACATTCTTAAATTAAAACATTCTATTCCACATATACAAATATAAAATGGTAGATGGAATAAAGCTTACATCATTATCTCCAGCAATGTAGAATGATAGAGTCTGGCTCCCAAGATTAAAATCTATCCAAAATTCCTCAAGTTTTTCATCTGAAGGTATTTGCAACTAAAAAAAAAAAAAAAAGAAACATAAACTATTATATACTATGATTTTAAAAGTGACACTAGAAAATTATGACTATGTTATATTCCTTTTTGTTTTTTTTTTTTAAAGAAAAGAAAACAGCCAGGAGGTGAGGTAAGAAAAAGAGCAGACAAGTAGAGCATTTAAATCAATTAGAAACAATCAAAAGAAATAGTGCTTTAATATCTTACACAGAAATTAGCTAGCTCCAAGGAATCACAAATATTCCAAATACAAATAAAGGCTGAAAATATTAGTTTGAATATATTTATGATGCTAAGTCAATAACGGGTTTGACTTAAAGGAAAAAGAAGCAAATCTGAAGTGCAGCCTTTATGTTTGTTATCCTTGGCTACAAGTATGTCACTTTATAAAATGGCTCTTAGAGAATACCAGACCAGCTGTATTTGTGACCAAGTTATGACTATTTTTAACATTCTTGTCAACTTGTAACCTGTAATTCACTAGACCATGTATCAAAGTTCATCTAATACCTAAAAAATGTTAAATTTATTTATTTTTAAGGTTGGTGGGTTTTTTTGTTTTTTTTTTTACTCATTTGATTCAGAGAGATACAGAGAAAGAACATGAGCAGGAAGAGAGGCAGAGGAAGAAGGAGAAGCAGACTCCCCGCGGATCAGGGAGCCCGAAGTGGGGCTTGATTCCAGGACTCAGGACCCAAGCTGAAGGTAGACACTAAACCATCTGAGCCACCTAGGCACCCCAACATGTTAAATTTAAAACTTACCTCATATTTATCAAGAAATGCTGATAAACAAGGAAATGTAAAGACCCTGAAATAAAAAGTAGTTTGTGTTAAAAAAAAATATTAATAAGTCTTCACACTGTAATCTTGACTGGCCATAGAAATCATGTCTAGGATCAAAAGGTAATTAGGCAAAAAAAAAAAAAAAAAAAAAAAAGGTAATCAGGCTGTGGTCCTAATGCTTTAAATAAAATCCTATCTCCTTCTCAACTAAACTAAGAGTTTAATGGAAATTTGTTTCTGTAGAAAAAGTATATATATATATATATATATATACCTTTTAAGATTTTATTTAACAGAGAGAGAGAGATCACAAGTAGGCAGAGAGGCAAGCAGAGAGAGAGGGGGAAGCAGAGAGCCCGATGCGGGGCTTGATCCCAGGACCCTGAGATCATGACCTGAGCTGAAAGCAGAGGCTCAACCCACTGAGCCACCCAGGCGCCCCAGAAAAGTATATTATTTTGAGGATACTACTCAACCTCCCCTTCTGACTTCAGTGACTATACCAATTTACATTTTAATCTATTGACTAGAAGTAGAAATTCCTAATTTAGCTTATACTATTAAGATAGTGGAAGCTCCCATAGGATTTACACAGGAAAAGTAAAGTAGAAGTGAATAATATGGCTAATAAAAATGATTGAATTCGCTGAACACTTTCTTGGTCAGACACTTATTATAAGCACTTAGCATATAATCATCTCCTCTAATTTCTACAACAAACATATGAGGTAGGTATCATTGTATTTTTATTTTACAGCTAAGGAAACTGAGGCAAGTAAGTTTAATAATTTGCCCACATAAGAATAGGAAGAGGGGAACCTATGATTCAAATCCAAATAGCTTGAGTCCCTGCACTCACCCTCACGCTGTCTTTGTTTCCTTAGTGAGTAAAGTTAATGTGAACTCATTCATCCAATAAAGGTGTCCTGAGCATCTATAATATGGTGCCAGGGAATGAACTGCAAATACTGCTTTGTTACTATCAAAAGTGTTAATTACTTTTCATTCGTGCCCACTCCTGAGATTAAATTACCTCAGAAAGAGGTTAGTGTTACAGTGTGTTAATTATAAAAAAAGATAATTTGTTTGCTATATATTTTTATTCCAGTATGTGGATGAAGTAGGCAATATGTATACTGGATTTTTCTTATTCCTCAAACACTAAATTTATAAGGTATATGTAATTCTGAAATAAACCAATTTTATTAATACTAAATAAAAATACATGTTTCCTCTAAAAAGTACAAAGTAAAATAAGACCAGTGGGAGATTATTTCAGTCTACCAGTGCAGTAACTTACTACATGGTGTTACAAAAAGGTATTGTTTTAAATATTCCTGTGCATTTTACATCCCAAATGACCAAATAAATTATAAAGGTTCAACAACACTGTGTGCTGCCTCCTGAGCCAGTTTTTTTTATCAGTAAATGGTTGAATACTGTATTAAGTTTACCTTCTCTTGTCTCCAAGCATGCCATTTACAAGGTTGAGAAATACTCTGCAATCCTAATTTAAAAAAAGAGACTTTAAAAAAGCATAGTAATAAAAAAACCCTATTGTTAATTTATTATTTTGCTATTACTTACTGTTTCAAATTCAGAGTCTTTAATTCCTTTAAATGCATTAGCAATAAAATCCATTGAAAACCACTGACATGCCAGTTCTTGTCTTTGTTTTTCTGTAGTCATTCTACACAGTGCTTCTACGATACCTACTTGTAAGTCATAATCTTAAAAAAAATTATTAATGTATTATTGGAAATTATGAAAAATAAGTTTATAAAAGTCATTGGTTATAAGGAATTAGAATAAGCAAGAGAAAGAAGGAAAATACTAGTGTCATTCACTCATCTTTTGCCATTTCGTTCATATGGATTAGACAGATCTCATCAGTACAGAAATGAACACAGCACAAATAAGTTTAGCGCAAATAAGTTTACTAATAGAAGAAAGGAGTAAAGCTTTTTTTTTTAAGGAAAAAAAGGATATTTGAAAGAAACTCCTGAATATTTAAAGACTCTGCCATTCCATTATTATAGTTGTGAATTGCAAAATAACTCATATGATAGTCTATAAATCACAGAAGCTTTTACTTTTGTATGATGGTTACAGTCATTCCAAAGTATCTTAACCAGTGGTTTGTTCTATATGTAAACCACTACATCAAAATTTTCTCATATGAAACTTAGAAAACATTAAGTTCTTTTAATAAACACATTGTTTAAAAACAAATCTTTAAGTCCCCAAAAGATTAATAAACCTTCCAATTCATAAAACACCATTTGAGGAATTTCTTAGGAAAAGTAATTCGACTATGTTAGAAATTAAATTATTATTCATAAATCTACCATTAGGCACAATTTAATTTGAACACTCCTACTGTCATGTTTATTATTTTAGTCTCACATTTTTAGATCATTTAATCACCTATTAGTAATTAAAAATTGCTTGATTGTAAATAGTTTATAATTCTCACATAATCTCACTACATTACAATGTTAATATTATTTGATTAAAAAGATATTATATTCTATTAATAAATTTGGAATAATTTAAGTACGAACATTTTGAAAAAGCATACTTACCTCCAGCCTCTAAAATCCTTTCTCCCATACTACTCCTGTAAATCAAAGTAACAGATTACATACCAAACTAGTACTGATTAAATAAAAAACCCACATATTTAGGGGGAAAAAAAACTTCACTAAAATTTACAATTGCTAGTATCACAGACTTTTGCAGAAAATATAACTATAAATTATATTAGAAATCTATGTTTATCAGTTTTAATTATTAATGCAACTCATGGTTGTCTTACAGTCTTATAAAATATCTTTTAAATTCTTGACTTGAACAACTAATTAAAGCAATATGGTACAAATTATTACATGAGAATTAACATTTCTTGGTTAGAGAGTATTTTCCTGGCATCTTGAGGCATTTTGTCAAGCATAGCATTCATTTTTTTTAGAGTCTAGAAAAGAAAAAAAGATAATCCATTAACTTTATATATTCAGTGAAACATTAAGTATTTAGAGAAATATTCTAGGTATACAAACTTAGAAGCCTATTTGTTTTCCTTAAGTACAGCATTTTAAGCAGGGAATGGAGAAGGGTGGAGGAAAGAATATAAAGTATAAAATAGTGAATACAAAAAAAAAAGAAACAAAGGATATCAAGAATAAAATATACCATGATTCCAGTTATACTCTTTGCAATAAGATATACATTTATTATGACTCTAAGAACTAAAGGAGCAAAAACTATTACCCGATTAATATTTGTTCTTATGGTTATATATATGTACACACATACATATACTAATACAGGTTATTTTTTTAACATTTAAATACTGAGAACTCCTAACATCTAGATGCTATAATTTATTTTCATATGGGTTATATGCATACATAAACACATAGCTATGAATTTTCAATAAATATTTGGGTAATATATTTATTCATGTCAGACAATAAATTAAGACAACAGAAATATACTACATAATTTAGTACCAAAAAAAATTATTAATTTTGATGAATTGCTACTAAATTTGCTTCACTCTTTCATTTTTCGGTTGTTAAAAAAATCTAACAAATGGCTTTACCTCCTGCTGAATACAAATATTCACTCTTGAGTCAATAACCAGGACACAGATTCGAGGCACGAAACTTTCCACAACTTGCCTTTTACCTGAAAGTGTTAAATCAATTAATAAATGTGTATTTTAAATTCTTTTAAATAGCAATCTTTTCTTATATGAGTTGATGAAAGAATGTACTAGCTCAGAAAAGGCCCACTGACAGTCTTGGGCAGCAGGAAACATGAAACCCAGTCCCAGTTGTCCCACTCATTAGCTCTGTGGCTTTGAAAAAAACTCAACAGATTTGACTCATCTTGAACTAGCAAAGGCATATTTTCAGATTCGGCTTCTCCTTCAGTTCTAAGGTAGTAGGACTTTTTTCAGATGAAATAAATATAGTTCAAAAGTGAAATTTCTATCGTGAAGTTCTTATGAAAACCAGCCTCATTAATTTAGTCATATATTGAAAGTTCCATAATGGCCATAACCCTCCTCGATATAAAGATCTAAATATACTGAGCTTTTTTCTAAAGTTAACCCTATTCTCAAAAGACAAGGCTTTATCGATACTAAATATATTCAGAGGAATTTGCCACATGTTATTTCGTAACGCAAATTTAAAAAATAATTTTAAATAATGGCAATACTACAACAGAAAATATACAACTTTCCAGGTAACTACACTAAAGGTAAAAAAAGAATAAAATCACTCAATTAGGTAAAAAGATATAATTATTCACTTCAAAAAAACACTTGGATTACTTCATATTCACTGATGCTTTAGAACTGTTTTCTTCCCTAAAAACTTAAAAATTTAAGCTAGATTATATGTCACCTGTAAAGCAATCAATGAAAAGGTAGCATTAACTACTATTGAAGTAAATAGCAATTGAGCTTTTAAAAATATTTGGCTTTGAAGGCAAATTGTCCTTTTACTTATAAACAATTCACCAGCCTCAATGACCAATCCTAGGTAATTCTTTTGTAATCAACAGAGATAAAATAATTTGCTGGACTGCTTTGTTGGCACAAAACTATGGTCATTTGCAAGTGAGGATGAATTGTTATGTGTTCTACATATTGAAAACTCTGTCCCGATAGATCAAGAGTTGGCAAATTAAGGCCCACAAACCAAATCCACCCTACTGCCCATTTTGTATGGCTCTATTATTCATCAGCAGGTACTCCATGAAAATATCTGAATCACTGAACCAGCAGTATCAAAGTGAATTTCATTCTACTCGCATGAACTTAGCCAATATCAGGTACCACTGAATGGCTTCAGTAATTAGCATGGGCTGTAGTGTTGATGTTTCTTAATGAATTCAACCCAAAGTGAAAAGGCAAAAATCGTTCTTATATGAGAAACTTATACTTCACTAAAATCATTTCAATGAAAGCAAGGTTATCTGAATCACAAGTAGTACCGAACTGTTTTATACATTTCCCAGGCTGTCAAAACTTAAAACAAGGAGTGAGATCTCCATTCCCACACGAATTCACAGGAGTACATTTTTTTCTAAGTTCCAATTACAGGTCCAGCATCATTTCTGGACACTGATGAAGTACAAAGGAAATTTTCATATTTCAAAATCCATTTAAATGTTCAGCTAAGGGGCTTCCACCTACCCGTCAGTTGAAAGTGATTCATCTGCAATGCAATGACATTTTAAAAGGCAAATATTAAGAACCTAATATAATTCTATAAATGCTTTCCAAGTGATGAACATGCTCAATTAAAAATCATGCTCATGAACTGATATCAGTATTTGGCATTATCTATATGAAAAGACATTTTCTAATGCAATTTACATAAAATCTCATTACAGACAAGCACAAAAAATGAACATTTGCGATCAATTCTAATAAAAGCAAACAATAACTCTGAACCTTAATTAAGTGAAATGTCATCCCCTCAAAAGAGTGCTATTCTCATTAGTTGACCTATATTACAAAAACACTGTACTACTCAATTATTGTAGTATCTTGAATTGTACCAAGATATCTGTGGAAATCTGTTTTCTTACTTGTTACATAAGTACCTATATAATATCACTGATTTCTTTTGCTTGGTCCTAACATAAAGCTTAAAACGTTTACTATCTGGGGTGCCTAGGTGGCTCAGTGGGTTAAAGCCTCTGCCTTCGGCTCAGGTCATGATCTCAGGGTCCCGGGATGGAGCCCCGCATGGGGCTCTCTGCTCAGCAGGGAGCCTGCTTCCCCCTCTCTCTCTGCCCTCTTGTGATCTCCTCTCTGTCAAATAAATAAATAAAATCTTAAAAAAAAATGTTTACTATCTGGTCCTTTACAGAAAAAGGTTGTTGATCTCTAAATTAGTTAAGATTCCTCATATTAAGACAATACTCTGAGCATTGCAAAATTATCCTAAAATCCTAATAGCAAATTATTATTTTAAAAGAAAGTGTTTATTATACCTTCATCACTGATGTCATGTATGACCTGAAAAAAATGAATAATTTGTAATTTATTATCTGGTATTATAAACCATTATATTATAATGATACAGTAGTAAATATTAAAACAGTATTAAGGTAACAGATCCCATTTGAATTCACCATGTAATTTAACTTTAATTTATTAACTATTTAATTGTATTAATCAGGATAAGTGCTTTATATCATCTGAGAAGACTAATCCAATAAAGTCACTAACCAATCTGTTAGTGACTTTTAGGCTCTGGACATAGAGAACACAAATTATATTTTAAATAAACACATGCTTGTAAGATTGGTTAATCAATGTGATTTTTACCATCAAAAGATCAAATAAGTCTTCTATCATATTTATAACTGCCTCATCTTTTGAATTTCCTCGACTGAGAATAATCTCCTTTGATTTTTCAAACCAGGCAACCATGTAAAAAAAGAAAGGTATACATTAGTTACTTTGAATTCAATTTTAAGAATTTTAAGAATGTACTTATCTTCCATAAACAGTAAGCCTAGGAATAAAGAAACATTAAAAATAAAAATTCCAAAAAAATAAAAATAAATAAAAATAAAAATTCCAGTATTATATGAAAAGAAGTTTTATGTTTTTAAACATCTTTGTTGTTTTCATTTTTTGGTAACTCACTATATTTTACCATTGTTTGGGTGGGAATGGATGAACTGATCCTAATCCTAATCAGAAGATTTCCCCTTTCAAATTCCTAGTTCAGGTACAATCATTAATAGGTGAAAATAAAAAATCATCATAAATTAGATTGTTTTGGCATTATTACTATTTGAGAAGTTTTGGTGTTATTTTACTTAAATTAACTCATATATTTGAGAATATACTACATCTTAGGTACTGTTCTCAGCACCAGGTATACAGAAATGAATAAAACAAACAGAAATCAATATCCCACATTTTAGCATGGGAAATAGATAACAAGCAACATAAAAAGAAAAACAAAGTTAGACAGTACATAGATAAGAGAAAATAAAGCAAGTAAAAGCCTCAGGGAGTCTTGTGACCTTAAATTCACATGATCATCAAGGAGCCTGGTACAAAGGGTGTCCTTTTGATCTTTATCTTTGTAACATATAGCTCAGGTTACAAAAATATTTATTTTACCTAAAGTTTTAAGTAAACTCCCCAAATTTATTTTTCAACTGTTTGAAGATTTATTAGAAAACACACCTTGAATCCTATTTCCCTTCACATAAATATTAGATACTCTATACTTATCTTTTGGACCAGTCCTTGTTTTATCATAGTTGTAAGTCCAGCATGCCCCAATATAGTGATATTTTTGCCACATCTTCCAAAAGAAACCAAAATGGTTGAAACTGCTTGGATATCCTTTTTATTAAGCTCCTAAAACAAAAAGTATTTTAAACATCTGTAAATACAAAATAGTGTGGAACCGGCACTGTACTAGGAACTTTGTAATCCTTACAAATTCTGAAAGTTGGCTACTGCCATCATCTCCATATTGCAAAGTACAGAAGTGCGGTTTAGAGAAGCAAGGATTAAAGTCAGCCTGTGAGTGACAAACCCAGCACAAACATACAGATTTGTATAAATTCAAGAAACTTTAGACTATGGTACAATGAATCAGTTACCTTTCATTCTAAAAAGCTGTATGTATTTAACCAATGGAAATAAGAAATTTTTACTCAATCTTTTATTTTATTTTTTTAATGATTTTATTTATTTGACAGAGAGAGAGAGAGAAAGAGAGAGAGCGAGAGAGAGATCACAAGTAGACAGAGAGGCAGGCAGAGAGAGAGGGGGAAGCAGGCTCCCTGCTGAGCAGAGAGCCCGACGTGGGGCTCGATCCCAGGACCCTGAGATCATGACCTGAGCTGAAGGCCGAGGCTTTAACCCACTGAGCCATACAGGCACCCCTACTCAATCTTTTAGATTCATAACAAATCTCATATACTGGGGGAGACTGTCAATAATCACTTTTTCTCTGGTATAAAAATGTTTTGCATATAATAAATCAAGTCTAGGATTTTGGATAATTTTTGTTTATTTTTGAAAGCACCAAGCACTGTCCCCATAACATGAAGAATATGCTGATAGATTTTTAATTTTTCAAACTTCAAACAAGTAAACTATTTTTCCTCAGTTTAGGTAACATTTAAATAGTGGCAACACTATGTAAACATACATTTTTGTATATTGTATGTAGAAAATAGTAGTCTAATATGTTATTTGGGACTCCAGATTTTTTTAATGAGCACTTATTTATATAATTATAAACAAGTTTCCCAAAGTCTTTTTACTCATTTCTTCCAATGGAGTATTTCTTCCTAGAAAGAGTGCTAGTCAATAATTTTAACAATCATTCAACAAAAAGGAGTATTTACCCTGCATACAAGGTCATCCAACTTGTGGAAAAACTGCTTGCTGCATTTAATCTTCACATCTTCACAAATATCAATTTGTAAAAGTGTTTTCAAAGGTTTGAAATCATTTTTCCTTAAAGCATCATCAATACATTTTTCCAACTGCTAGAGAAATACAGTTAATGGCACAGAGATTGAATCAAAACCAAAATTAGTCACCGTATGCAATCCAGTAATTCAAGAATTGTTGCCACATGAAAATTCTAAAAGAGCTTATATCAATTCATTTATTTTTTAAAAAAAAGCTGTCCACTATTAAATTTGGAGTAACAGAGATAGAGAATAAGTCCAAGGCCCAAGACCCTGAAACATATGCTTTCATAATAGCAAGATACTACATAATTAGGTGTGTGAATATATATATATATATATATATACACACACACACACATATATATATATACACACACACACATATAGCAAGATATTACATAATTAGGTGTGTATATATACATATACATATATACACACACACACACACACATATATATATATACACACATACTAATTTTCCACTTCATATCCTTTATTGTAAAGGATTATATAGTCATTGTAAAGTCATCATTATGTTGAGCTCAAAACAGAAACCCATTAATGAAAGAAACAAAATAAACTTTATAGTAACTAATACTTAACATCATGAATAAAACCCTAACACATCTGAATATCAATTTCTTAATGAGGTTTAAATAGTCTTTAAAAAATGTATAAAGACAGATAAAAGCACTGTTTGGAAACTGTATCAATATAATTTAAGAATTACATATATAATATATGTTACACATTTATAACCTTTACAAAATCCACCATCCTTACTACTAGAGTTTAACATCACTAATAAGGAATATTTAAACTCTAATCTGATCAACACATTTGGTGGTAAACTGTATACATGTTAAATAGATATATTAAGTCTTTTTACCAAAATCCAAGTATCTTACACTTTTAAACCCTGACATAAAAATATCCAGGCATAAATTATACATGAATCACTGCCTAATTCTTTTCAATATAAAAGGCATATGTAAATAGTCAGCATCTTTCATACCTTATAAATAGATTTTTAAAACAAATCTACTAAAAAAATGAAAGAGTAACACTTTAAATTATTCCACTCTTGACCATTTCATAAAAACAAGTAAGCTTCATTTTTCCCAAAAATATAGCACTTAACACCTTATAAACAAAGTGATTTTAGGAATTAAAATACTTCCTTCCTTTTGGTCTAGGACTACATACCTGGAGATCTGGTCTTATGGGCATTTTGATTTAATTTTAAAACAGCAAGACAAAACAAACACCTGTAAAAACAAAACATATGCTTTTAGTATCTTATAATCTATTCTGTATGTTTATCATTCAAGATATTAACACATATAAATGAGCACTGGGGATTATACCCAAGGCAATAAATAATTTCAAATTCCTCACTGTTTATGAAATTACACGTGTGAATCTGGTCGAGTTTCTGGAAGAAAGCTTGAAGATCGTTTATTCAAGCCTTCTCTTCTTATAGATTACTTAAATAAATGTTGCAAGTCTTGCCAAAAGGTCACAAAACTAGTTAGTGAAAAAATACAAACTGGACCTCTCTCATTAGGGACTCTGGCTATACTTGTTCCAACTTTAGGAACAAGAAGAAAATAATCTTGAATTAATGTGTAAATGAAATTCAGTCTAGTAACATAATATTTAAGAAGGGGAGAACACACAAGTGTATTGCCAAAGACCAGGCTATATGAGAATAGACAAATATGCAGTGAAACAAGGAAAAGAAAACCCAAGCACACTGTCTCTTCAAAGACGAATTGAAATGGGAATCAACAGGGTTACACTTAGCAACATCTACCATGTTTCTTTTTTTAAGAATTTATTTTTATGAGAAAGAGAGCAGGAGCAGGAGGAAAGGCAGAGAGCAGGGAGCCCAATGTGAGGCTTTATCCCAAGACCCTGAAATCAGGACCTGAGCCAAAGGCAGAAGCTTAACTGACTGAGCCTCCAGGCGTCCTAGCATCACCTACCATCTTGACAAAAGCATCTAACATATTCAAATGTGATTTGGCCATGAGCTCTATAAAGGAAAAATATCATCTTTTCTAGATCCTATAACTGGAACTTAAAAATAATCTGTACTAGGAAAAGCTCCATAGTAAAAATGCCAGGAAATCCAACATAGAGAGACAATTAATTAATTAACCCAAGGTGAATACAAGACTGCATATTCATGAGACCAAGTGGTGGTAGTCACAGTCTACTTTCTTGCAGATGTGCTAATAGAGAAATTTAAGTGCCAATAAGGGCATTCATATCAGGCAGACAAAAGGCATGAATAAAAAAATATTTTGTATTTTCAAATTAACTCTAGGGGGGGGAAATTGATCCCCAAAGAAACATTTGCTTATAAGAAGTCAAGTCTAAAGATGTTTTTGCAGCACTGTTTTGAGTGGCAAAAATTTGAAAGTACCCAGATAGGAGTTAGGAATAGGAGGGAAGGTGAAGAATGAATAAAATGTGGTATATGATAATCAGTTTTGTAAACATAACAGATGAACCAGAATTTGAGATATCTGCAGTCAATTTTGAATTAAAAATATGTTGCCAAATGATACATACTGTGTAATGGCACTTATGTGAAGAAAAAAAAAGAAACACTGTCTTATGATTATATCTCCAGGAATAAGTATATACATACTTGCAGGTGTATTTGTGTGTGTGGTGAGGGGGAGAGGAGAGGAAGACTGTTGGGAGAGTTTGTCAGCTCACTGGGGAGGAAGAGTAGTGGGTTGCACAAGACTGTAACCTGCTATTTGTCAAAGGCAAGCTTTATTTGTAATTTATGCTTACATGCCTTTTTAAAAGTATAATAAAGTCTTGCCAAAATACAAGTAAGTGGGATCCAAAACATGGGATCAGTAAAATGTAGGTTGGGTTATTGTGAAGGGATGAAAATGACCAAGGCCAGCCTCCATAGTTAAGCAGCTGGACTTCCCAAAGTCCAAACCTATTCAGGGCTTAGCTGTGATTATGCCCCATCTGGCTGTGCTTGTCTGCTCTGGCCTATATATGGGGCAATTCTAGGTCCACAGCTAGCTGGGAATTCCAGAATACCAACAATGGTTCCAAGATCTCTAAATAGCTACTAGTCATTTTGTCATTTTGCCTGACTCAGAGCTCTGACCCAGAAAACACTGGAAATTCAGGGACCCACTCTGCTTCCCCAATTCCAAAGAAGGGGTTTGCCTATTTTTTTACTTGGCTTCACTCTTTCCTCAATTCACTCTTTCCTTAATTCTAGGCCATCACAGAAAATAGAAATTTAGCCTGGTTCTATTTGAGAATGTCGTATCGTACACTGTTAAAAGATTTTAACACACACAGACACATACACATGCACAGACTTGCTTCATAGACTCCACTAAAATACTATCAGAACTGACAAATGAATTCACTAAGGTCACAGGATACAAAATCAATATACAGATATCTGTTGCATTTCTTTACACTAATAATGAAGTGGCAGAAAGAAATTAAGAAAACAATTCCATTTAAAATCATACCAAAAATAATTCCTAGGAATAAACGCAACAAAGGAAGTGAAAGACCTGTACTCTGAAAACTATAAAATACTGATGAAAGAAACTGCAAATGACACAAAGAAATGGAATGCT
>CM052811.1:118208961-118282637 GCA_028533885.1 Nasua narica
CCACTGTTGGTGGGGATGCAAGTTGGTGCAGCCACTTTGGAAAACAGTATGGAGATTCCTCAGGAAATTAAATATATAGCTACCCTATGACCCTGCAATTGCACTACTCGGTGTTTACCCCAAAGAAGCAGATGCAGTACAAAGAAGGGCCACATGTACCCCAATGTTCACAGCCACAATGGCCACAATAGCCAAACTGTGGAAAGAACCAAAATGCCCTTCAACAGATAAGTGGATAAGGAAGATGTGGTCCATCTATACAATGGAATATTATGCCTCCATCAGAAAGGATGAATACCCAACTTTTGTATCGACATGGACAGGACTAGAAGAGATTATGCGGAGTGAAGTAAGTCAAGAGGAGAAAGACAATTATCTTATGGTCTGTCTCACTTGTGTGTGGAGTATAAAGAAAATCATGGTGGGCATCGTGAGAAGGAAGGGAAAGGTGAATGGGGGGAAATCGGAGGGGGTGATGAACCAGGAGAGACTGTGGACTCTGAGCAACAAACTGAGGGTTTTGGAGGGGAGGGGGTAGGGGGGTGGTCGAGCCTGGTGGGGGGTATTGAGAAGGGCATGTATTGCATGGAGCACTGGGTGTGGTGCATGAACAATCAATCTTGTAACACTGAAAAATTAAAATAAACATATTTGGGAGAAAAAAAAAAAGTAGTGTCTTCAAAAAAGTAATAATAGAACTATCATATGATCCAGTAATTCCACTGCTGGTTATCTACCCAAAAAATACAAAAACACAAATTTCGAAAGACATATGCACCCCTATGTTGACTGCAGAATTATTTACAGTAGCTAAATTACAGAAACAGCCTAAGTGTCCATCAATAAATGAATGACACAGAAAATGTGGTATATATACACAATGGAATATTACTCAACCATAAAAAAGAATCAAATCTTGCCATATGCAACAACATGGATAGACCTATAGAGTATAATGCTAACTGAAATCAGACAATGACAAATGTCATATGATTTCAATCATATGTGGAATCAAAGAAATAAAGAAAAAAAGAAAAAACAGACTCTTAAATATAGAGAACTGTTGGTTACCAGAGGGAAGGAGAGTAGGGGTATGGGTGAAATAGGTGAAAGGAATTAATATTACACTTATTGTAATGATCATATGTAATGTATAGAACTGCTGAATCCCTATATTGTTTACCTGAAACTAATAGAACACTGTACAGTAATCATACTGGGATTTAAAAATTTTTAAAATAAAAAAGTAAAAGATGGAAGAACAATCCTATTTCATATTAAAACATATTACAAAGTCACAATTACTAAAAAAAAAAGTGTTAAGAATAGGAAATAAATGGATCAATAAAAAAGGAGAGTCCAAATGCATACCCAAACATATAAGTTTATGTACATATAAGGCTTTATCAATCAGAGGGGAAAAGGTAAACTAGTTGATAAATGGTTTTAGGAAAACTGACTCACCATGCGAAAAAAAATTCAGACCTCTATTTCCCACATTCACAAAAATAAACTATAGATTCATTAATTACCCATAATAAGTAAGTAAATGTTTAAAAATTACTAGGAGGGAACACAGGATGATATCTCTATGACCTTGTAATACAGAAGGATTTAAGACATGGAAAGCATAAAGCATAAAAACAGGAACTTTTTGTACATCGTCTCTCTCCTACACACACACACACACACACACACACACACACACACAATTTTATTAAGGAGCACACCAGATCTCTCTTCACTTAGAATTCACTACTGGTGAGCAAGTCTTATAACCATGAACACATACACTCATTCTTGTAACTCAAACCTTCAGGCCCCAGAGAAACATTTTCCTTGCCTGAAGGGGACTTCAGTTAATTATACTATTCTGTTTATTTTGTATATGTTAGAAAACTTATATTTAAAAAGTTGGGAAAAAAATAAAAGAAGTTGGGGTGCCTGGGTGGCTCAGTCAGTTGGGCATCTGACTCTTGGTTTCACCTTAGGTCATGATCTCATGGGCCATGCTATTGAGCCCTTCTTAGGGTTCTCCATGTTTAGCAGGGAGTCGACTTTGAGATTCTCTCCCTCTGCCTGTGCCCCATCCTCCTAGAGCTCTCTCTCTCTCTCTGGAATAAATAAATCTTTAAAAAAACAAAAACATTAAGTGAGGGGAGGAGGCCAAAACAAGACCAATACAAGCCAAGGAGGCAGTAGTAGGTTATGCCAATACTGACATTTTTCTCTATGCTTTAGAATGGAGGTAGAATTTCAGAAGCCTAAGCGGTCAGGTATGAGAAAAAGACATTAATTCACCACCAAATCCTTCCCCTAGCAGAGCAAAAACACAGTCTCTCCTTGCATAATGAAGAATTGCTTGCTAATAGTGTCAAATGTCCAATCTCTTGCTCTTCTTTGCATTCCAACTCGTGGCTCTGGAAGTACTAGCAACTTAGTACACAGTATTTGCAACAGTTGCACATAGTGACTGAGGAACATTTTGCAGTTCTAAGCGATTCATACTGTTCCTTAACTTGCACACATCTAAATCTAGACATAAACTGCATGAACACAGTACAGATTCTACAATAGCAGAGGACAACATTAGGATGGTGACTATTATTTTTATAAAAACGTTTAAGCTTATTTTTATTTATTTAAAATATTTAAATAATTTTATTTAAGATTAACGTTCATTAATAACTCACATTTCATCCTAATCTTAAGAGAATTTTAATATTTCAAAACATTTTAAAGGAAAAAAAAATTTCAAAGTAGTTTCCACATCCATCGGGGAGCCCAATCTCATGACTCTGAGATTAAGACCTGAGCTGAGATCCAGGACACTTAACTAACTGAAGCCACCCAGGCACCCCTAAAAGGAAAAATATTTTTTACACTATGTCATGACTTTGATGAGTGTATTTTGAATACCACTGTACTGTGTTCAGAGTGAGGGGGTGGATGCGTCCTAACTGTGCCAGCAGATACAAGGACCAGGGCTTGGAGAACGACCCGACAACCTGACCGACAGGAGGCGCACACTTGCTCCCAAAGCCCAGTCTTGCACAAAGGCAGGACAAGGCCCTCGCTCCAGCCTCACACGGACCGCTCACGTTCACAACCGGACGGGAGGCTAACCGGGACCGAGCGGGGACGAAGACCAGGGAGGAACACCGCCCTCTCTCTTCATTAGAAGAGACCCGCCGGCGGTCTCAGCGAACACCCGCGACCTCGCCGCGGAGCCCGGCGCACGCACCCATTTCATCAGCTGCCCAGGACGGCGGCGCCCAGCAGCGAAGGCTGAGCTGCGGGAGGCAGGACCAGCGCGGCCGCCGCAGGTGGAAGCGCCGCAAGCCCCGCCCCGCCCCGCAGCCCCAGCCAACCGCGGCCGACGGGGGCGGGGCCTGGAGCCGCCACACCTGCGGCGGCCGGCCCGCGCGTCCGCACCCCGCTCGCGCCCGCCGCCCGGCCCCCACAGCGTTCCCCGACAGGGACGCGCAGTGCGGACCCGGCCCCTGCCTGCCCAGCCATCGGCGCGAGGCCCGCCCAGCCCACCCGGACGGAGTCGTCCCCTCAGCCCCGCCGCCGCGCCGCCCCGGCCGTTTCCACAACGGCTCCGCCTCAACCGTCGGGACGCTAGCCGTCCGCCCACTCGCCCACCCGCCGCTGCCGGAGACCGGCCCGGCCCCTGCGGCCCCCCTCCACGTAGCTCCCCCGTCAGGGAGGCCAGTCCCGGGGCCGGCTCTACCTGAGGCTAGAGGAGGGCCCCCCGTATGGCCGCGGGAGCCGCCGCCACGGCCGCTGCCTCGCGTCGCGTCTCCGGCCTCGGCGAGCGCCGTAGCTCCTCAGGCGCCCGACGGGGGGCGGGAAGCGTCCGACGAATCAGCGCCGCGTGCGTTCGGAAGCGCGTCCAATCAGCTCAGCCCGCAGTCCAGACTCCGCCCCTAGTACCCGTCGGCGTCGCAGGGGTCGCCCCAGGCCGGAGCCAGGGGCGCGGCGGTGGGCGCGGCTACGGGCCCTGCCGGGTAAGTGGACTGCGGCGCTGCGGCCGCGACCCCCACCCAGCCCCGGCCCCGCCGGCGTCCGTGCCCGGCCCTGCACTGCCCTCCCCCAGTGCGGACGGCGGGTGCCCCCACTTGCCTCTGTGCAGGACGCCGCCCAGCGGGGCAGGAGGGCGCGGGTGAGCTCCGGGAGACCTCTGGACTGCCCACAAGCTCCCTGGACGGCGACGGTTGGACGGGGTCGGGGGGACCTGGGGACAACTAGGAGGGGGCGAGGGCCCGACTCCCCCAAGGGAGCCCACGCTGCGGCCCGCAGAGGATGGCCGAGTGAGGCCGTGCGCGTCCCCACTGAGCCCCGCGCCCCGCCCACTGCTGGCCAATTTACTGGGCGGGCCACCTGGGGCCACACCCACGCGGGCCACGCCCACGCGTGACCACGCCCCACCCAGTTTTCCTAGAAGCAGGTGGTGCCAGGGTCCCCTGCCCTCATTAGCCAAACCCAGGACTCCTGGGGGACATTAGGCTGCGGCCCTGTAGGTGTGGTACTGAGTACAATCATCAACAGTATCCCGAGGCTTTTTTAGAGTATTTCCACTAAAATATCAGTTTAAAGGATAAGATCAATGGATGCTTGTTGTGTAAAATAGGAAGCAATTCAGAAAGGAATCCGGCATACAAGCACTTCAGAATTTAAAGCACTGATCTCTCATCTTCTCACTTTTTAGTAGAGAAGAAAAATAAGACTCCAGTTGTTTCAAAGATCAGGAAAGGGGGCGCCTGGGTGGCTCAGTTGGTTGAGCAACTGCCTTCGGCTCAGGTCATGATCCTTGAGTTCCAGGATCGAGTCCCACATCGGGCTCCCAGCTCCACGGGGAGTCTGCTTCTTCCTCTAACCTTCTCTCCTCTCATGCTCTCTCTCACTTTCTCTGTCTCTCAAATAAATACAGAAAAAAAAATCTTAAAAAAAAAGATCAAGAAAGTATGGGGATTGTTTAATAAACTACCACATGGAAGATAAAAGCACATCATCTTATTTGAATTGTTCTTAAATAGGACTTTAGAGTATGGTGTTAGATGGAAAACCTTATCAATCATAATTGGGTTTCCAATTAAATTTAACAAGTACATCCTGTTGCAGGGGAGAGCCGGTGGACTTTGGTCTAGGTCTGAATGCTGACCGTGAGGCTTACCAGCTGTGGGTCTTCAGAAGAATGACTGAAACCTCTCTGAGCTTCGTTCCTGTCCACTAAGAAAGCAGGGGTATTATCTATCAGGTAATTTTCAGAGTTCAGTGAAATCATCTGCATGCAGTACCTATCACTGGGGGCAAGCCAGTAAGAATGAGTGCACAATAAATGTTAGTTTCCTTCCCCTAAGTGCAAGGCTTTGGACTGGGCGAGGGACAAATTGGAGGGAGGCAGATACACACTCATTACTCCACACACAGGACTCAGTAAGCATAGAAAGTGTCATTATCCCATACCCTACATTCCCTTAGAGCTTGCACCAGATGTTTATACTGACCTGGCCTAAAAGACTGCATTTGCTTCTCAAGGACACACACAACTGCGCTGCTGAGGGGCGGTCCTACAATTTTCCTTTTTTGGCAAGGCACTAAATTTGATAGTGTTTTTAGGAAGAATAAGACTTATGTATGAAATGACTTACACAAGTTTCTAAAGTCTTAGTTTCTATAATTAGCCCATAAGAAAAACACACCTCAGATAACAATTTATGCATATACTTTTAATATTGAAGCTTGAGTGAAATCATCTTAAATGACCTTCAAATATGTTTGGGGAGACAGCCCCACAATTGCACAATCCACTGCAAAATTTTAACATCTAAGCAATATAACTATTTTAGGATCTGAAAGTTCTCCTTAAGCTGAACTTTATCAACTAGGCAGGTATATTAAGTTTTAAATTTTTAAATGTTGATTTTTTTAAAGGCACGTTGAGGTTCTCTTACTATCGAAGATAAAACATTTACTGTATATTCCATGACCAGAACCTTTTTGACAAGTGACTTTCACATGGATAAGATTCTTTACATGCCTTTACACAACAATACATTTGGCAGCTCTAACTCTTATACCTGAATGCTGTGGACAGTTGTCTTACACTCTGGGCTGAGGCCAAGGACATAGAGCCAAGGCTCTCCGAGGCTTGCTGACCTAATTGGACAGTTTATTAAGCAGGAAGTGGAACCAGGCTTCTGACCCTCTTGCATGTCAATGCACAGGGCTAGTAGCCAAAGGTTGTTCAATTGAATTACAACACTTTAAATCAAAATTCAGTGTTCTTATTATCAAAAGGTACCAAAGAAAGCAATCCCTCTTCTTGGAATTTTAGAAACACAGAAGTTGCAATTATAAAAACAAATTGGTTAAAAGGCAAAATACATCTTTTACGTAGTGACTTGACAAATTTCAGTAAGTACTCAATAATTTAGAGTTAATTCATTGGTGACAGCTGTCACAAGTTAATGACACTGGTCTAACTGTATCAGAACCAAACTTAACTTCACACGTTGGAGGCCTTGTTCATCTTGGCTGGGTTTCCACACCTCAATGTCAGCACCTGCTATCAGAGAGACCACCGCTCAGCACCAAAAGAAATCATCAGCGCCTTGCAGGGAGTTTTTAGTCATCCTGGCGTTCAGCAGGACACAAAGGCTTTGACTTCTTGGTTGGAGATAAACAACAAAGAAGGAAAAGCATTTAACATTTTAAAAACAGGGAGGTGGGGAAAGTCCAGACAATGTTAGAAACTCTCCTGTCAGAAGGCACAAAGAATAAAATTGGCAGGTAGCTGATAAAACAGGGAATATATAAATACAATTTAAAACGATTAAAAAGTATAAATACTGGTGATTTTTCCTGCAGGGTGCCAGCAACTGATGAAATCGCCTGCCAGTTTCACTTGATAGCCTGACTTCTGCAGGATGACCGCTGGAATTTTCTGACACTTAAGCAGACATAAAAAGAGTCACCTTAGTCATCAAAAAGGTAATTGCAAAGGGCCTTGTTGCCTGAAATTTTTCTTTAGAATTGCCTGAAAATTGAAATAACTTAAGGCAGAATTTCTTAAAATGTTTAGGTTGTCTCTAAACCTAAACAGAATGGCCTGATAACATGCAGATTCATAATTATCAAAGACGAAGAAGAGGAACACGGGAAGTGAGAGGAGAGAGTGCAAGAGAAAGGACTGTGTTGCTAGTTTTCAAAGTCAAGCATTTCCCCCTTCCTTGGATGGTGGTGTAGAAGACACTCGGCCTAACCAGGGCAGCCTGAACTCCCAGGAATGGCTGTGTGATGACTGATGAGGCATAAATTTCTTGCCTATTAATAGTTTCCCACTGTTAGAAGTCTACAGACACTGGCAAGCGGGCCCAGTCTCAGGTTTTCCTTGTCCCAGGGCAGAAATGCCTCAAGAGACCATGATGGGAGTCACAGCGTACATTCTGTTTGCAAGGGGCACAAACACATAGGACTTATTTTTTAGCTCGTTAAATCAAGAATGTTCCTGAGAAGGCATCCAATGAGAGTAAAATGTTCCAACATCACAATGATAATAAATAACAGCTACGTTTACAGAGACCCAATCAGGACACATGCAAATGCCACAGGCTTTCCCAGCGGGAGGGTGCAGGCCTTTCCAAAAAACCAACCAACCAGCCCAACCCACCCACCCCGCGTGGGCTCTCTCCAGAGGGGCCGAGCCGGCCCTGCATCCGCCCACCCGGCACCCTCCCCCAGCACATTCTACAACTCGGCCTTCCGGCCACCTGAGGCTACTTTTTAGACCTAGTGACACAGATGTTTCAAGTAGAAGATGGTTAGGGCCACCACCCGGGGACCTTGCAGCGGGAAGTGAAGTCAGAAGACTCGGGCTGGGGGTGGGGTGTGAGGAAGAGTAACCGAATGGACGGGACAGCCCAGCTCGGGAACCACTGCGGCTGGGCCGGGCCGGGCCGCCCTCAGATGAAGTGGATCCAGCTCTCCTCGCACTCCCCACGAGGCATGTGCAGCGCGTGGTTGCGGCACGTGAGGCTGTAGTCGCGGCCGTGGTTGTTGTCCCAGTGCTCGGCGCCCGCCACTCGGTAGCGCAGCGCAAAGTGCACGCGCGAGCCCAGCGCCAGCAGGAAGGGCGGCACCGGGAAGCCGAAGGCGAACACATCCTCCGTGCCCTCGGCGCCCGCGGGCCCGCGCCACCGAGCCACCGCCTCATGTGCGCTCTGCCAGTCTGAGAAGGTGTAGCGCACCGCCACCTGCTTCTCGAAGGCCACATTGCGCACGCGCACTGTGCCACTGATGCCCAAGTCCGAGCAGGTGACGCGCTCCAAACAGACGAGCTGCCGCGCCAGGCGCTCGCTGAAGTCGGTGGCCTCGATGGGCGGCAGGAAGTCGGGCACCAGGCACTGCAGGGTGAATTCCAGGTCCTGGCTGCTGCAACACAGGTCCGAGTTGATGGCTAGGCGGGACAGCACGTGCAGCGGCACCGACGGATCGTCGCCCGCGTTGAACACCTTGACCTGCGCCAGCTCCAGGCCCAGCGCGTCGGCGAAGCGCACGCGGAGCTGCCGGCTGCAGCCCGGCCGGCACGCGGCTCCCGGCGCGCCCCCAGCCTTCTGGCGGCGCTCGGGCGAGCTGGGCAGGGAGCGCGCCCGCCGCAGGATGATGGGCTGAAGGCGGGGGTCGCAGCCGGAGGGCTCCAGCGGTGGAGGCGGCGCGCGGCCCGGGCTCCCGGGGGGCCTGCAGGGCCGCGGCTCCCGGGAGGCGCCGCCGTCCAGGTCTGAGAGGCAGCTGACGCTCCGCGGGGCGGGCTTCCGGGACCCCGGGGCCGGGGGCAGGGCCGCCGAGCCCCAGCCTCCGGACATGGCCCGGCCGGCCGTCGGGCGACAGGAAGGCGGAACCGAGGGGCGGCCTCCGGACCCGGCTTTCGCTACCTCGGGGTCCCCGCCGGGCTCAGAATTCCCTAGCGTCCGCCGAAAACCGCCGCCTGCAGGGAGCCTCTGGGGCCGGCTGTGCGCACCCCCCCGCCCCGAGTCCTGGCGCAGGTCTTCCGCTTCTTGCAGCGAGAAAGAAGCTCTTCTGCCGAGAGATGAGTAGTTTCTTCGGGGGGAGGCTTTTCCGGGCCCCCCCGGGAGCGCAGGGTTTCGCCTCCCTTCGGCTTCCTCGGAGGTTCTGGGGGGGGAAGGCTGCGCCGGCCGAGCCGCCCCTCCCACCTTCCCCGCCCGCTGCGTTACTTACATGGCTGCAACTTGTCGGGGCGCAACTTCCCGGCGAGCCTGCGCCCCGCCCCTCGTGACGCCGCCGCGCGCCGGCCCCGCCGGCCGGGCGCAGCCGGGGAGCCCTCCGCGCCGCGCGCCGCCGCCTCCCCTGGCCTGCCGCAGCGCGCCGCAGTCCGGCCTCCCCGCCCCGCGCCGGGAAGGCTGGCTGGCGGCCTCGTCACGTGTCCTCGGCGATCGCCGAACAGGTCTGATCAATTTCTGTCTGCATCTGCCCGGTCCCTGCGCCTATCAATCGTAGATCTGTGTCTGCACCAGCGGAGGACGAGGAAAATGCATGCTGCAGGCCCTTGGACTTCTGGGTTACCGGGTTGGGGGGGCGGTGCGCTAAAATCGGCCTTTCCAGAAGCAGGTCCCCTGGCCAATTTGAAGCCTGTAGGCTAGCCAGCTCTTTGGACGTCTGCACTGCAACCTGGAGCCCCGGCCAGACCGAGGGAGCCTCGCGGCGTAGAGGGCCGGCGTCCTGACCACACGTCACCCACAATGCTTTGCCGCCGGGACCGCCAGCCAGTTCCCGGGAGGGTGGGGAGGGGGCGGTGCTGCCGCTGTCAGTCTCCTGGCGCCCCGCCAGAGAGGAAGATGTGGGAAGGAGAGTTAATGCCCTGTGATGAATTACACCACTGCCTTTAATCGGCCGCTGGCGCTTGGGAAGCCTTTCCGTAGCCAGAGTCCCAGACGTTTAGTTTTGTTCCGCTGCAAGCCTCAACCATCGGGGAAACCGCGAGCTTGTTTTCTGCATCTTAGGATGCAGGAACCCTACAAGTATTCTTTTCCTATTTCACTCTGTAACTTGCCCAGAAAACTTGCTGCCGCTTACCGTGTAAAGCATGCCAGGTGAAATGAACTGGGAAAGGTGGGAACGGGCTCTCCAGACAGCAGTTTAGGGCCAGGCATCGTAGAGGGTTCCTTTTTACCGCCCAGAGAGACAACGCAGAAGGAAAACCAAACTATTGAAGGAGGGTTGGCCCAGTAAACAACCTTCTCTACATCTAAAATGACTCAAGCCTGCTGATGGTGGTGTAAGTCACTAATTGTGAGAGCCTGTGTCCCCTGGCTGGAAAGGGATACACGCTTATGAAAAGTAATACAGTAGAGCTTCAGGAAGAAAAGTCTTCTATCCCACCTCTTGTCTAATTTACAGAGGAATGGGGTGTTAGGGAAGAAAGTATGCACTTTCAGATCAGGGCCCTTTTAGTAGGCCACCCACTCAAAATCAGAGCAAGCAGCATTCTTGATACAAGCCAACAGAATTTCACAGAGATAACATTTTATGATCTGTATTACTTTACTATCATTTACTATCATTACAAAATGATCTGTATTACTATATTGACAATCTTTTAATGGATCGATGTGATCCTGAAGGCGGGCGAATTAAAGAGGAGCTTCCCCAATGGACTGCTCATTCCCTGAGAGCAGGGATATGTGCCTAATCCTGGGCATTTTCAAGGCTCTCCTGTAATTACTTGAATGAATGAATGAATGAATGAATGAATGAATGAATGAATATGGGAGATTGGAGTAATACTGGATGTTAATTATTAATTAGCCCCACACCTTTCTGGAGACTGTGTGTGTGTGTGTGTGTGTGTGTGTGAAGACAGAGTGTAAGGAGAGAGTGAAGGATTCCACTGGCAACATTTACAGCTGTGTGATTTTGTGTCCAATATCCACTGTGAAAAACAAACAACCAAAAAAGATGAAACTGTAAACAGAAGGCAGTACCCGCCCCCTCCCACCAACATTTCCATACTATGCAAATATTTCAAAACAAGCCAGTGCCAGCCAGCACAGCACTGGGGGCAGGACCCTTTGCAACCCACACTTACCCACAGTGTTCTGTTGCTTCCAGTTCCGGTGGTAAGGAGTCCTTTCCAAATACAAGAGGAATAAAGAAGTCACTTCCCCAGCTGTCACCATCTGCCAACACATTGAGCAAGAATATTTCAAGCACTAAAGAAAAGGTGATGTAAATTTTGAGGGAAAACCTTATTAGATTTGTTCTGCTGTTTTGCTGTGTGTGTGTGTGTGTGTGTGTGTGTGTGTGTGTGTGAAGGTATTTATTATTCCATGTCTGTTTTTTAGACACTCCATCAAACCCTAGAAGATGATCAGCCATCTGATTTTTTCAAGAAAGGGAATAGGGTGATGAAATCTCATCAGAAAAGCAGGTAAATGATTTTAATTGCTTTATCTTGCAAAAGGCACATTATACCAGTTTTCCAGGCTGAATATGTGTGGCTGAAAAAAAAATAATATCTGTGGATAAGAAATATGTATTTACATTTTTTATCCAATGGAAATGAGTGGGCAAAGTAGTTTTAAACATTACAAGTTAGTAAAAATTCCAGAGGTCATAATTCTGCCACTGTTAGCAGAGCTTATCTGCTAATATAGGTATCATATTAATTATTATTATATTAATTAGCCTACCTGCTAATAATAAGGTAAGCCCTTTAATTACCTTTCTATGATTGTTTCCTTTTTTAATAAAATGGATCCTGATAATCACTTTTATTGACGTGCACCAACAGAATCAACAAAAGTTATAAGAGGATTGGTTATGAGTTCCAAATAACGACAATTCCTTCAACATATACTGAGCGTGTGTTAGCTATTGGCCATGATTCAACATCTTCCATATTTATTGAGAAATCACATATTTTCAGATGATTGCTTACTATGGTAGAAACCACTGGACCCATGAACCCCTAAGCTTTCCAGAAAGCATATTGACCACTCATTTTCTTTTACCCTACCTGACTTAGGTTCCTGAGAAGTATTATAAATCCTAGTGAGATGCCATGTTTTGGGTAAATACACAGAAAAGAAAGTATTTCCAACGTGGATGGGACATCCTCCCTCAGAGTAAATCCCCCAGGGGGAACCCACGGCTCTGCTAGTCATCATTCAGGAGACGGCAGTGATCCTGTTTTCATTCATACCATTTTAAGGCACCGTGTGATTTTTTTGTGTGTGTCCTTTTAAATGCAGTTTTCCTGAGTGTGTCTCCTATTTGAAAATACTTTAGTAAACGTTTGATTAGAGGTACAGGTTGTTTGTGCTGCGCTCTTTCATATTAAGATTTTAGAGGGCTCAGAATCGCCACCGATCAGTGATTCAATTGTAGAAAACTTGCCTTTTATGCCTTTTTTACTTTTCATGGAAAACAGCCTTGAGAAAGAAAGCTGTGGCTTTACTCGCTAGTGTCACTGAACACCGTTCCTCAGCAGAGAACAGATTGAGAGTTTAGGACAGATTTTCTCCAAACCAGTGGTGGTGGTTTTTGTTTGTTTGTTTCTTTTAAGTATACATGACTGGTCTAAAATTACAAGCACTTTAAGAAATGTCAGTGTTTTTCTGAAGTGACACTATTTGATACCAAAGCGAATCCATGCATTTCCTTTGGGGCCCCGCGCCCTGCAGTTTCTTGACTAGAGCCGGGTGTGGTCCGTTGTCCCTCCAGGGTCAGCGCCCGCCGCAGCCGGGGGAGCCTGTTCGTTTAGTCACAGCCAGACCTCTTTGTGTCCTAGGAACTAAGAATTACAGTTTTATTTCTCACAGCAATATGAATGCTGGCCCATCTTGGAATAAAGTACAACGTTCAAAAAACCCTTCAGGAAAAAGGCAGAGTCAATTTCAAGTGCCCCACGTGTCTTCCCAGCCTGCTGCGGACGCGCTCCGGGAAAGCAGGTCCGCAGAAGGAAAACCCGAAAGGAGCCCACTGGGCCCCCGAAGGCGGGGCGCCTCCGGGAAGGAGCTGTTTCTGGACCTGCAGTGCATGAAAATCCTGAAGGAGGGTGCTGGTGAGGATGAGGACAGCGCCAGCGACCTGTCGGACTCGGAGCGGGTGCCACTGGGGCCGGCCGTGCGCGCGCCCCCGGAGCTGCACCTGCGCGCTGAGGAGATCGACGCCGTGGGCCCGGGTCCGGAGCCGGATGCGGACGCCCGGGGCGGCGCGCAGCCCACCTACCCCTATGCGGACTTCCTGCCCGCCCCGTTCAGCTCCTGGGACCTCCGCGACCTGGCCGTGCCGCCCGGCACCGAGCCCAGGCCCGCAGCTCGTTGCGGCGCTGTAGGGCCACTCGCCAGATACATCGACAGGCTGGTCCAGCTCGAGTGGCTGCAGATGCAGACCGTCCAGGGCGAGAAGGGGAAGGGCGCCAAAGCCAGGCCCCCCACCGTCCCCAACTTGTCCACGTCCGGGGCTCTGAAAAGCCCCGGCAGAAGCAAGCTGGCGGCCAGTGCCCTGGCCAGGCCGCCCCAGGAAGGGGCATGCAAGCTGGGTGTCTCCGGCGCTTCCCGGAGGAAGGAGCTGCCCCGAGAAGAAGCCCGGCCGTCCTATTACGCCTTTGACATGCCCCCCAAAGGCCTCCGCGCGCCTCGAGGGGCCGGCAGGCCAAGTCTTCAGAAGCCAGCCTTCGACGTGAGGACCGAGGAGCAGAGAAAGAAAGCGGGTAAAAGCCCCAGAGCCCAGCGGTGGGACCTTCCCTGCAGTGACGGCGGTGACCCCCAGGCTCCCATGCAGGGGGCGACCGCCGGGGAGTCCGCCGACCCCCACGGGGCGGCCAGAACACAGGCACACGCGGGCCTGAAGAAGAAGGGTGGAGCGAGCCGCTGCGCCCACGCCGCCATATCCAGCGAGAAGAAACCCAAAACCAATGGAGTAAAGCAAAGCACATATAAATTCAAGTAAGAACCAAAATGATGCCTTGCAAAGCCCCGCGGAGAGCTAACCGTCGGAGCCCTTCCGAGAGTTAGCACACTGAGTCTGAGGACACGTGAGTCGCCGGGGGTCCCGGGGGCGCAGCCCCCCTTCTCCCCAGCCACACGCGGCTTATTTCCGAAGAAGGGTGGCTTTCAATGAGCCTTTCTTCGTGTTGACAATCTTAAGCACATGAGAGCCCCTTAGATACCACTTAACCAGGTCTGCGCCATATAACGACATACGTTGAGGGGGAAAGGTCTAAACGGGACGCCGCAGCCAGCCCCACACCTCCGGCGGCAGCGCACCCCAGCGCCCTCCACTCCCCGCACCTACAGGTAGAAAGTAGCGCACACGGTTTTCAACTGTGTAGAATCTGAAACGTTTGAAATAGGGTTCTGGGTGCCCTCCTCCGAAACGGTCCAAACAGAAATTCTGTCTCCTCCAGGCCCAGGGAGGCTGCAGCCCTCTCTCCCGCTCTGGAGCCTCTCCTGGGAGCACTCTCCATGGAGCACTGAGCTGCTTGTTCTTTCCAGACAGCGGAATCTAATACTTTCGTAGGTTTTTGTTTCGTTTTGTTTTTTAAGGCATTTTAAGCTCAGAAGTGGTGGTGAAGTCCACGTTTGTGTTCTCTACCCCAAGGTGAAAGCAGTGCCCAGACTGGGTGCCGGGCCCAGTCAGTGGGTCTCAGCAGGACCCTTGTGGTGGGAGCCCAGAGAGGAACCCTTAGCACCTGAGCCTCTCTGGCGCACGTGTGGCTTCTGGAAAAGGTATGCGGTAAAGCCACCATTTGTGGAGTCTGTGCACGGAAGGCCTGGCACCGTAGATGCCCGTGAGAGCTCTGGGACTCCGTCACGGGCATCACATTACGGATTCGGGACCTGGGTCCTGCTGTCCACAGCCGACATAATCCGTTTCACTTTGCAAGAGCAGGATTTATCACCTTGCTTCAGGGCAGAGGGGTGAGGACACGTTTCCAGATGGGGGGGGGTATCTTCTTAACATTCTTACCGGGTCCCTTGGCTCCCTGACTCTTCTAGAAGCTTCTTATTTAACCACCACTAAGCTAGGTCTATATGTGCCTCTAGTCGCTCTGTTAGGCCTCTGTTGATACTGTAAATATCTTTAAAACCTTGGGTTGACCACTGGATAGACAGTATGTTTTAATCACGGAAGGCGATTTTATCTCTTTAAATGATTATTTGTTTTCATCCAGACATATTTCTGTTTTTTCACCTTTAGGGCAAATGTCATCCAAGGCCCTTCAGTTAATAGCATAAAGACAAGAGACATTTATAAATGAAATAATGCACACAAGTTAAATGTTAAGATCCCATTTTAAAATCGGACTTTACTAATATGAAACAACATATACAGATTATAGGGCTGTTTTCTTTTCTCCCATGACTTTACTTCTAGATTTTTCCAGATTCTGCCTTATGTTCTTTACCTTTCACACCACCCAACTGGAGAGAGCATGCTCGTACGCAAAGATCTTGTACCTCTTTATATGGACGAAGACACACATCTAGTGGGCCTTACTTCCCTAGTTCTCGTTTATACGGCAGTTTTCGCACTCACTATCCACACCGCAGTTTGAAATCCTAGCGCTGCTCTAACTTTGCCTTTCTGTGGCTGCTGCGCGGCCTCCCCCGTGCCCTTCGCCCGCACTGCTCCTCGTGAGTGCGGCTGGACGGGTCCTTTGTGCCCGGCCGGCACTGCCCCTCATTCGTGATGCTTTCTCTGCTCTGATGTTCACGCAGCTCTTTAGAACATTTCAGGGCCTACAGGTCTCTGTAAGCACGTCATATACCTACACACCCTCCGGTTATTAATTCTAAGGGGTCTCCGGCGAGCTGCTGCCTTCTCCGGGAGTGCTGTGCGGGGGTCCTCTTGGGGGGCCTGTAGGGTGAAGGCCCCACGTTCACTTTGCCTTGTGGACGTCTGAGCTGGAGACCATCCTGATTGAGAAACTGAGAGGCGGTGCCTCGGATGTCACATTTGTTCCTTGCTCTCTGAATTGAAGTCAGTTGCCTAATTTGGGGAACAGTTACAATGTCACATGGTACGACAGTTTGAAAAGCCTGAAAAAGTGACTTTGCTTATTCACGTTTTTGTCTCAGGTTGACAGTTTATTTTAAGCAGGATTCTTGCGATTGGATCAGAGCTCCTGACGAACAGCAGGGGCGCACTAGAGAATAGGAGCACAAGTCCATTCCCGCTATCTCCTGGCCACCCCGCGACCCAGCCTCCTGTTCCAAATGCTGCAGATCCCGCCGCTTCCTGCGGGGCCCTGGCCTCCTGAGGGTGGTCACGTCTAAGCCACGGGTCCTGCTAGTCTGGGGACACGTCACTGTCTCTAGAGAAGTGCCTCTCATTTCTGGGAGTTGTTGACATACGTGTTGTGTTTAAACCAACTAAAATAATCCAAGGTTTAAAAAAAAAGGGCAGAGAAAATTAAGAACTATTGAAGGTTTAGAGCCAGTTAAAGGCAAAACTTGTGAAAGCATACAAAACAAACTGCAAAAACCTGTCAACATGAGATCCGGTCCTCTAGGTGGAGACTAGTTCCCCTTAAGGCCCACGCGGGCTGATGGACGGCCACGGGCCTGCAGGGCAGGGCGGCCGCCTGTGCGGACAGAGATCGGCCGCCCCTCTTACGGCAGCTGCGGGCTGCGAGGAGGAAGGCTTGTCCGAGTTCTTCGGCCAGTAGACTCGTTCCCAGAAAGTCGGAACAACCTCTGCCTTTCATGATTTAAATACTGTCCATGTCCTTTATGCTCACTCACTCGAGTAGTTAAAAAGAGAAAACTCTGGGTGGTACTGTGTTTCAAGACAACAGGGAAGCCATATTTAGGATTTCCTCACGTCCGAGTACAGAGGTCTATTTCGAACAGCCTGGCCCGATCGAGCATGTTTGTTATTTGCTGTTAAATTATTGTGTGCTTGGTTTCGTATGTACGTGATAAAACGAAACACGTCTTAGGTTTTCGTGAGGCTGGATTTCTCCTTCCTTGAGGTCGATTAAACAGTAGGAGATGCCGGCTGGGCTTTGCGGGTATAGCTTGGTTTGGCTTTTTGTGCAGTTCTCTTCCTGAGTGTGTCTCATTTCTGCCCGGCCATCTCACAGAAACGCCGGGCAGGAGACCCCACGCCACGTCCTTTCTTAACTCAGTCAGCGTACCTGCCAACAGGACTGGGGCACCCGGGAAGCACCACTGATGTCTTCTGGAGTCCCTGTTCCTCTTCTCACACCCAGAAGGTGTCCGGCGGTTAGGGAACCAGGACGGAAATTCAGTGACAGTAAAGCGACTGATAGGAGCTCACGCGAGAACGGGCGCTTCCTGGACTGAGTGCTGGCTCTGCAAACACTCTTTTTTTTTTTCTTTTTTAAAAATATTTTATTTATTTGACAGAACGATCACAAGTAGGCAGAGGCAGGCAGAGGGAGAGAGGGAAGCAGGCTCCCTGCTGAGCAGCGAGCCCGATGCGGGGCTCGATCCCAGGACCCCGAGATCATGACTCGAGCCGAAGGCAGAGGCTTCAACCCGCTGAGCCGCCTAGGTGCCCCCTCTGCAAACACTCTCAAAGGCCCCTTGCTCCTTTTTCTCAGCTCACTTCAACAAGGAGATGCATTCTTTTGAGTCTACCAAATAGTCGTAGTTTAAAAAATAATTCTGGGGGCATTAAAAGGCAAAATTCCACCGGGAAAATTTTATAGATGTTATTGGCTTTATTTAATGATGCGTGAGTCGGGTAGTATCCCCCCCGGCAGGTGGAAAGGAGCTCCAACGAGCGTAGGAAAGGAAGAACTTCTATAGGCAGAAGGGAGTAGGCACAAGGAAGTTGTGCTAGGCAAGGAAGTGGCGGGGTTATTGCAAGCTCACTTTCCTTTTGGGGGTGACCGGGGTCTTATCAGGAGAATGTCCTCCCCAGTGCGGATCAGGTGACAGCTGACTGCCTAGTTTAAGATCCTGCCCTGAGCCCGAACTCCAAATAAGGCTGAGTTCCGTGGCCAGCTGGGCCAAGTCATCCCGTAAGGGCCTGTGGTCTTTTAATCAGGGGGTTTAAAAATAATTTTCTGGTAGTTGGAAAATCAACCATGTTGAAGGTGTTAAATCATAAATTTGTACATAAAATGGTGGGTTAATTTTGGATGTTGCTGTTTTATTATCCACGAGGCAGCAACGAAACCTCTCGACCTAACCTAAAACCACCTCAGTCTAATGGTCTCCTTGTTTGATTAACATCATAAAACGACGTTATTGAGCCCAGAATAATGGTCAACAGAGCAACACAGATCATTAATTTGTAAAAATCTTCCTAGAGACCCTGTAAAAATCTTCCCTGTCCTCAGCAATCTGCTATTGAAAGGAATTAACTGTGCTAACACTGGGAGATGTATGTGGAAGTTAAAAAATGGAGTAGTCACGAATAGAACTGGCCCAGCTCAAAGGATATTTCAGAGAAAGCCAATGTCCATCTCGCTTGCGACCCCAGTCAGCCAGCACGGTCCCGCGGCCCTGCTTCTCCCGTGGCCAACCCCCCTCGCTCCTGCTGCAGGCGAAGGAGTTCCGAACACGCCACCCCGAAGTACGCCGCCCGGCACACTGCCTACCTTGAGTTAAAGACACTTGAAAAACAGCAAGTCGAACAAAAACACTCTTACCTTTCTTTTTTTCTTCAAAGCAGGAGATGAAATTCCTGTAGGAGAGACGTCCTCCCAGTGCCGGAGAGAAAGAATCATTCTTACCGTTGGGGATGAGAAGCGGAGACCGAGAAGAATTCTGCGCAGATTTTGTTAAAAGGCTCTTGTCTTCCTCAGTCTCCCCACACAGCCGAGGACATTTCTACAACGGCCTCTCCTTATTCAACCTATTCGCAAAGCCAGCGACTCCCACCTTTCCTCCGGGCCCTCGTTCCTTCTCGGCCCCCGCGTCTTGCAGAGCAGGAACTCTGCAATCGGTCTGCTTTTTTCTCCTGTCGGTCTGTCTTACCTCGACTTAACTCTCGGCACCAGCCAAAAAGGACCCTAAGAGGGAGCAGGAGAGCAGAGTTGGCCACCCCAAAATATTTCTAAGGGACAGCACAGTCACGGGAAAAGCTCTGAAAGGGGAGTGTAAGAGACACACTGGGGAGATCCCCGTGTGTTGGGGCGTGTCTCCCTCTCTGCACCAAGAAGAGGAAGAGGACCCTAGAAATGCTTATCAACTCTTATCTCATAAAGGCATGGACCTAAATCCGTGAAACAGCCATACCCCTCTATTGTGCTTTTCCTGGTAAACTCACGGGGTAGAATTCAGTGATTCATCCTTTGCTCGTAACACCCAGTGCTCACTCCATCTCGTACCCTCTCTCATGCCCATCCCCCAGTGACCTCATCCCCCCCCAGCGCCCACCTCCCCTCCAGCAAGCCTGTTTGTTCCCTAGAGCTTAGCTTACAGTGTGCCTCCCTCTCAATTTTCATCTTACTCTATTTTTCCTTCCCTTCCCCTTTGTGTGTGTGTGTGGGGGGGGGTCAGGGCAGCTCCAGCTACAAGTGAGGGGAACAGAGAGCAGCCGACCCCCAGCCCCAGGACCCCTCACCCCACAGCCTCGGTAGCAGAGGGCAGGCTACCAGTTCCACCATGGTTTGGGGGTCCTGAAGCATCTGGCCTGAATTGTTGAGGTCTCCAAACATAGTGCACAGAATGCTTCCTCGTTTTCAGTTGAGGTCCTACTCACCGATCCCTGGGTGATTCCAGCAGAGCCCTCCCGTGCCAGGTGCTTCTGCCTGCAGAGATGGAGAAGCAACGTGTTCAAGCTGCCTTTACCCTGAAAAACTGACACTCAGCGAGTGCCTGGTTTGGCGAGAACCTTGCCTATCCTGGATGATTCGGGACAAAATCAATCGTCAGCAGCACACATGGTGTGCTAGTCGTGATAGGGAATCCCGAGAGCCAGAGGCGAATTGTGCGCCCTGAACACCCAAGGGGAGGCTGTTGAGTCATTGGCGCTCCTTCCTTCCTTTTCCACTACCTGCACCTGCTTTCCGGCTCTCAGGTTATGTGCGTCTGGGAGCTGCCACCTTGTGGCCGCGAGGTGTTAGCGCGTGTCCTAGGACACAGGCACAGGGGACTCTGCAGTCACAGATGCTCAGGACCTCAGGGGAAGCTTGGCGCCTTCTAGTTCCCCCTCCCCTGAGCCATCTGCAGCAGGTGAAGCCCAGCACCACTCAGCCTCAGTGAGAGGAGGGCAGCCTTAGGGGAAGCCGGCATCTTGCCTGGTTACTTTTCAATGCTTGAGGATGTTGAAAATTTAGCTGTTTCTAATACATGAAAAGACCAAGTTCTTTCAACTGCAAGAAAGGTAAAGTAGAGCCTTTCGCTGGCATCCCCAGCCCCTCTGCAGATCCCTGGAGGCAGCGCGCTGTCCTTCTTGCCCGGTTATCTCCCTCAGCACCAGTCCACGGAAGGGCTGGCCGCCTGGCATCTTCTTTTTCGCCCACAAACATTCCACAGGGTTTAGCTTATCTGATGTATAAATCCTGAATTAATGATTCTAACTTAACCAAACTTTCAGTAGACTGCCATGGAATAAAAATACCCACTTAGAAAATAAGCATGAAGTTGTCAGATCATTATTATTCCGTTTCTATTTAGGCGCGTGAAATAGAGACCTTAAAATTACATTTGTTACTCTTTCTAATGATAAGCTACTGGTTCGGATTAAGATAATGAACTCCTCAAATGACGACGTGCAGCAGCGTCTCACAGAGCCACGCACGCCCAGGAAGGAAGGCTACCTTCTCCATCTGCCCAAGAACTCTTTGCTGTTTTAAACAAGCTACGATGTTCAGGATCTCCGATTTTGTATTAAACTCAACCATTGCGACCTTAAGTGTCAGTTGCGTAGAATCCTTGCTTGTCCTTTTTTTTCCTGGTATCCTAGTGCAAAGACCCCCAGTTTGGCACAGAGAGGCCTCACCCATACGGCGTCTCTCTCCATCTCTCCACCCTCCTTCCATCCCAAAGTCACAAGGGGAGCTAAATTGGGCAGAGATTTGGGTAGAACTCTGAGCCCTGAGACATGGTCAGGATAAAGATCGCTGGTGTTTTGGAAAGTGAAAGTGTTTGGGTTTCTCTCCTTAATCAAGTCCTTCTTTCTCGGAGTCCTTTTCCACTGCTCTCCTTTCAAAGCGTAGGGGTTGTAAGAAAGAGTCATTAAAAGATCCTACTTCAGATGGAGATTATGGGGCCTCGGACTTGGAAGGAAAGACAAACAAAGCAAGAACAGGCGCTGGCGTCGTGTTCCCCAGGCTCGGGTGACCCCCCGCCCCGGGGTCGGGTTCCAGCCCACGTGCGTGCACCTGAGGTAGGTCAGGCTCCATTCCTCTCCACTCCCTTCCTGGGAACTCGGCAGTCCCTGTGAGGTCCAAGCCGCAGCCTCAGCCCAGCCCACTCTGAGAAACACAAGGACAGCTGGGGACAGAGGACAAGAGAGAGGAGACCAGGGTGCCAGGGACAGGAGTGCCCCCCGAGCGACAAGACACCTGGGCTGGGAAAGAAGTGATCGGCGATTAGAAGCCCAGCTGTGGGGGACGCCGGCCGTCAGGGAGGACTTGGGGTCACCTGTGTACATCCCCACGTGGACATGGGCTCCAGGGGCCACAGCTCGCTGTCCCTGCTTCCAGTGCTGCTGCTGCTGCTGGAGGTGAGCTGGGGCAGGTGCGCGAACCCGGGCCGGGTCCACGAGCAGGAGGGTCCATGACTGAAGGCACAGCTCCTGTTGGCTGTGCACCTGCTGGGGAGACGGGCCGGGGAGGGACCGAGGAGCGCGCTCTGGCCATGCCCCGCGAGGCGGACAGGGGTCGGGGGGAGCCCGGGGTCCATATACCTGTAGCGGGCCTTTGGCGGCGGGGCTCCCAAGTGTATCTGGAGGAGGGGTCTGGGGTCACAAGCTGTTCAGGGCCGTGCTGGGGGCGGGCTGAGGGGACTCATCTTACACTGGTTTATACGGTACACACTGTGTTTATTCAGATTTGTATTGACCCAACCTTCTAAGGGGACTTCTGTGCACACCTCACGTAAGACTGAGACAACCTGAGCAAACCGAGGGTGGGGAGAGGACCGACCCCCCAGCCCCCGCCCCTGGCCACAGCTCAGACGGAAGGACGAACGGGGGCATCAGGGTCAGGATTGGGCATCCTGTGGGGACTTTCCGCGGCCTGGACTTGACGCGCTGCCAGCCCCTGGCTTTCCGCGGACGGGTGGAGCGGGCTCGAGGCTATTGTGTCCGGTTCTCCCGAAGTGGCTGGCCCAGCGCCAGCTGTTGGTCTGGGCTGACCACTGACCTTGGTCCTCACCTTGGCTCAACATGGACTCTTCTCGGGAGCTGTCGCACTCTGGAGGCCTGGCCACCTCCCCCGGGGGTTCAGACGGAGCCGGTCTGCGGGGTGGCCTGGGCCTTACGGCTTTAACTAGTCGCTGTTAAGCCTCATTTTCTTTGCCTGAAAATGGAGCTGATATCTGCTCTTCGCTGTCCCGGTAAAGGAAGAGGGGGGCTTGGCCGGTGTGCCCGTGTGTGGGTGTCCTTCCGGTTTTCTAGCCACGGCGAAATGGTTGGCGACGTGCCTCTGGTGCCCATGCTGTGACTGCTTACGGCTCCAGGTCGGACGCAGGGGACGGGGCAGTAGACGGAGTCGGGGGGCACCCAGGTACGACCCCACGCTCCAGTGGGGTCCCGCTTCCGACGCGAGGGCCTCGTTTGGCAGCCGTTACTTGGCATTGGGAGACATTTCTCGGTCCCCTTTTGCCATTTCCTGTTGTGAATGTCCTCGATCCGACAGAACTCTCACTTTATCTCCCCAACCTTGTCGAGTCCTGTCAATGGCCTGTTTTAATCGTCAAAGCCTGTCCTCCCAATTCTCTTGTTCCTGCCCTTGCCCCTAACTGGGCTCATCCGAAAACCCAGGGGCAGTTTCCTCTTCCCTGCACAGAGCCCAGCTGAGCCGACTCCCGTACAAGGCTGTGCAGAGTGGGGCTCACAATGCAGAGTGGGCTGGGGCTGGGAATTCGGGGTTCAGTGAGCACAGCTCTAGACCGAGTCCCGGGGATGGAGACAGGACGAGAGCGCCTGCAAGAGGCATCAGGGGTTTTCAGCAATCCCCCCCAGACCCTCAACAGGGCGAAGACCTTCTGCCCAGTGGGTGCTCGGTCTCTCGCTGAACCGGCTCTAAACAACCCACTCCTTCCCTCTCCTTTCGTTGGCCCTGGAGCTGGCCTATAACCACCTCTGACATCCAGAATGGGTGCCCGCCGGCCCTCCTCTGAGCTCCTGCCTGAGCGCTGTTCCATCTACAACAGTTTCCCTCGGAAACCCCGCCCCTTTGCCATCTGGGGACATAAAGCAAGGGACAAAGTTGTGGCTTCCCTGCAGGTTCTCACCTCGGATCCAGATTCAGGGATAAGCCGTGGAAGGGGAGTCCTGCCCTGCTCGTAGGGTGATTTCTGGTCCTGAGGATTCCTGAGTCCTCCGCTCTGGGCTGTGGCAGGCTTCCAAGATCAGAGAGGAGGGACGGCCTGAGACAACGCAATCGGACAGGGAGCAAAGTCTGTTATGAGGTCATTGCTATTTTTTAACCTGGGAAATTCTAAATTGACTTATTTTTTAAAAACTGTCAGCATTGATGTTCTGCCTGGTTAATTTACTGAGCCCCCATCTAAGAACAACAGTTAGAAGATCACAGACGGCGAGGGATGGTGTGTGTGCGGGGGCGGGGGGTGGCGTGGGGCCGGGCACTCGGCGGAGCAAGCCGGCCTCTGTCCCGAGAGCCCTGGGGACCCGGGGACTCCATGAGGTCTGCACTTTTAAAGATCCCCGAGCCTCCGTATAGGGACCATATTTGAGCCGTATATTAATCTCCTAGGGCTGCCGTGGCCAAGAGCCACACACCGGCGAGCTTCAAACTCCAGAAATGCACAGCGTCACCTCATTGTACCGCACTGCAGACTTGGACGCTGCTAAGAGAGTAAACCTTAAAAGTTCCTGGCACAAGAAAAGTAATTCTGTAACACCGTGTGTTGACGGATGTTAAGGAGACTTACTGTGGTTGGTCATGTCGCAATACGTGCGTATACCGAATCACAATGTTCCACCCTTGAAGCCAATACAAGGGCGAATGCCAGTTACATCTCTATTTCAAAAAGTTCTCCTTGAATGCAAATTTGCAATCGAAAAGGAAATATTTTCAGGAGGGAATTATTTCCACGCAGGCTTCTCGGTACCTTAGCATATCCTCTGTAGACACAAAGCCCTCCTGGACCTGGGTTATTTCCCTCCAACGACGCCTTGGCTACTCAAGCAGGCCAGCCTGGACAATCCTGGTCCTGTGTCCCCATGCCCAGCCCCACCTGTCAGATGATCTGTGCGGGGACCCTGGCAACCAGAGGCCCGCCTGCCCCTCAGCGTTAGGGGGATGCTGCAGCCAGAGGTGCCAGCCGCGAGAAAGTTTCCTCCCGTCATGTTACAGAAACATTATGCACACCTTTCGTATGGCATCCTCTTTGGATCAACTGCCTAAACTCGGCAGGGGTGGGAAATATAATAAACGCACTTACAAAATCATTTCAGCATATATAACCTTTTTCTGGTCTTCCTGCGGGAGCCAGACGAGATCACAAAATTTGCGAGGCGTACACAGAGGGAGGGCGTGAAACACACAGAGGGTCAGGTGTGCAAAGCTGGGCACCTGCAGCTTTCATGTGGCTGGTGGCTGAGCCATCCACGTGCTGGCAGAATGAGTTGAAGGCACAGAGCTTGCGTGTGGAAAGGGCCCTTGAAGGGCCTCACTTACAGAAGGGGAAAATGAGGCCAGCAACGAGGTGAAATCCCGACATATTCCTTGTTAGTGGCCTGGGCCACCTGGGGGAATATGGAATGAATTTCTTCATCCTTTTGCAAGAACTGCCATTTTCTCCATTTAAAAATTATATACCTGGTTAGACCCTTCCTTTCAAACCACTGACACGAATCAGGAAGCATTCAATGTCTGAATAAATCAACATTTGAGATTTTGGAACTCCAGGACTTCAAAAATTCTTTTCCTTTAAGTGAATAGAAATGCAGTCTGTAGCAGGACACAAATACATACCATCATCGTCCTTGACGTTAAGGAAACGAGACAGGCCGGGGATGTCCGCCGCCCACCAGGAGGGTGGCGGGCCACAAGGGAAGGGCACCCGAAGTACGTGTGTTCATCTTCTGTGAAACCGCTAACACATAGTCCATCGGGCAGCCGTGTGCCTGGCAGCAAAATGGACCCCTATGGGTGCAAATCAAGCAGGATTGAGGGGCTCACGATCACTCACCGCCCAGAGACTGAGGCTTAAGTCCTAGAGTAGCAGGGGTCCGACCCTTTGCTCTCAGGATGCCTTCACATGTGTCACGTCACTGAGAGCCCAAAGAGCTCGTGCTGATGTGGGATATGTTTATTATGATTCGCCGTATTAGAAATCTGGACTGGGACATTGTACGTTTTTCTCAGTTCGTTAAAAAGAATACTAAACCCAGTACATATGAACGTATGTCACATGCTTTTATGAGAAATAATCGTATTTTTAAAGAAATTCTGTCTAGTGTGAAGAGTGGCACTGTTTTATAGTCTTGCGAATCTCTTGTTCTAAAAGAAGAAGGCTGGATTCTCCTCTCTGAGTCGGCCCACAGTGTGTTGTAAATGTTGTTTAGTTGAAGGACGTGAAGAAATTCTGGCCTCATACATAGATGCATAAAGAAAGGGAGGAATATTCGAATGGCCTTGGACAGATAACTGTGGACATCCTTTGATATTACACCAAAACTTGACAAGGGGCGTTTTTGAACAATCACTTGCCATGGAGAATCTGAACACATCTTCATAAACCTTCCTTGCTCTGTTCCCTCAAAACCGCTGGCCTGTCTGCCTTGCGTTGTGGGCGACTCTGTCCCGTGCATGACTTCGGAATGTCACGCGTTCATCATTAGGAAACTCTTGGCTCGTTGAGTTTCGCGGATCTTCCAAGTGTTGACAGATTTCATTCTACAAAACCAGAAAATTGCGCTCATGAATATCTCCACTGATATCACCGGAAACATCTGGAAATACTGGGAAGCCGTCAAGCCCATTGTAGCAGACACAAGTTTTCCAAAATTCTAAATTTTGGCTTGAAAGCTTACCTTTTATCGCTGGCAACTGACACCATCCACGGTTTCTCCTGAAGCGACAGACTCACTTGTTTGTTTACCATCGAAGTACCGTCTCCCAAGGGCCCCATCCTGAACGACACAGTCCGTCGGTCTTTCAAGGAAAATGCTGTTCCATAAACCAGTGGCCTGTTCAGCCGGCGACTCCAACGATCATCCACGTGCTTCCTCAGAGACTCTCAGCTCCAACGAGCTGCTCGGGGTTTCGCGCATATTTCTCACCTCGTCACGCAGAGTCCTGCAAACGCGCATCCCGGGGGCGCAGGATGGTGACCTTGGTGACCTTTACCGCTTCGTTGGTTCTCAGGTGACTTCAGCAATTGAGTCAGTTCACCCATTACTTCATTCCTAAATGCAACAGGCTTTTCCTTCCCTTCTTCCCGCGCGTGTGTGGCGGTGAAGATACAGGGATGCGGGGGCCTTGGTGTTGCTGCCTTCCTCGGGGCTGAGGCCCCAGCGATCTGTCTCATCGGTGCCGATGTCGTACAGTAAAATCGGCAAAGGATGCCCTGGTGTGACCAGGCAAGCGTGTGGCCTTGTGGACTCTGGTAGCGTCAGGGACCTCAGTGGGCCACCCTCGGGAAGCTGCTGCTCCACAGAAATTGTCTCTACGTATGTGGGTGTTTGTTACCATGGCATTTCTCCTTACGTGATAGCAAACAACGAAGTAATCTAAATAACCATCCCCAGGGGGGTGAACAAAGGAACCGTCCCCTGTTCGTGTAGCGAAATGCTCTACGGTAGTGAAAACGAGCAGACTCGGGCCGTAGGTGCCAACACACACACACACACACACACACACACACACACACACGCTTGTTCAGGGTCGGCTGTGACACGCTCAGCCCTGTCTCTATTCCCACGGCTTCACGGTACACGTGCGGCTGTTTTGGGGGGGGAGGTGCCGAGCCGTAAAGAATAAAGAATTCTCGATGTAAATCACCATATACGTGAAAAGTACCAAGTTTTATTGTTTTATTGATTATGATGAGATAAAATCTAAAAATAAGGAAAAAATAAAAGAAGAAACAGGGAAAAAAGCCCAGTTGACTCTCCCTGCCGGTCAGCATTCGGTGCTGTTCTGCATCCGACAGAGATACACCCGTGCTCACCCCGAATGGTCCGCTCCCCCATCGTGCTGTCTATGGTCGCAGCTGTGGCTTTAAGTGTCGCTAACACGGGCGGGACTCTGCGAGAATCCTTTTGGTTAATTCTGCTACAGTTGCTCAGGAAAAGCAGTTAAGTATGACCTGAGAGCTCAAGAACAAGAAATTATATTTATCCGTTAAAGTTCTTCTTTTTTCTCTTTTCTCATTGAGAAGATTTGTGTGTCTTTGGGCAGTTTCTGCCTGAGTCTGATGGATGTAGTCCCTACTAATTCACGTCATTTTTATTTTTAAGGTTAACTGCATCAACAGCTTCCAACAGGAAAAGGAAGACCTTACTGATCAAACAAAGGTGGGTTTGGAAGCCACCGTCTTCATAAACTAAGCAAGGTCACACTTGACTCAGAGAGCTGATCCCAGTTTCAAGTTTTCTAGTTCCTGGTCAATGTTCAGTTTGCAGAAAATAAATTAGTAACTAGATGTGGCCTTTCGGAATCTTAAGGGACTGCTAGAGAATTGTAGAAGATGCTTTTATGTTTACTAGAATACGAACTATCTGAGAACATCAGAAATCAGCCACACGGCGCTAGTCCAGAGCTTTCTCCGCACTGTTTCCTTCTTTAGGGAGTTAAAATATATTGAACTTGACGTTGTCCAGCGTGTGGACTTTGGACAGCCCAGGGAGGCCGCCGTGTTAGGGGCTCAGGCCACCTTACGAATCCTTCCTTCTCGTGGTCCTTATCATCATCTCATGTTCTAATTAAATACAGTTGACCTTTGAAGAAAACGGGTTTGATGTGCACGGTCCACTTATACACACATTTCTTATGGGACAGTGCTATGAGTGGGTTTTCTCTTCCCTCTGATTTTCTTAATGACATTGTCTTTTCTCTGACTGACTTCACGCTAAGAATATGGCCTATAATCCACAAAACATCCAGAGTACGTGTTAACCGACAGTGTAAGGCTTCTGGTCAACAGTGGGCTGTTAGGAGTTAAGTTTTGGGGGACTCAGAGGTTCTACAGGGAATTCTGGCTACTCCGGGGGGCAGTGCCCCAACCCTGCATTGTGTCAAGAGTCAACTCCAATTTTTGAAAAGGCTTCCATGTTTGTAGATAAAAATTAACGTGCCTAGAGAGCAGTTTGCTTGCCACAAATAGGCAGTTAAACTCTGTGGTCTCTCACCTGACAATCTCTGAGCCTCAGGTCTGAGACTGAGTCTCCTCACGTTAAAAGGGAGAGTAGTAGATAACGAGGCACGGAAGACCCATCAGCACTGAATGGAGACGTTCTCAGGGTCTATTTCGGACAGACGGAGGGAAACAGGAGGGAGTGACTTCCTCGTCCGCTCAGCACCTGTGGGTGTGTCTGCCGTAGGACAGGTGCTGACACCTGGGAGGCAGTGACTTTTAGATGCGATCTTTCATATGGTCGCAGGATCCATGTCAAATCAGCGGATGCCCCACAGCCCAGACAGGCTTGTCAAGAGAATAGGCACTTTTAATTTCTAAGCCTGGGAGGCTGCTGGGAGGACACGGGGTACAGTGCCAATCAAGTGCCCGTCCTTGCTGGTGACATCGCATCACCATCCTCCTCATGGTTGTCATTATAATTTCAGGGAGAGAGCCACCGGCCCCTCCGGCGATCCAAGAGAAAATGGGTTATTACCACCCTGGAACTGGAGGAGGAAGACCAAGGACCCTTTCCCAAATTCATTGGGGAGGTGAGGAAGGCCCCGGCCACCCTCTCTCACCAGGCGCGCCCCCTTCAGCGGGAGGAACGAGGCTTGAAGCGCTGCGGGCTAGGGAGGCCGCGGAGTGAGCGGGGAGAGGAAGGCTGCACTGGGTTCTAGAACCCACTCGACCTCCACCTGGCCGGGGGGGGGGGGGGCGCTTTGGGCGTTTGGGCAGGTCCCTTCCTGTGAGCGTGCGCTGAGAACTTCGGTCCCATGGACGATGGCTGCCCCATGGATGATGGCTGCCCACACAGTGTTCTCCCGGCCTGCTCGCCCACTTCCTTTGGCCACAAAAATGTGTTATTTAAAAACGAGGAGACTGCCATTACCAGAGACTGGGAGGTCGGGTCAAAAGGGAGATTTGAACAATAACTCAATAGGAAGCAAAGCCATGGCTGTGGGGCCGGCAGGGAGGAGGTCGTGGGGCTTCCTGGGTGAGCAGGCAGAGGGTCCGCTCGGTAAGACGACCAGAGCTCGGGACACGGATGGTGGTGGCCACGCAGCAGCGTGAGGGCCCTTAGTCCCACCCGACCACACGCTTCAAGGTGATGGAGGTGGTACATTTTACATGGTTTGTATTTTACCACAACCAAATGGAAACGACAGGAAGACTGTACTAGAAATTCTGTACTTCTAGAGGCTTTCTGAAAGTCGGAAGGTCTGCCTTTGTCCCTTTGATTCCCCCCGGCCCCCCCCCCCCCCCGTCGTCTCCCTCCCCTCAAGGTCGAAGCCGTCACGTGACCCTGTTGGGAAGCCAGAATTTCTGCACATGGCCCATGTCGTTCTTGCCATGATACGCCCGACCCAACAGACCGGAGAATTCCATGCTGGGTGACTCGGCCGACAGTGCCGGCATCCTACGATTTCCGGAGAGAGAAATTAAAATAATTCCTATTTTTGCAGCGTTATAAAAACAGTAGATGCCTGCTTTAAAAAAAATACAGAAGGTTTTCAAGGCTCAGTGATTTAAACTCTCTACTCCTAAGAGTCTGGGGACACGGTGGGCTCACACCACAGATGCCCCACAGCCCTGCTCTTTCCCCACCGCGCTGTGCAGTCAACGGTCAACGAGAGTACCTACATTCCAGGGTGGTTTTAAGGATGAGATAGGCCAGGGCACTAAGGAGAGAGCCAGTGGGCTCATCCTAAGCCCTTTCTAAATGTCAGCCGCAGGAGTGCTCCCCTTCTCTCCCTGAAGGGATCATCAACCCATCGGTAGGGACGCTCCCAGGTACTTCTCTATAGTGTCACTGAGGGGAGTCCCCCTGACAAGAAGGGATCGCACGACACCTATCGTTCTGCAAGGTGTCTTTCTGGTTTACCCGGGAGGCACCCCCCTTCCTGGGGCAGAGCGAGTTAAGTCCTGACGACTAGGGGCCCTGCCCAGGAAGGGGCTGCCGCGCTAGGATTCTTTCCCTAGGGCGGGACGCGTGCGCTCTTCCCACTGCTTCCCCGTGACTGGCCTCATTCCCGCCTCTTTGCCTGTCCCTCTCTTTCCTTCGGATAAACCTTCAGACCAGCGACTGCGAGGTGTGGTGCTTTCCAAAGCCCTTTGAGTCCTAGCCTGATATCCGTGTGCCTTGTGGTTGGTCCTCATCCGCTCTCCCCATTGATTTTTCCTTGCAGCTGTTCAATGATATGTCTCAGAACACGTCATTACTGTACTTTATCACTGGGCCTGGCGTGGATACCCATCCGGAGGTTGGTCTGTTCTCCATAGAAGATCACAGGAACGGCAGAGTGTATGTTCACCGCCCTGTGGACCGAGAGGCAACGCCGTCTTTCACGGTACCCGCCGTCCGATGCAATCTCAGCCTAGCTGCACCGCAGAGCGGTTGCAGGAAAAGCGCACTGGGCAAGCGCTCGGCGAGCCGCCCACGCGCCGCGTCACGGGAGCCCGCGCGTTCTGCAGCGGCGAGCCCTGGCAGCGCGCGTGGGCCGAGAGGCTAATTTTGTAGCATTCTGGCTAATTTTGAAAGTTCTGGACGCCGTGATGAGGTAAGGGGGCTAATAGGGGACTCCTCGATGGAAGCTGATGATGCCTCAGCCAAATCCACGGGAGTGTTTTCTGACGCGTGAGGCCCAAATGCAAAAGCGTGGCATGTCCCACAGAGGTCCCAGGGAACACAGTAAGCGGGAGAAATGTGGGCACATGAGCGACGTCCCCATAGGTCCTGCTCCGTCAGGATTTCCAAACCGTGTGCTCGGACCTGCCCGGTGGGCTCACACCTGCGATCCGACCCCCCCAACGGTATTGCAGCCGTCGTTTTACACCACGTTCTGCAATCACGTGCTAGCTGGCCCCTCATTTGACTGTGAACTTCCACGAGGGAAGACCCACCCTGTGGCTCTGTCTCCTGGCCCTGGATTACTGTCTCCTTATGACTTCTCACCACCTCAACTGTTTGCCTGAAACACGTTGGGTTCTCCGTGGGTGGTCCGTGTCCCCCACCGAGAGGGTTTCCCCTGAGTCGGCAACAGGACTCTGCGCACAGTAGGTCTTCGGTCCATTATGTTGGATGAATGAATGAGCACAGCAGAATGTAGTACGTGCCTCCAGGCTGCTGTGGGTTGAATCATGTCTTCCAAAAAGATGGGTTCAAGTCCTATCCCTGGTGCCTGTGACTATGAGCTTGTCGGAATATAGGGTCTTTGCAGATGGCATCAAATTAAAGTGAGGTCATACTGGATTAGGGTGGGTCAGAATCCAGTGGCTGGCATCCTTCTAAAGGGAGGGGGATTTGGACCCAGAGGACAGAGGCGACAAGGCTGGAGACAGAGACGGGGTGACCCGTCTGTAGGCAGAGGACACTGGGACTGCCGGCTGCCCCCGGCAGCTGGGGGAGAGGCTCAGGGTCTCCAGAGGGAACCAAGCCTGCTGACCCCGATTGCAGTCTGGTCCCCAGAAGCATGAGAGAACACGTTTTGTTGTAGGGCCCCTGGTTGTCGCAGCAGCTAGAGGAAGCTAGCAAATTCCTCTAGAGGTTAACATACTGGCTAGGAAGACAAGAAGCAGGCTGACGGGAAGGTTACCAGCTGGGAGAAGGGGGAAAAGCAGGAGTCCCAGGACCGCGGCACAGGCCGGGCCTTCTGGCTCAGCCACCTGCTTCTGCTGAAGGGTGCTTGCTGCCGGCTCTCAGCTGTGCGTAAAGCCAGGACATATTAGAAGCGAAGTCAGCCCAAGGGTGGGCAAGAAGACCTTCCCAGCAGTACTGCTGTGCTCCTGGGGGCAGTGAAGGAGTCACAAGAATTAGCCAAAACATACAAAACCTTGTGTTTGGGGGTCGGGTGGGGCGGGGAGGGGCTCACTTCTTGTTAATTCCATAAGCCTGCAAGAACCCAGCGACAGCGGCTGAGAGCCGCCGGAGGATTTATGACCCAGCTGGAAAAGGGGGGTGTCTGTTTCTGGGTAGGGGTCTCATCTGTTTATATCAAAATACGCTCCATTTCATCTGCTACAAATTCGCTCAGGAAAGTCATTCTTTGACATTCCTGGAAATCATTTGTGGGTCTGTACGTCAACGCACTCCTCTTCGCCTACTTGCCCCTACGCATAAAGCGACTTCATCTTGTGCCTTTGGCATCCTCTTTCATGTACGCGTCTGTGACTGAGAGTACATGACCCGCCTGTGTCATTCCGGTGGTCGTGGGCCCTCCATCAGGTCACCGCGCTGTGCTGTGTCATCCCAGGGTCTAAATCTCAAGGCTCTAACAAAAGGCTGAAAACCCTTTCCGAGTGCAGAAGATCTCCATGACGTTTCCTTTCTCTGCTGCAATTCTCAGTCCCTGGAAATTCTGAGCATCTCGCCGAAGAACAAACAGCACTCAGGCCTCTCAGGCATCGCACAAAACTGATGGTCTCCGATGTAGCTTTTAGGATAATAAATGGAATATAAAATAATAAACATAAAACAAACAGGCGGCTCTTATTTTTAAGTGGAAGGCTTACAGTTGGCGCCGTGTCGGAGCCAGAAGTCCGCGTGATTCGGGAGCCGAGCTGCCGGCACGGCCATAAATTATACAAGAGCCTGTGGAGATGGTGTGGGAGACAGCCAATTTGCTTGCACAGAAATTTAAAAATGTATGTTGCGTTCCCCAGAGCAGATCCATTCAGTGGTCTGGAGGGGAGAGGAGACAGCTGGCCCCAGAGAGCCTGGGGCCCTGGCCACCATTGCAGGACGGCTGGGGGGACCACCAAGGTGGAGACCAATGATGGGGGGGGTGACAGGTCTGCAGGAAAAAGGCCCAGGGAGGGGGGTGCAGCAGAGACCCCGTGCTCTGGGGAAGGGGGCAGGTGGCTGCCTGAAGCTGGCAGGTGCTGAGACCCCCGGTGGCTAAAGCTCCTGCTCTGGACTCTGGGCGGCTGTGGGGTGGGGGGAGGAGAGCGTAGCCAAGTCCACACCTACCTGGACTTGAACCTGGGCTGCGCTGAGTGTGAACAGCCCTGGAACATCTCGTGGCGCACAGTGGGGCGTTGACAATGCTTCCCTCCTGGGCTTCTGCCAGGAAGGACGGAGGTGATCGAGGGAGGAGCTCAGTCCCAGGCCTCACTGAAGCCGCCTCCCCCAGAATAAACCCCATGCTTGCTCAGTGCCCCCAGCAGGGCTCCGTACCTGCCAGCACACAGCCCTTGAGGAAGCATGTTCCCAGAGCGGCGGTGGTCTGCCGGGAGAGCTCCTCTGCGCGTGTGATGTCACCCCTGCCCGCTCCTTTCTCTGGGACTCTGAACTCCTATCTCAGCGCTGACTCCCCACAACCTTCTCCTCTTTCAACAAATAAAATCGCTGTTTATCCTAAAACAACCGAGATTCAGCAGCAAATCACATTAGACTGATTTTAATATATATATTACATATAGTATGTATATATTATTATATGTATATATTACATATGTGTATAATATAGTGCATAATATGCATAATATATGTAATATATTACATTATATATATTGGGGTGACAATATATAATAATTTGGGGGGACCCAATAATATGTAATATATAACATATATACTGGGTGACTCAGTTGGTTAAGCGTCTCTTGATTTCGATTCAGCTTGTGATCTCAGGGTCCTGGGATCAAGCCCCACATTGGGCTCTCCACTCAGTGGGGTGTCTGCTTGAGATTTTTCTCCCTCTCCCTTTGCCTCTCTCCACTTGGCTCTCTCTGTCTCAAATAAATAGATAAATCATTTTTTAAAAATATATATATGGTGCTCACTTTGGTAGCATGTAGACTAAAATTGGAACGATACAGAGAAGATCAGCACGGCCCCTTGCAAAGGAAGGCAGGCAAATCTGTGAGGCGTTCCTTATTTAGAAAAACAAAAATAAATGATATGTATGGTTGCCTACTTTTTATAAGTAGGGACTTTTTAAAATTAATACTTCCTTTTCAGAGCTGTTGACGGAAAAGGAGAGTGGAAAGTATAGAGTGTCCGTTCCCTCCTTCCCCCCTTTGCTCCCCTCCCCGCCCCATGCTCTTCATTATCCATCCATCCCTCTTTCCTGAGCCCTCGGCAGCCCTGATCCTTTTGCTGTCTCCATACTTTTGCCTTGTCCAGGATGTCATGTGATTGGACTCATACGGTGTGTATTCAGCCTGTTTAGATCGGCTTCCCTCACTTAACAAGGTGCACCGAACATTCCCCCAGGTCTTTTTAGTGCTGAATAATATTCCACCAAATGAATGGACCGTAGTTTATCCATTCACCAAGTGAAGGACATCCCGCTGCTTCCGTGTTTGATAATTATGCATAAAGTCACTTTAGACATCTGTGTACAGGCCTTTGTGTGGTCGTTAAGCTTTCAACTCTTCTGTGTAAATACCAAGGAACATGTTGCTGGTTTGCATGGTTAGAGGATGTTCTGTTTTATAAGAAACCACCAAAGGAATGACGAATCATTTGCCATCTCTATATCTTTGGAGAAAAAGATATTTGTCTCTTCAAATCCTCTGCCTATTTTTAACATTTGAAAATCAATTTTAGCAAGGTTCCAGGAAATAAAGTTAATATATAAAAATCAATTGTATTTGTATATACCAGTGACAAATAATTGGAAATCAATGTTTTAAAAACAGTATCATTTATAATATCACCAAAACAAATGAAGTGCTTAGACATAAATCTAAAATCAGTTTACTCAAAACTATAAAACACGAATGAAAGAAACCAAGGAAGACCTAATTGAATGAAAAGACAGACAACTGTATTTATGGATTGAAAGATTGGGTATTAAAGGTATAATTCTTCCCAAATTTACCTATAAATTTTCAAGACTAATCGAAAGACTAGCAGAACTTTTCATAGATCTTCACAAGCTGATACCAAACTTTATATGGGAAGGCAAACCACCTTTGGGTTTCATTGACTTTGTTTTGCTATTTTGAATTTTATTGATGTCTGTGTATTTATCTTTTTTATTTCCTTCTTTCTGAGTTTAATTTGCTGCTTTTTTTAAAGATTTATTTATTTATTTTAGAGAGAGAGAGGGACAGAGAGACAGAGAGACAGGAAGGACAGAGAGAGAGAATGCCAAGCAGACTCCTAGCTGAGCACAGAGCCCCACACAGGGCTGGATCCCACGACCCTGACATTGTGACCTGAGCCAAAATCAAGAGTCTGACGCCTAACCAACTGAGCCACCCAGGCACCCCGATTTGCTTTTATTTTTTTTAAGGTTCTTAAGAAACTGAAGTGAGAAGCCTAAAGTTTAGCTTTGAGATCTTTTGAGAGGAAAGACTTCCTGTTGCATGTTTGAGATGAGCGGACCCTCCTTCCAGGGCGGAAGTGATATCACTAACCACTTCAGGACCTGTGACATGTCAGCGGCTGGGCTGGTTACTTTCAGTGTTCCCTTTCCCCAAAACGTTCGGGTGTCTGCTCCCCGCAGCGTCTCCGCGGGATTAGTTAGCGTCTGTATTTCTCAGGATGGCACCGTCAGCAGAAACCAAGGTTCCTGAGCAAATTGGCTATGGTTCCCCGGGTAGAAAAACTGAGATTGGAATCTGATCATAACTAATGTTTACTGAGCGCCTCGTCGGTGTCAGCGCTGTGCTCCGTCCCCGGGGTCACGTGGTGACGGGCAGCGATGAGCTCCCCAACCCCCAGAACCTGTCCAGCTAGTGCAGGAGAGGATGCAGAATGTGTGATGACCTTAACCATCAAGTAAAGGACCCTGCAACCTTGACACAGTTCTCTGCTTCCTAGGTTTTTTTTAACGTTGTGGATCGCTTTACAAGAAAGGTCGTGGATAATTCCTTGATTTTCAACATTAGGATCAGCGACGTGAACGATCACGCACCCCAGTTCCCCGAGAAGGAATTCAACATCAGTGTGAAGGAGAACCACGCGGCAGGTGCGTGAGGCGGCAGTGCGAGGGCTTCCTCTCCCCGCAGGTCCTCTCCGGTCCACCTGCTTCGATGCTGATGTGGTGCCTGATCCTCCTTGTCTTTAGGGAGAAATGTTAGTCTTCACATCCCGAAGGGGGCAGGCTCTGGTTCTGAGCAGAATGCTTGGAGGTCTGTACGCATCGTTTTGTATTGGCAATAAAATGAGATGGAAATTGTGTCTGCTGCAAGAGCGGATATGTAAAGACGAGTCTAAAATAAGTCAGATGCACTGAGGGAGAAAGGCCGAGCTGAATGGTGCCTTCCTGAATCTCTCTGTAAATTTCTCACCTGCAAAATGGCAACGAGATCACATCTCCAGTTCCTAAGCTATAGTCTGTGAGTCTTTAAATCCAAACCACTCTCACTAGAATGTGCATCTACTTTAATAAAAGAAAAGCATTATTTATTTCACAAAATAGGCTTTAGAAAATTTGGAAAAATTCCAAGAAATTAAGATTGAACTAGAAAGCATGTTTAATACTTCCAATTAGAGATAAGTGCCATCAACGTTTTAGTTTATATCCTTTCAGTATTTTTCTTTGAATTTTATATGTGTGTGCATATACACACACTATATATTTATCTATGTGTATATATTCTCCAATTTTAGATATAATTACGAATGCATTTTTCATCTTTATCATAGAGCAAAAAGTATATGGGTATATATTTAATATTTACAAAAATACGGGTGTGCTTTTTCATATGTGTATGTTTATGAATTTTCTTTTCTAAAAGGGCAAATTTACCATTTGTAACCTAACAGTGTGCCCCCTCAGCATCCAGTTGTGGAATATTTTATTTCATGGATGTGCTTTAAGGTTTTTTAACTAATCTCCTATTGTTAGACATTTATGCGCTATTCCCACTTTTTGTTATCTTCACAGAATATGCTTCAGTGAACATCTTTGAGCTAAATCTGTGCCCACCGAAGCATTATTTACTTGTCATAATTTAAAGGAGTAGAATGGCTAGTTCTGACTACACACCCAATTTAAGTGTTCCGCTTTTCTCACCGACCAGCAACATCTGAGGGGCCTGGCCGAGGGCTTGTCTTCGATTACTAAGGGCTAGCACGTGTTGATAGGTTTCTTGTCCATTTCTGTGGACCAGATACTTGTTCCTTTCTTTGTCCATTTCTGTTCCTGTGCGTGTCATTTTTCTTCTTGATTTTAACCTTCTCATTCTGTGTTAAGAATGTTTATGTCTGCCATCTGTATTTTAAATATGTTTTCCTGGTTTATCATTTCTTTTTAAATTTTGTCTATATAGTTCTTTTTTGGCACACGTTTAAAAATCTGTCTCATCTGTCAATTCTCTCCTTTATGTCTTCTTCTGCATTTGTAATCATGATTAGAAAGTTCTTGTCAATACTTAGGGGTGCCTGGGTGGCTCAGTCGGTTGAGCATCTGCCTTCCGCTCAGGTCATGATCCCGGAGTCCTGGGACCAAGTCCCGCATTGGGCTCCCCGCTCAGCGGGGGTCTACTTCTCCCTCTCCCTCTACATGCCCCCCCCTCAATAAATAAAATCTTAAAAAAAAAAGAAAGTTATTTTGACTATTTAAATATCTCTATTTTTTATTGTATGTCTATAGTTTGATTTTATATTTAAATATTTAATCCCCATTCTGGTGGATGTCTCAATGCCATTTAGCAAAGAAGCATCATTCCGTTGGTTTGTCAGACTGCTTTTTTGGTCAATAGTAACCATTAAAATGATTCTTTCCAGGTCAACCTATTTTCCAGATGTTAACAGTTGATTTGGATGAAGAAAATACTCCAAATTCTCAAGTCCTTTATTTCCTTGTTTCTCAAACGCCATCACTGAAAGACAGTGGCTTCCAGATTGACCATATTAGTGGAGAAATACGACTCTCTGGATGCTTAGATTATGAGGTTATGTGGATTTTATTATTTTAAAAAAATGAAATGTGTTCTTGATCTCAGAGTCCCAGACTTAGGATTTATGTTTAGAGTGGAAAACCCTCCTATGGCTGGACTTGTGATTGAAATCGCTATAATGGATTATCACTCTATTAATACTGCCCTTTGCTGTACTGGAAGGGCTTGACTGTTCTTTTCCCTCCCACACAGACTGCTCGGCAGTTTAAGCTACTAGTTGGAGCGAAGGATTTGGGAGAACCTCCCTTGACGTCCACGGCCACGGCCCATGTGGACGTGCAAGATGGCAACAACCACAGGCCCACCTTCACCCAGGAGAGCGTAAGGCACCCGGGGCCACCTCAGATGCCATGTCCCCGCAAAAATGGCCCCAAGTCCCAGGCTCAGTTTTGCTCAGGGAATTCTCCGTAGGGCCCAAGATACATGTCATTCTCCAAGATCACTTAAGCTAGATGAAGGCATCAACCATCCTGATAGAGAATCATTTAATAATAGACTTGCGAGCTTACGTTTCTTTACTGTTTCGAGTTGGATGATGCGCTCGGAGCTTTCGTGTGCGTACTTAGTGTTTGGAATTGTTGGGACTCACACGATTTCTGTTTTACAAATGAGGACGCCGAGGCACAGGGAAGACAGAGAATTCATGCTCACTCTGCATGGAGGTTTCTCAAGTCCACAATATTGACAGGGGATGGGAAGTTCGTTGCTGTGGGGTCAGGGTCGGCTGCCCAGTGGCCTGTAGGATGTTCAGCAGCAACCCCAACCTCTGCCCACTAGATGCCAGCAGCATTTCCCAGTCATGAGAGCCAAAAATGTCTGCTGTCTTTGCCCAATGTCCCCTGGGGGGCAGGCTTGCTGCCAGGGTGAGAGTCTAGGCCTGAGCTTTTCACACAACATCTGGAGTTCTAGAATAGGGAAGAAGAGTAGGGGAGCTCTGGCTGAGCCTTTCTCAGGGTTTTATATACAGGGTTCCACATGGGATTTCACATGGTGCCGATCCCCGTGCTTGAAGAAAGCATTGAAACCCACTGTTCCAGATCATTTGGAAACACCACACCACCGGAGATATGCAAGATTGCTAAAAACACTCAGGATTTGTTTCCTAGTTTATATTTTTTGCTCTTTCATATGCATTTTTGAAAGAGAAATATCCGTTTTACTTCTCCTGACCTCTCTCAGTGAGACCTTTCCCAACGACCCAGTTCAATCCCCAACGCAGCACCCCGCCCCCCATCCCTACCCTACCCAACCCAACACACACACACACACACACACACACGCACACACACACACTCTTAATCATCTGCTCCCTGGGATGGAGTTTTACCTGCTCAGAACACCTAAAACAGAATCTGGCACATTGGAGCCTTCGTTGAATATTAATAAATGTTACAATTATTTTCAAAAAGTATCATTTGAAAAAAATTTTAAATCTGTATAGTTCAGTCAAGTGTTCCGACTCATAATCTCAGCTCACGTCTTGATCTCAGGGTCGTGAGTTCAAGCTCCACACTGGGCTCCATGCTGGGTGTGGAACCTACTTAAAAAAAAAATCTTAAAAACATTATATTGAGAAAAGCTGAAATGTTTTCAAATGAAAACACTTTGCTAAACAGCACAGAATAACCGAAACATACTGAACCTTGTTTTTGAAATCCTTCTCTGGCTTAGTTAAAAGCTCTCCTCTCAAAACTAAGGGTGGGGACAATAAACCCTGTTTCTATGTACTCGTCAACAAGAAATTATCTTGTCACCAAAGCACTGAGTAACAAGCTAAAGATCTGTATGTGTTAGAAAAATGACTGTCTTAATTTAAGTCACCATAAGAGTTCTATTCTAGAAGCGCTAGGTTTTTTTAGCAGCATAAACTAGGATGTGTGTTATTATTTTAAAGATTCTTAGAAAAATAGTGCATCGTGTTGGATTTAAGAGGACTTTTAATGCTGCTCGGCGGCAGACAGGAGTCACAGGGAGGAGATGCTCGGGGTGCGGGATCAGGTCAAGCTTCAGATGGCTCGAGGTCAAGTTCAACAGCAAGGGAAATAACATACCCAGGTTCCTGTGCTGAGGACTGACATTTTCTTTCTTGCTTTTTCAACGGTGTGTCTTGACCTCCATGGCGTGGGCACGGTGGTTGCCTCTCCCAGTACAGGATTCAGATTTCCGAAGGCCGCACAAGCCACAATGTGTTACGTCTCCCGGTCCAGGATGGCGACCTGCCATTTACATCAGCTTGGAGAGTCAAATTTCACATACTGACTGGCAACGAAGAGGGACATTTTGACATCCTGACTGACCCCGAGACCAACGAAGGGATTTTAAATGTGATCAAGGTAAAGCCATCAGGGAAGGCGCCCCAGCCAGGCAGCGCTGGGGCCCCTCTCCGCAGGAGTCCCGAGAAGAGCGAGGTGGGAGCTAGCGTTGGGGGATGCCCGCTGGGTGCCACGCATGGGAGGTGGGGTGTGTCGTGTATCCCAATGGCGACCAGTGAGGAGGGCAGGTGTGTCAGGAGTGCCGGCTGCCCCAGGCCCTTGGCCCTTCTGCCTTCGCGGCTCCTCTCACCAAAATAGTATCGATGCTGGAAATTACTTTCAACATGGTGCCGAGTTCTTCAACACTGAATTTTCTCCGTTTGAGGCAAAATAGATTTATATAGATCCATATAAAAATACTTCAGACATTCTCTCTCATCCTGAGAGTTCATTTTTTTCCTTTGGAGTTTAAAAGTCATCCAAAGGTGTACGTGGACCCCTAAATGTCCTGGGGGCTCCTGGCACTTTGGCTGCTGTGCCTAATGAGGAGCTGGCCCTGCAGAAAAGTATTCTTTGCTCCTTTCACTGACAAGGAACCAAAGCCCAGAGAGGTTGGGCTGTTCTCATGAAGTCACACAGCTGGAGGAGGGGTTCTGGCTGAGGCGGTCTGACTCCACTGCTCTCAGCTAGACCCTGGAGTGACCAGTGCTCCGGGGCTGTGTGGGCCAGTCAGCCTGGGGGTCAGGTTCAAAGACAGGCCTCAGTTGGAGGGTCTGGGCTCCTGCCTGTCGGAGGAGCAGAGTGCCGGGTGACGCCCGTGGGCCCTGACCACGCCTTGAAGACTCTCGGGTGCTCCGTGCCAGATGCCTGGATGGAACATCTCACATATTCCCAGCTTTTCAGTCCTTTTAAGTCACTGCCCACTTTGCACCCTGAGTAACTGTGATCATTAATTTTTGTATTTCCTTAAGCTCCCCTGTTTTGTTTTTTGGTTTTTTTTTTTTTGCAGCCGAGTTGCCACATTAATGTTTCATTAGGTTATGGTTTTTGTTGCATTTTCCATTACTCTCTGATGGATGGTGGCTCTTTTCAACCCGGAGAGGGGGAGGGGAAAAAAAAAACCCAAAACAGAACTCCGTAAGTGATTAGAAAATGGGCTGGCCGCTGTCTTTCGATCATTACGTTTTGATCAAGACGGCGTAAGTAATACATGAAGTGCAAAAGCCACACCCTCCGGGAGCGCGTGACCACGGGCTGGGCTTCGTCCCCAGAGAAGCAGCAGGTGCTCAGGAAACCCTCTCTCTGCGACTCACAGCCCTTGGATTACGAAACACACCCCGCACGAGGCCTCGTCATCGCCGTGGAGAACGAGGAGCTGCTCTTCCTCTGTGAGGGGGGCCGGGTCCAGGGGCCACGGGGGGTGGCGGCCAGCGCCACCGTGAGCCTGCAGGTGATGGACGCCAACGACCCGCCAGCCTTTCACCCGCGGAGCTTTGTCGTCAGCGAGGTCGACGGCGCCGGGCCTGGAATTCAGCTGGGAGTTTTCAATGCTACAGACCCAGACAGAGCTGCCGGCCCGATAAGGTCAGAAGAGGGGACTGGGGAGGGCGGCCGTTTAAGCGGAACCGGCCAGGGACCCGCGGGCGCCCCTGCTGGACCCCCTGCCCTTTGGCGGCGGGTGAGGTTGACGCCACTCAGTTATGAAAATACCAGAAGCCGCCAGGAGACGGCCCGCTGGCCCACGTTCCGAGCCTCTTTCCTTCTGGAGCTGTCTCTGACCACCTCCAGCCCCCCGCCTCCCCCCCCCCCCCCGCCGGGAGTGCACGTGTCATGTCCCCTTGCACTTAGCACACATCGCTTTTATACGGTTTCCTTGTATTAACAGAATTTGTCACATGTTTCTAGGTCCCTTTTTACCAAAGGTAGTACACAGGCAGCCCTCTGGGCAACAGAAGTAGGTTTTGTTGTCGTCGTTGTTGTTGTTTTAATTGTGATAAAATACATTTCACACAAAGTTTACCATTCTAACCGTTTCGAAGTGTACAGTTCGGGGCATTAAGTCCGTTCATGTTGTGCATTTGTCGTCCATCTCCAGAACTTCTTGGTCTTATAAAACTGAAACTGTCCCCACGAAACAAGACCCCCCCCCCATTTCTCTTCCCCGGATGCTGGCAACCGCCATGCTCGTTTCTGTCTCCGTGAATTTTATTCCTTGAGGTACTTTGTAGAAGTGGAACCCTACGGCATTTGTCTTTTTGTGATTTCGCTGAGCACGCTGTCCTCCAGCTTTGTCCACATCACGAAGGACCTTCCTTTTCAATATTCCACAGCCCACATGGCCTGCACCGTGCTCACCCACTCGTCTGTGGGCACACACCTGGGTTGCTCAGTGTTTTGCCATAGAGTTGCCATAATCCCTGGGAAGACGGTGGAGTGGGGAACACCAGGACTCTGTCTCTGCACCCAGAAAACTGTACCGGAAGAATCTGTCTCATGGACCTATTTTGGAACTCTGGATTCCATTGAAGGCTTGCAGCTGCCAGAGAAATGCTTGGATGGTAAATTGCGGTTTATTTTGACCAATTATGGCTCTTAGCACAATAGTAGTAACGCATCCCTACCCCCAGCTGGTGGCCGGCAGCTGTGCACCTTTTCCTGCAATGGCCAGAGTTTGCAGGAGCCAGAGTGGCAAAAACCTCCGTCCCTGAAATATCAGTGATCTGGGTGCTGCTCGCTGACCGCTGCTTTCACTCCCGGAGCTGCAAAGGGGAAGGCAGCCATTGGCTTCACCCCTTCCCCGATGTGGCAGACACCCCCTCCTCCACCAGCTGAAGTGGCTTCAGGGGATTGGATGGACAGGTGATGTCATTTTCCCCTCTTCCTTGTTTGCTTTTTTTCCTAGTTTGGGAGCCAGACATTGAAGGCTAGGACGTTCCACAACAACCCCATGTGTGAGGAAAGTCAGAAAGTGGCCAGTGTGCCCAGGAAAAGGGTCAGGAAAGGCCTGAGAGGATGTTAAGTTGGGAGCACAGAGACAGCCCATGATGGTCCCATGAACAAACAAAAATAAAATACATAAAAACAATAAGGAAAAACAAAAAACCCTGGGAAGGGGGAGTCTGATCTCCAGAATTCCCATGTGGTTAGAGCCAAATGCCCAGTGTTCAAGAAAAAAAAAAAAAAGCCACAAGGCACACAAAGAAACAGGAATGTGAGGTCCATTCAAAGGGCAAACAATAGATAAACAGAAACGGTCCCTGAAAAATACATGATGGCAGATTGGTTTGATGAAGACTCCCAAACAAGTCTTAAAAATGCCCAAAGACCTAAAGGAGGATGTGGAGAAAGCCCAGAAATGGTCTGTGAATGAAATAGAAATCCCAACAAGGAGACAGAAAACCTAACAAGAAAGGAAAAGGGTGATGAAGGACTTCCTGTCAGAATTACTTCATACATAAATGGATTAAACTCTTTAATGGAAAGACAGAGACTGGCAGAATTTTGTACATTCCGGTCCACGCCCTCTACAAGAGACTCACTGGAGGATCCGAATACACAAACGGGTCCCTTGACACCGTATGCAAAAATTAACTCGAAATGGATCTAAACGTAAGACCAAAAACAATAAAACTATTTGAAGAAAGCATAGGGCAAAAGCATCAGAACACTGGATTTGGCAATGACTTCTTGGATGTGGCACCAAAGACATAACAAAGGGAAAAAAATGTCAAATTGGACCTCATGAAAATCAAAACATTTTGTGCATGAAAAGACACTATTCACAGAATACAAAGGCAACCCACAGGATGGGAGAAAATACTTGCAAGTCCTGTAACTGATGGGGGATTAATTCCAGAATATGTAGAGAACTCCTGATACTCGACATCAGAAGAACACAAGCACCCTGATCTAAAAGCGGACACAGGACTTAACAGACGTTTCTCCAATCAGCACATGAGAGAGATGCAGCATCACTAGACATCAGGGGAAAGCAAATCAACTGACAGCTCGCACCCATTTAGGATGGCGGCTCTCAAAAAGCCAGAAAACAAGTGTGGGCAAGGATGTGGAGAGGTTGGGAGTGCCGTGCATGGTTGGTGGGAATGTAAGTTGGTGCAGCCACAGAGGGAAACAGAATGGCGCTTCCTCAAAAAAAAAAAAAAAAAAATTCAAAGCAGAGCACCATAAGACCCATCCTGTTCCACGACTGGGTATGCGCCCAAGGAAGGGAAAGCAGGATCTCAGAGAGATACTTGTAGGCCCACGTTCAAAGCCGCGTTATTCGTGGTAGCTAAAATGCCGAAGCAACCCAAGCGTCCACTGAAGGATGAGCGGAGAAGCCCCACGGGGTGTGTTCGTGTAATAGGATGTTATTCAGCCTTAAGCAGCAAGGATGGTCTTCAGCCTGCTGCATCAGGCATGAACCTGCACACCTTACTCGAAATACGCCAGTCGCAAAAAGACAAATCCCGTACGATCCCACTTACAGTTTCCCATATTACTTGTGACAGGATCTTCGTCTGCTGTGATACCTTTTGATTTGCCTTTTGATGTAACTTTTTAATTTTAAAAGTTGCCTGTGTTTCCTTCGACAAGATATAAACTGGCTTACGATCCGGCAAATTGGGTGAGCGTTGATGAACTCTCGGGAACAGTTATCACCACGCAGCAAATCGACCGAGAATCCCCTTACGTAAATGACAGCTTTTACATAATCATCGTGCAGGCTGTTGACGATGGTAAGCATTTAGCCAAAATTAGGGGAGGGGGAAGTGCGTTTCCGTGCTTCCTGAGGGACAGAGGCACCAGCGAGAGTCTTTCCACACAACTGGGAAAAATATATAAAATAAACCTTTTTCGCACTAGGCCTCCCTCCTGGCAACTATTTTTCATGATTATTTTTTGAAATGGCAAACCAAGGACCGGTGCCCTGGGACGAGGGGGATATTCATTCAGGAGAGACAATTTAGCCAATGAGGAAGCCGCCATCAGACCCGTGTCTGTCTCGTCCGTCCATAAGACAACCCTTTAGCTCGTCCTCAAAGCTGGCACGGTGTGATAAATATTTAGCACAGCTTCTCTGTACTCAGAATGGCTTCTCAGCTCTGGTAAATGTGACTGCGTGGGACACATTTGTCGCAAACCAGGGTGAGCAGCACTCTGAGCGTGTGACAACAGTTTTCTCTGGGATGTCCCAACGCTGGACTCTGAAAGCTGCCCAGACACCGAGGTGAATAAATAACAACTCTCAAATAACTTCAATAATCGTCTTTAAGGAAATCCCGGAGTTAAAGCCCAGGTTTTAAGGGACATGATGGTGCAGGTCCCATTTGATGAACCAGTAGGATGTTGGTTAGGAAGATGTTAAGTCTGTGTCCCTAATCAGTTTGCAGTGGGGAGAGAGCGAGGGGGGTCCACGTTCCAGGGGCCTGAAGGAACAGTGTGGTGGGGTCCGGAGCACCCGCTGCCCGGGGTCCCCCAACGTTAACACCTTGCAAGACCTATAGCACCTGGTGACGGCCGGGAGGCCGACCATTTCTACCACCTGTCACACCCGTGCCACTCCTGCCCCACCCCCTTCTGTACCCGGGCATGACTCCCACCGGGAAAAATGGGTGACGCCATCTCTACCTAGTTCTACAAGTGATCTGAGGTGGCAAGCCTTTGGTTGACGTACCCTTCCCAGATATTCTGAATTTTCAGAATATGTTTTCAGGAGAACAGAGCAAGCACCTAGACGAGAGCTTATGACCTTGAAAGGAAAGTGGTTTCAGTGCAGGGACTCTCTCCTGGGAGGATGACACTGCCCATTCTCCGGGGGTCTGTGTGCCTCCAGGGGTCTCCTTAAATTAACAAGTGACCCTCCCTGGAACTCCATTTCCAGGCCTCCCGCCACAGACCGGGACGGGGACTTTGATGCTTTTCCTGTCCGACGTCAATGACAACGCCCCGGCTCTCCGTCCCCTTTCTCGATACGTGGAGGTCTGCGAGTCGGCTCTGAATGAGACCCTCATCCTCCAGGCAGAGGATGCCGACCTGGAGCCCTACGCAGACCCCTTTACATTCGAATTGGACCATTCGTGGGAAAGGGCAGGAGACACATGGAAACTGGGGGAAAACTGGGGTGAGTATTTGTATTGGCGAGGGATTAAGGATTGAAAATAACCTGACTCGGGGCGCCTGGGAGCTCAGTGGGTTAAAGCCTCTGCCTTCGGCTCAGGTCATGATCTCGGGGTCCTGGGATCGAGCCCCGCATTGGGCTCCCTGCTCAGTGGGGAGCCTGCTTCCCCCTCTCTCTCTGCCTGCCTCTCTGCCTACTTGTGATCTCTCTCTCTGTCAAATAAATAAAATCTTTGAAAAAAAGGAAAAGAAAATAACCTGACTCTAACCGACCCAGGCAAAGTAATGATGATAATAATAATAATAAATTGGCTTTTGTAACTGAGGAAGGTGCCAGCTAAGCGGTGTTCCAGCAGAGCTGGCCCTAGGTTCTCAAGGGACCTCCCTGGAAGATGTTCGAACTGTGGCTCTGCCTCTCCCTGGGTTCCTTCATTTCCAGGCAGGCTCTCCTCTGGGTGGCAGGGCGGCTCCTGGGGGTCCCCAGGACTCGCCCGAGCACCTGGCAAGAAGATTCAGATCACTGTGTGCCTTTGGTCGTTGCCGCACCAACGACCGTGGGCCGGGCCTTGCTGGGCTCTGGGCTGCGCATCTCCTGATGTGCATGGGCTGAGAGCTCAGGAACCGGGGGCTCTCCCAGAGGAAAACTGGGGCGCTGTTACCAGGAGCAGCCACGGGCGTCTGCTGTCAACGTTCTCCTTGGAGCTTCTATCAGTTGTCTGTAGAATGTGGCACCATTTTCAGATGAAGCTGCGACTCATGTTTACCATTCCCAGACCCACAGTGTGTAGCAAACCATTGAACTTTGCCCCAAAAGAGCTCTGGCCTTTGCCCCCGGCTTCTGGAAGATGAGCTCTAGGCCCTTGGGATGTCTGGCCTGAAAGGACTGTCTTTGTTTACCTTGGTCTTGTGCCCAGCAGATACAGACGTGATTTGGGGTGGGAGCTTTGGGTCCTGGGGGCTTCCGCTGATCTCCAGCAGCACTGGGGACCGAGGTCAGCTACCGGATGGCCAAGCAGACTCACATGACCGAGTCCTGTTCAAGACCCTGCACGCAAGGCTCGGGGAGCTTCCCTGGCTGGCAGTGGTCCAAGCCTGTGGCCACTTACTGGCGGGGGAAGGGACGCCGTCCGGACCTGGCCGGAGAGCGGGGAACTGAGAGCTCTGTGCTTGGTGCTTCTCCGGGTTCTGTCCCGTGTGCTGCTTCCCTTGGCCGGTTTTAATCCGCGGTCTATTGCTGCGATGAATCATAACCGTGGGTGCGCACCGCAGCCTTCAGTGAGCTCTACGGGTCCTTCTAGAGAACTTTCAAGCCCGAGCCCGGCCTTGAGAGTCCCTGACCAGCAGCAGGCATCAGACAGAAGTGAGGGTGAGGCTGGCGAGTGTTCCCTGTACCGTCGAAATCGGCTGACTTCCATGCAGAGCCGCGGCGCGTGGGAGGGACTCAGTCTCTGTTGAGTAGGTGAGTCAAAGCACGCGACCCACATTTCCCTTTTGCAGGTCGGTCCGTGGAACTGATGATGTTGAGAAGCCTCCCACCTGGGAATTACTCGGTGCCACTGTTCATCGGAGACAAACAAGGACTTTCCCAGAAGCAGACTGTCCACGTAAGGGTCTGTGCCTGTCCCGGCGGAGTAGTGTGCATGGAGCCCTCAGTCGCGGTCACAGGAGCTGGGCTGCTCCTGGGCGGCCTGGCCCCTCTCTGGGCAGCGCTCATGATTCTGGCAGGTCAGTGGTCGGCAGGGGCTGTCCGGGGGATGCCGCCCCTCTCCCCAGCCCCCCAGCAGCGTGGAGTCCTCTGGGGTGGGAGCAGAGGATGGCAGAGATGAGTGGGACGCCTTGAGAGACCCTTGGACTCATCGGAGTCTCAGACTCCGATCAAACGTCCCCGGCCTGGTCAGACATGCTGCCTGTCTGAAAGAGCAGCTTCTAGGAGTTTAGTAGACGGCAGTGTATGGCCCTGGACCCCACGGATGAGCGACGCGTGGGCTGCGATGTGCAGATACTGAGGCTCCTGGGCTTGGAGGGCACGAATAAGCAAGCTCGGTTTTCAAATAAACGATATAATTTCATTGGTCACCGGGTACTGATCAATTGAACCGGTAGTTATCCAGCACCGACTTGTGCCCCGAGCCACGCTAACCGTGTAGCTACGGAGCTGATCGCGACCCAGCTGACATGGCTGCTCATGGCTGAGTTCCAGGTCATCAGGACAAGATCCTGGCGAAACCTCTGATGAAGATGGGCTGCCCAGCTCAGGTCCCCGCTCTGTCTCATTTCAGCCACTTTGCCGTTCCTGCTGCGGCCCTACCTGGTGTCGGGAGTCAGGCCCAGAGGCTCTGAGCATGGCCAGCAGACTCTGATCACATGTAACGACGAGAGCAAAGCCATTTCAATCCAGGTAGTGGGGATGACGCTTCGTGATTCCTGACCCCGATGTCTGCCACCCGCATGCGTGGTCTCCCGCCCATCGAGCCCCTGTCGCTTCGTCACACTCACTCATATTTGAGTAGCAAATGGGAAAAAGATTCTTATGAAAACTGTCCAACTCAACTAAATTGAATTATTATTTTAGGTCGGTAATCCTCAGCGAGGGGGTGATTTTGCCCCCGCCCAGGGGGTGCTCGGCAATGTCTGGAGACAAGTGGGGCGGTGGCGACTTGGCTGGTGTGCGGAAGCATGGCTTTGGCTTCCAGAGGAAGCAGAGAGGCCCAGGGAGCCGCTGAACGCCTGGCCGTGCCCAGGACGGCTGCCCACAGAGAAGGGTCCGGCCCACCGTGCTCAGAGTGCTAAGGTGGAGAAGCCTTGCTTAGGGGGAGAGGGTGTTCACCAGGGGACTTCCTCTAGATGGAGGAGTGTCAGGGTCCCTAATGACACGCAGAGCCCGCCCCCCAGCCTTGCCCGGCGGAGGCAGGGCACCGAGCTCGCCGGTCCAGCAGGGACGAGACCCGGGCTTCCCTGCCCATTAGCTTCACCCCGTCGAGCACGTCATTCAGCCCCACATCCTCACCGGTGAACCAGGGTGGATAAAAACCAACCGAACAGATTGGCTGTGATCAAAGACGACGTGGCCGTGCAAGTCTCTCACACTCCCCCGGACACAAGATAATCAGCGGGTGACTGATGGGTTTTCAGAGCCGCTCCTGCTGACGCTGACCTTGGCACGTGTCCTCCCAGCGGCCCAGGGCTGGGGTCAGCCCGGCGGCCAGATGATGGCACCGCGAGCTCTCCTGTCTTCAGCTGGCACTAAGGGGAGTTGGTCTAAAAACTGAACGCCAAAAAAGTGTCCAGGCGGAATGCCCCCTTTCCTGCACGGAGGATACAGGGGGCCCCGCCTTGCTGTTGTCGTAGACCCCAGCCAGGATTTCCTCCTGGAAGGACGAGACGTGTTGCTCCAAGTACGACGCCTATGAGGGAGGACAGTCCAGTTAACTTCGGCATTTCGCTGGAGTGGAGAGGGAGACAGTCTAAAAAGTGACTGGTGATCAGAGAAGCGGGGGGTCGACTAAGACCCCCCGGGTCCGTCTCACATTTTCTCTTCCTTCCTGGAGGAAGGGGAAGTGACAGCCGTGGGCCACGGTAGGGGTGGGCTGCCTGCGTGCCCACGCAGGCCTGCTCGGAGCCCCTCCTGATGTGGGGCCCGGAAGGCATGAGGTACGGTCCCAGCTCTCCAGCGGCTGGACCCCCAGAAGAACTCCCCCTCCCCAGCAGTGACAGCCGTACCTCGCTGTTGTGACTTGTCATTTTGAGACGGAGACCATCTTGACAAAAAGCAGTGTTCCGCGAGGCCGATGGGATCCCTCGCCTGGGGCAGTTTCACTCTCCTCTGGTGCTCAGTCATCCAGGAAAGCGGACACGGCTCCGGGCCCAGGGGCTGAGCTCGGCCTCCCGCGCGGGGCTGGGGCGAGCCTGGAGGGGCCCGGTGGGGCAGGCGCCTCCCCGAGCACCGTGCGCGGGCTTAGCTGCGGCGGGAGCACTGGCGATGAGCTGGTGGCCTCCCGGCTGTGTCTTGGGGAGGAGAAGCCACTAGAGAAGCAGAGGCTGTGGAAGGGAAGCTTGGTCATCGCAGAGCGGGCCGGGCAGCCTGGGGCTTCGGCGGCAGGATGGCCCCCGTCAAGGACCAGCTGTCAGAGGGACGAGAGAGCTTCCTGTGTCCCCTTCTTGTCCCAAGATGTTTTCCCCTCGTCTCCTCAGGAGCTCAGCACACGCTCCTGCTTCTACCGTCGTATCCTCAGGGCGCTGAGGCCGGGATCCGGCAAACCTGGGTCCGGATTCCCAGACTGTGGCTTATCAGACCCAGAAGCTAGCGGACCCTTGGCTTTCAGACATGAAGAGAGATTAATAACGCGCTCTCTCTGTGTCTCAGGTTTACTGGGCAATTGAACCAACTAACGTGTGAAATCTTTAGTGCAGGCTAGGGCCTGGCGGGCACTCGGTGAAGTGGCCGCCGGTCTTAGTGTCGTTAACGGCACTTCGTAAGTATGTCTTTGTAACCGTTCCAAGTGGACACACTGCTGCTGTCACCTAGCTCATGGGGACATTTCCTGCACATGCACACCCAGGGACACTATGCGCCGGCGGGAGGACTCACTTCATCTGAGACGCTACTGTGGATCCCGCCACCTTGTCGTGTCTGCAAGAACGCACGGACGCTCCCCTCTGAGAAGAGGGACCCAGCCGCGGCAGCATGTGGGCCCTTGGTGGGCGTGTGCTCGTTGAAGAATGGACGGGACAGTGCACACAGCACAGCCCGAGCTGGGGACCTCAAGAGCTTCGCCACCAGCCTCGGAAGATAACGAGCTGTACATACTGAGACCCTATGAAAACCAGGGTCTTTTCGCCATCACGTCCCACGAGACAAGGACCAGCGGGTCCAAAGGACTAATCCTCCAGATTTACGGGAGAGGTGTATTTTCCCGGGCCTGGATGTTTTCTGTGATGGTGTTGATACGTGTTTGGATGTCAGTCCTTGCTCTCCGTCATATGTGTCTCCGTGTGTGTCCCACAGGGACGGCCAGACGTCAGGGATCAGGTGCCGGTCCTGGAGCTCAGCACAACGGAGGCCGGGGCCCGGCTGGGCGCTAAGGTGAGTGCGGGTTCAGACGGAGAGGTGGGTGTGGAGGGTTTCCACGGCAGCGAACGCCACCCCCCAACACCCACGAGGTCCCCGTGCAAGCCCGCTCCACGCCTGCCGGCACCCGGCCTCACCTGTAAAGCCCCGTGACCCCACGCACCCCAAAAGGTCAACCGCATCAGATGACCCCGCGCCCCAGTTTCAGCCTGGCCGGCGCCACTGTCGCGACTTTGTGCCGTGTGCATCGGCCACCGGTGCTAGTGTAGTTTTCACCGTATTTCTTTCTCTGAATCGACTTCAGTCCAAATAAAGTTTAATAAAGTCCAAATAAAATTTAAATTTCTTTCAATAGGGCATCCTATATTTCAATGGGAAATAAACAAACAAGCAAGTGTCACTGGTATGAAGAGCAGAGAACTGGAAAATAGACACAATAGAAATAAAGCTCAATAAATCTGGGTAGAGAAAGCCACCTGGCAAAGGCACAGGGTCTCTGAGGAAGGCAGAGATAGGAAAGCCATGCTGGGACAGACAGAGACCCCCTCATGCCCAGGCCATCAGGGTGTGGATGAGGAGTCAGAAGGGGAGTAATTTTCTCACCATGCAATCTAATGTCATTTAAGCCTGTGTTTCCAAACTGGTTAAACCCTCCCTTCTCCACGGGGTAGATGATCCCACTTCAAAACACAGCGAGTTAATCCAGGGCTGCCATAAATTACCGAGCAGGTGCCTGGCTGGGGTGAGCAGGGGCAGGTCCAGCGGGCATCCCGCCCACCAATCCGTGCTCCTGGGGGAGGACCGCCCTTTCTCTCCTGCTCTCGGACACTGTGTGAGCTGGGCTGGTGGTGCTTCCTCCCTGACTGGTCTGTGAGCTTCCAGAGGCCAGGAAAATCGCTCCGGAGAAGCATGAAAATAGTTCTGCTTTACTGACTGTGCCCTGGGGCTGTGCACCCTGGGAGGACCATCCCGCTGACACTTTGCCAGAACCCCTGGGGGAGGGTAATCGTCTTTCTCCATCTACCGGGGATGCAGCCAAGGTCTCTGGTTCCTCTTTCTCCGTGTGTCTCCGTGTTCCCCTCACTGCACCCCGCAGGTAGAAACTGCTCCTGTGGTTCCTGGTTAACTATGCTGCCATTCACACACCTTCCCTAAGTTAAGTCGTCACATGATTTATTGGGTAACCTGATATTTTAAAATGCGGCAAAGCATGGACTATCTTTAACCATTGTTAAGACCCTGCCTGCTTTATTCTCTTTGCAATTTTGTTTCATTGTTGAAAGGCCTCATAAAATAATAGACACCCAAAGCAGAAATTGCCGATAGCCTGATCCTTCAATCTAGACAGTCTCATTCGTCTGTGTCACTGGGTAGGTCTTACGCACGCGCATACTCAGTGTTCAGGCGTCTATAGTATCGCAGATAGAATCTTAGAGTCCCCACCTATAGTCACAGCTGTTCCAAGAGTCCCCTCTTGCATCTCTCCACCCTCCCTCTTCCACTCCCACTCTCCCTCTCGTCATAACGCTAGCTTCCGTGTGCATATGAGCGCAGAGCAAGGGAAAGGGGTGGAAGGACACACAAGCATTGCCTTCTGTGTAAATCAGCATCTCCCCCTAGGATCTACAGGACATGCTACCACCTGCAGCGAGAGCGCTGGACCACGAATACTTTGTCTCAGGGACCCCAGCGCATTACAGAAGTTCACTGCCTGTTGCGGTAAGCCCCCTAATCATTGACACTTGGTTCCCTTGAGGGGTGGCCCTTCTAGAAGATTCTGTGCTACCGGTAGAGCAAATACAAGCCAATGAAAACCTTCTCATTTATCTAACTAGCTAAGGTTATTGTTGGTTGTTAAAAAGTTATTTGATGGTTCTGACCAAATACGATGCTTTTTAGAACACCCACAAATAAATACATTTTCTCATGTCCATCTGAGGGTACCTGAGATCATCTGTAAGGTTATAAGCACCTGGCTTTGGCCCCAAATTTCCGCCCTCCTGCCTACTGAGCCCTGACATCTTCCAGTATCATGTCTTCATATACTCTTTGTGAAAATTCTAGAACTATTGCTTTGCTTTTAAAAATGATTTTTCTGGGGGATGCCTGGCTGGCTCTTGATCTCAGGATCATGAGTTCAGTTCCCACGTTGGGCATGGATCTTATTTTAAAAAGTGAAATAAGATAAAATCTTTAAAAAGTAAAATGAAATGATTTTTTTCTGAAATAATTTGACTTGTACGAAGTTGTAAAAATAGGTCAGACTTCCTGTATACCCTTCACACAGCTTCCCCCGAGGATAACATAACATATAACACTTTATCAAAACCAGAAAACTGACTTTGGTGTAACACTATTACAGAAGTCTCAAATAGAGACCTTATTTGGACTTCGCCAGTATAAGTGGGTGCTATTTTAGCAAAAAATGTACTTTTGGGGGACAATTACTAAAAGAGATATTCAAGGTTCAAAAAGCTACTGTTTTTGTAATGAAAGCTTCTAAAAAAAGAAATCAAGATCTCTATAATTTCATTACCTTTCCTCGGGCTGTGTTTGAGCTAAGATAAAAATGTGCTGTTCTTTTTTGCACAAAGATGATGCCATGAGCCTACCCTTGAAAGGGTTTGTGCATTCATAAATGTGTCCCTTTGGCCCTGGCAGGGCTGGCTTCATGGGCATGGACGGACCCAAGCAGTCACATGGGACCCTGCGCTGGTTTACAGCTCTGTGGTTGCCATCTTGAAAGTCTTCATATTTGGACCAGTGGTCCCACATGTTTAATTTTGCACTGGGTCCTGCTAATTATGTCGCTGGTTTTGGGTCCTAGGGATGAATGTTCCTCACTCACAAATGTTGGAGGCTGTACCCATGGCACCACGTGGGCCTTACCGGGCTTTCGTGGACCAAAGATGGGACTTGGAAATCTCATATTTTCAAACTCCATCCCTCCAAGCAACCAAAACGCTTGCCCATGGATTTTGCTACGGACAGCTACGCTCACTAGAATTATGATTCCTATACTGCAGACTTTAAAAGCGCTATGATCGCAAGAATTTCTAGTCATATGTCTGTATCCTTGGGTGAGTTATAGAAAACATTCCCATCCTTGTCACTTTTGTTTTACTTATTTATATATCTGTCATCCTTTTTAAATTAAAGGGTTATGACATGTGTTTTGAGCCGAGAGGAGTGAGAAAGAAATATTCTACTCTTGTAAGTACAGATGAAGGTATTACTATGGAAAGGGTTACCTTACCCTGGTAACAACTGTGGGAAGCCCTGAACATTAGAAATTTGAAAAAATATGCCCAACATAAAAATAAAGTAAAAGGAGGCGTGAGTGTGGAAAAATGAGTTACAAGTAATTAAAAAACACACATCTAGACTTGGAAGCATAGTTTTTTTCAGTCCCTGGCAAATTCCTTTTGCTGCTGAGTCACTAAGAACTTGGCCAAGGCCTGAAGAGTCCTCTTGTGTTCTTTGCAAGCTTATAGGAGTTTTGAGCTAAAGGGACCACAGAGACCCTCTGGTCCATTTTGTTCCTCAACCTTTTTAGCAGCCAAATTCTTCTGTTCAAATGAGATCCTGGGACGAACGCCATTGTAAGTAAAATAGATAAGAACAGCTTCTCATTAGTACCCATTTTGAGCACAGCGATGTAATATACACCCGTCACCAAAGCCATCAGTAGAAACAGGGGTTCCGCTGGGAACAAATGAATGAAACAGAAGTCAGATGTTGTGGATGAAGTCTGCAAAATCATGTTATCTTAGCACCTAATTCATTGCCACACACTGTGGCAATTGGTTGTTAAGATATCAAGAAAATGTGGATTTCTGCCAAGGAACAGTTTCAAATATGAAGTTTTTAGGTAACTCCACTTATAATCCCAAGATTTCCTTTGATGAAGCAAATGGAAGATGAAAAACTTCTTGAATTCAAGTTTCATAAAAGCAAATTATGAAGTTTTTGCTTTTATTAACATGTTGGCGGGGAGTCAATTAAAAAGAGGGAAACCATCTCGTTATGTTAAAAGCCTGCTGGCTGGTCCTCGATGGCTCCCTCCATCCCCCAGAGCCACGGCAATGAGAGGTCTGGCCATGACACCTGCAGGGGCTCCCCTCTCTCCCAACACACAAATAGGAGAGGTGGGCCCACTGTCCTTGGTCTGACTCCTCCCGGGGGACGACCCTGCTGGCGGCAGCAGAGGGTACCGACCTGGGGAGCGAACCCGGCTCCTCAGTGGTGTTAGGGGTTCGGCTTGTTTGTTTCACAGGTTTACCAAGACCCCGTGGTGCGCAGAGGATGCCTGGACATCATGGCAGGGATGGTGGCAGAAACCCTGAGTCAGGTGGGAAGGGTTTCCCTTTGCCCTGCGTGGGCTGTGGGCTCTGCTTCTGCCTCTGACTTGAGGTCCCGGGACCCCGTTTCGTGAGGTCGGCCCCTCTCCTTGGCTATTAGAATGGATGCCCCACGTGGCCACCGGCACTGTGGCCCAAGCAGCGCGGGCCTGGCACTCTGCAGTCACACCTGGGGCCTCCCCCGATTCAGGCCCCGGAGTGGGGGCTCCAGGCCTCCGGGAGGCCCCGAGGAGTCTGGTCGCTCCCCAGCCCCGCAGGACAGACCGAACCACACTCTCTCCAAGTCTAGAGGCAAAGCCAGAGGGTCCCGCGGCCTCTGGGAAGGGGTCCTGCACCTGCGCGTGGGGCTGCTGCCCCGGCCGCGCGCCACCGAGATGCAGGACGAGCCGCCGAGAGCAGCGTCTGCCCGGGTCGGCCTGAGCTGACGCAGCCCCTGCGAGGGCAAGGTCGTGTCACATGGCTGAGCGACACGTGGTGGCCGGAGACTGGACGCCAGAGCAGGAAGGGCCGGCTCAGGGACGTTGCTCAAGGTGGTCAAACGACAAGGACGCAGACCCAAGGCGGGGCATGGCGGGCGCACGGCAGAGCCCTGCTTCTCGAACGACTACCCCCACCTCGGACGACACGGAGATGCCCCCCCGAGCCCCCCATCAGTGAAGGAGCCCTGAGCAGTTCATTACCTGCCCGGGACGCCGCTGGGCACCGCCGGGCCGCGCTCACACCGGGCTCTGCGGAGCGGACTGTGGACGCGAACGAAGGTCCGCACCCAGCGGGGAGGCCCCGTCCTGCTCCACCGGCCAGAGGAGAAAAGCACAGAGGAAAGGCCAGGCTCTTTGCCCCCTGAGCCTTCTAACTTCGGGGGGCTTATGATGAATGACTGACCTCCAGGGACCTCTGGAATCGCTGACTCCGCTCCGCCGTCAGCCTCAGAGTCTGAAGCTGCACGTCCCCCCGGCTCCGCGCCCCGGGTGCCGCGTGGATCACGGATTCGGCTCGGCGGAGGCACCTGACGGCCTGGCAGGGCTGAGGCCGGAGCCCGTGCGCGTCTGGGGGTGGGCGCGCTTCCTCTCCTCCCCGCCCGCACCCCTGCGGTCCCCGCGGGCGCGTGAGCGCAGTTCCCGAGTGAGTGGACGCGGCGGGGGCCTACCTGTCCGCGCCTGGACCCGCGGCGCTCAACGCAGAGCGTAGGGGGTGCCCCGGAGTCCGAGGAAGCTGGGGACACGGGTGCTCCCCGGGGCTCCTCCATGGAAAAGCCGTCTCCGGCCTCCTGGCGCTCGGAGCCCTTTGGTTCTGCAGGTCCTCCTGTCCTCGTCCTCGGAAGCGCTGCCTCCGAGCGCCCACCTGGAACACTGGCCACGCCCACTCGCTCGGCTTGAGCCCCACCCTCCTCCAGGTGTTCCGTAGCAAGCAGCTGAAGGCCCTTTAACCTGGCACGTCCGTCCAACAGACGTTTACTGAGTCCCTCAGGCCCGAAAAAGCCAGAAAAGTCTTCACGCAGAAATGAGGCCCCGAAGGATGAGCGGGAGTTTGCTCAGGGGAGGCTGGCAGGTGGGGGCGGTCATTCAAGGGGAAGGGACAGCGGGTGCAAGCGCCAGGAGGGGAGACCCGAGGGCCCGGCTGATGGGGAGCCAGGGCGAGGTGGCCCGAGCTCCCTCCCAGAATGCGGCTGCGGAGGGGCTTTCCCCCCTCAGCTGGGCTGCCCCTCGTTTCCGAGTCCGTAGAAATGTCCCTGACGGTGGGGGACAGAGAACAGCCCGCCTTGAGCACCACGGTGAGGGGTCCCTCCAGTGGAGCCTGGAGAGGACGGGTCAGGTGCGGAAGGACCCAGCACTTACCTTCTCTTTCCCTGGCTTTTCTCCAGAAGCTCTGCGTCCTGGACCCACTCGCAGGGGACACTGGGGACCGGCCGCGCATCTACGCGGAGGAGGGCGAGTGTGACAGAGCAGAAAGCCTCAGCTCTCTTACCTTCTCAGAGCCGGACCAGGACCCCTGGGCTTCTAAGGCTGCTCCGCCTGAGGAGATACAATCTGAGTCAGGTGTTCCTTCCTAAAAAAGCGTATTTTGGAGAAGTGGACTGATTCATGGCGGGTAATCACTGTTTAAGGGTGTTCTTCTCCTTCTCCCCCACCCTCCTTTTCCTCCTCCTTAAATCCCTCCTGGCCCTTACGCCAGGGCTTGGATTAAATGCTCTGATATTTTCAGAGCAGACGTCTGGAACCAATGCAAAACAATAGGTCTTGCTTTTTTTTTTTATGTGAATTTTTAGAGAAATTGTAATTATGTAATACTTTCTATTAGCAGCCCTGCTCTGAGGGGAAATGAAATGATAACTTAGAGATTACACAGTAATTTGGTAACGACAGGTAATACTGGGGGGAAATGAAAATAGATTGCTTTTAGTAATTATTTACATTTTTGTGATTATGATTCTGCTTCAGTTTAAGTAAGAAAATAGATGCATAGGGAAATGTCTTGTAATATTTGTGATCAGTTTTTTAGTGGTTGTCAAGAAATATATTGATTCCTTTTCACTTTTTGAGTAAATAAATATGTTACAAGACAAAGGATAATGTGTAACACTTTAAAACCACTACGTGCTGTAATACATGAATGGACAGAATGTAACTTGCATTTATTATGGACGTGAAAGACTTTAGCAGCCTTTGAATGAATAAATTCCAATTAGGTTTTATCTTTAAATAAAACCCAAACTTCAAGCGGGATTTTACTTGTCCACTTACTGCTAGTTTAAGTGTGTGGGGTGGGGAGAGGAGCTTCTTTTAAAAATCTTTTTTTAGGGCGCCTGGGTGGCTCAGTCGATGTGTCTGCCTTTGACTCAGGTCATGATCCCAGAGTCCTGGGATGGAGGCCCGCATCGGGCTCCCTGCTCAGCAGGAAGCCTGCTTCTCCCTCTCCCACTCCCCCTGCTTGTGTTTCCTCTCTTTCTGAGTCTCTCTCTGTCAGATAAATAAATAAATCTTAAAAAAAATTAAAAAATAAAATTCTTTTTTTAAAAATTTAACTAGTGGGACATATGCTCTATAAATAACTTTCTTTCTGAGTAAAAGATGTGTGATGCAGGACAAAAGGGGTGCGGGTTCCTGATACCATGAATCTCCGAGGATCTGATCCCCCGACCACCTTATTCTGAACTCAAGATCAGCGAGTCTTATTTAAGCCACTGCTCTTTTGGATTTTCTGCCACCCATGGGCAACTCCATCTTAACTGATCTGAAGGAAAGGACCACAAGTAGCAGGATAGTAACTGCTATAATGATAATGATGGCAATAGACAGTAATAAAAACAAGAGAATTTTCTGGTCCGAGTAATTTAACTTAGCAAATGGCTAAGCAAAATTGTAAATGCTGTCAGGACACTTGAATAAATACGTTGGATATCTAAAAGTCTACGGCCAACTTCTGAAAAGTTTATATAATCGATGGGCATCATCTCTGGTGAGTGCCCTCTCACGCCCGGATCCATCAGAGGAACACACCTTCGCTGTCCGATTGGTGAAGTACTCCGTTCAGTAGTTTAGCTGACTCAGGGTTACAACTTCTTCTTTCTGAAGAAGCTGTGCAGATATTTACTTTAAAGAAATCTCGTGTTTGTACATGGTGACTTCACTCATCACCGAGTGCGCTGGGTAACTGAAAAGGAAGAAAAACCATCTCCAAAGTGTTGGGACATCAATCTGACACGTGAGTGTGTAGAACAGCTGTGCAAATGTTGGAATGATTCGGAAGAGAGTCTAGGGCATTTTCTGGGTAATTGGGGATAAAAGTCAATTTTTAGAGAACTATACTTTCTGAGACCGAATTGTTTGCAGGGATCAGTAGGTGGTCATTCGACCTTCCTGCAGCTGAAGCAATGGTCAGAAAAGCGCAGCAGTGAAGCAGATAGGGCCCACCATCTGTTTTTGTAAATAAAGTTTTATTGGCACATAGCTATGCTCTTACATTGTCTATGTGTCATCAGCGACTGGTTTTGTGCAGTCACAGCAGAGCCGTAGGACCCACAAAGCCAAACATAATTACTTTCTGGCCTTTTAAGAAAAAAAGTATGCTAATTCCTTGTTTAAGGCTTTTTTTTTTTTTTTTAACTCCATATTGCATCAAATATAAGGAGGTATATCTATACCCTGGGTTAAAAACAGACACACTGCCATACAAATTTTGAAAGATTTTAAGTTTGCTTTCAGCTATGGACAGCTAGTTTCACTTACTACTGGTTATGAAATCTTGGCAGTTGTGAATAATTGTGAATTCTTGCATTATGAGATGCTCTGCAACTAATTGTTTTCAAAAGTAATAAAATACGGATGAAAAATTCATGAACACTGAATTTAACAATTAACAAGGAGAACAAAGTATTATATTTTGTAGATATTTAATTAGACATTTATTAATTTTAATTTTGTTGTTCCCTTAGTGAATTTTGAAGACTATATATATATATATATATATATATATATATATATATATTTCAGATCTTGACCATTTTCATAGGTCTCAGGCTTTGGGGTTATAGTGTCCAGTGGAGAAAAATGGCCATGTTGGCATGTTTATGAACACGCCTGGTATATAGCCTTTCTCTTTAGGATGTCGGTCTATATTATATCTTATCACTTTCTCCAACTGACATCTACAGGGAACATTCATGGATGTTCTCCCCACAAGTTCATTCTCAAGTCTATGTACATGCTTTAAAAAATTTCCATTAGGAACATCAGCCTCAGGAGGTTTTGCTGAAAATGTTGCCTGCAGTGGATTTGCATATATTTGTGAACTAAATTGAGTCTTATTAATGGCAATGAAGAAGGCAATAAAACAGAAATAGTAAATATTTTCAGGGAAAATGTGCTTTTATTAAGAACATTAGCCTCCGAATTACTTAGGTAGTCCAAAGATAGCTGCCGTCTGGGAAGTTAAATATTCATTTTGCATTTCATCAATTTTGGTTTCCCATTTGCATTAACAATCTCATTGGTTTTATGGTGCTTTTCATCGGAGGTGTTTGTTTTGCTTACTTTTATGATTTACTGAGCACAGAAGCTGTCTCAGTCTTTAAAACCTCCTCAAGTGAAACACTAGCCTGAGACCCTCACTTTATGTCCCTGTGAAAGAGGTGTAGCAACAGCCCCCTCCTCAAGGAAGACACGTGGGTGGAAGATTGCACACCTTGTCTGGTCATTGTCTCCTCGGAAACGTGCATGTCATAGGCCGAATAACTCTGCCCTAATAATGGAGGAACGCCAGAGCTGGGGGAACAGGAGAGACGCTGGCACTGAAATATCTGTTACCTCTCCTGCCTCAATAAAAGAATCTCGAATTTTCTGCCATCCAGAATGGGAGTGGCCTTTCCATCTTCCATTGAGCTGGGTCTGGCCTTGTGACTAAGTTCTGATCAATGGAAGGCAGCTCCCAGGAGGTGTCCTTGATGAGTGGAGATGTGCCTGCCTCTTCTCCCTCTTCTTCTTCTACTGGCTAGGATGAGGATATGATCGCTGGTGCTGAGGCAGCCATCCTGGACATGCCATTAGAGCTGGTAGATGGTGCCCCAACAGGATAGGACACACGTGGGTCCCTGCTGCCATGGGGCCCCCACTGGACCCATCCATGGACCACCTTCCTCTGGGCTCAAGAGGAGAGAGGATTAAATGTCGTGTTTAAGCCACTGCTCCTTAGGATTTCCTGCATCTGTCACTCATGGGCAAATCTGATCTTAACTGCTAACAGAATGGGGGTCCCAGAGCAGCGAGCCGCCAGCAGCCGAGCGGGAGCGTCTGGCACCGGCTCACTGGCTACAGTCAGGTGGCAGGGGCTCAGACGCCGTGGGCCGCAGGCCTGGCGATGGGGACTGCGGAGAAACGAAGCACTTGAGAGCAGCTGGTCCCTATTGGTTTTTGAAAAGCAGCCCATGTTCTGAAGTAGGATCCGGGGTAGGCAATGACAGGAGAAACCCATCATGTAGAAGTGTGGTAGCAGCTTCTCGCTGCTGTTAGCAAAGCTTTACAAGAGGGACGTGGACCGTGGCTGCTGGCGGCCCGAGGAGCGGAACGAGCGGGACACAGCCGTGCTAATGGAGACGCGCTCCGCCTGCAGTCTGCAATCGAACTCGACCGAGGGCTTGGTCATTTGGAGCCTTGCAGGGCTGAAAAAGCAACTGCTGTGTCTCTCAGATGACATCAGTACCCGGGATGGTTTTCTGCCAAGCAGCGCACTTAGTGGAAAATAAAACTTGTGCCCCGTCCTACTGATTCGCGAAGCTCGCAGCCGAAGCCCGTTGCTTCGGAGGCTCAGGGTGGACAGGACACCGTGCTGGGGGACAGGAGGGGCCGGCCAGGGTGGAGGGCAACAAGCAAAGGCCGGACCCTTCGGGGTTAGAAACTGCCTTGACAGATAGAGCTGAAGGGAAACAAATACAGAGAAGTCTATACATTTTTGAATAAATGCTCTGCCAAAGAAAGCCCAGCCTGGTCTGAGAGGGTCCGTGACTGTCCAACCCCAATGCAGTCCCTGGAACCACCGACCTGAAGACCAAGAAGCAAACCGTGACACCTGCGCACGGGTATGTGGGCGGCCACAGGGTGGACGGCAGCTGAGATTACCCCCCCCACCCCGTCCCTTCTTCTCCTTCCTCCTAAGAAATCAAGTCCCTGAGGGTTAGCAAGAGTAGGACTTTGCCAAATGAAAACATTTCCCAGCCCCTCCTTGAACTAGATGTGACCAGGTGCCCAAGTTCAAGAGTGCAAATGTAAAAGTGGACTTTTGGGGGGACACAGGGATGGACGCTTCCCACTGTGCAGCACACGCACGGGGGAGTCTGGACCCTCAGGGTGCCAGGCCTGCAGAGCCGGGATCAGAGGCTTGCTTTAACAGGAGAGAAAAACAAACACAGGTCCCTGTTTCTTGGGGGACCGTGTCTGCCATTTACAGCCAAACCGAATACTAAGCAACCCAGATTATCTGACCCAACAAACAAACCTAAATATAGAAAACAGCCTGGCACACTAATGCATCGGATGCGTTAGCGTAGTTACCTTGGTTCATTCATTCGATTCATGGCACGGATTTTTTTTTTTCATTATGTTCAAATTTTTGTACAATGACTTTTGTATTTATAATTTGCTACATTTTTGCTTAATATGTTTTTGAAGTTCTTTTTACAAAGGTCACTATCCTGCGGCAGATCGTTTAAAATACTGTTTCTCTGGCTGCACCGTATACTTTGACACTGGATTTGATTTTTGACCGCTCAAAGTCATTCAGGACCCTTCTGCATAAGCAGGCAACTTTTGAACCGGGCGTGGGTGTGATGGTGGCCGGGACAGGCAGAACATGCTGGAGCCATGGGCATCCCTGGACAGCGGCTCAGGGTGGGCAGACCGTGCTTGCCCATCCTCGGAGTTCTCGCTAAGCCTGTGTTAAGGCTCCTGGCTTCATTCTGCACTTGTCACCGTGTGATGCTCACCGTCAGCGCCCCCCCCCCCCCCGGCTCCCGAGGCTAAAAGAGCGCGAGCACCCGGAGACCAGTGTTACCTGGGTCTTTGCTTTCACCAAGAGGAACTTTCTCGAGGATGTTACGCTGTGCAGGTGGAGACAGAAAGAGCCACACATGAATGTGAGCCCAGGAAAGAGGTCCTCCTTGGGGAAAGGTCGGTGCACAGATCCCAGGTCTTAGGAACCACATCACTGAGGCCGCTGTTCCCATTTCCAGACCCTGCAGGCTCTGTTTTAACTTCTAGGAGGGAAAAGAAAGAAGAATGGTTTTCTTGCTCTGCTTATTCACGTTGCCCTCCTGCGTCCCCCTCCAACAGTTCAGAGCCTCTCTACACCTGCCGGTGTCTGGGAGAGAAGCGGTTTGGAGAATGGTTGAGTCCGCCTCTGCTGAGAGCTCTGGGGGCTGGTCCACAGGTCCATGGTTCCAGCCGGGGCGACTGCGCCTCCAGGGACATGGGGTGATATCTGCAGACACTTTTGGTCATTACAGCGTGGGGTGGGGGCAGGAGGGTGCGCTGGCACCGAGCGGGTGGAGGCCAGGCGTGGGGCTGAACATCCTGCCGTGCACAGGGCAGCCCCACCGCGGAGATGTCAGAAGTGCTGGAGTGGAGAGACCCTGCCCCGCCCACACAGGCACCAGCCCACTGTGAGATACCGTTCGGAGGCCAAGAAGCTGATGATCTCAGTTTAAAACAAAACAAAACAAATGTGTTCTCCGGGATGAGCTGGGATAGGGAATATTAAGCCTCGGAGTGAAATGCTTACCTGGAGTGTTAACTCCAGGCGCAACTGCCACCCTCCGGCGCCTGGCCCGTCAGCCACTCCCACTGTCCCTTTATGGAAGCACTCTTGAGCTCACTGGGGGCTGAAAATAGAATAAGACAATTAGGAGCTGCTTGCCCCTGATCCAAGCCGAGCTGGCGAAGCTGGAACTAACATGTCAACTGCTCCCACCCCGGCAAAATGACCCCGCGGTTAGCAGGAGGCGGACTTGGGAACGCGCGTTAGCAGAGCCCAGCGCCAGGCACAGGACCGCGAGGGACCGCGAGGGGCCACGAGGCCCGCAGGAGGGCCCAGCTCGCGGCTCTGGGGCCCGGCCAGCCCCTTGCTGGGACTTCCCAGGTCAGGGCCTCAGCACCTAGGGACACGACTGAGGGTTCCTTTCATGGATCGGGCAGCCTCGGTGATCCTGGGACATCAGCCCGCTCCGGAATCAATACGGCGGAGGAGCTTTGCTGTGCTGGTCTGGCAGGATCTGTCTGCTGCCTTCGCACCTGCAGCTCGCCACCCTCCGACCGAGAAAGCCCCGTGTGCTCCACGGTGGGGGATCCTGGAGGCTGAAGTCTTAGCCCCTCCCCTCGGCCACCGTGATTGGCCCGGAGAGGAGTCTATCACCCGAGCCCAGCCAGTGAGGGTCAGGCCTCAGAGTTCCACTCAACATTCAACCTGTTTGGGGCAGCGGGCGAGGCTGAGCATCTCTGAGTTAGTGGCGAAGTCCGGGGCCACCCGGCTGGGGAGACGGAAACCCCAGCTCCCGCCGGAGCTCCCCCTTTTGAGAACTTTCTTGATGACCATGAAGGTTTGAGTCTCTATACGGGAGCATGGAATAGACTTCTCCTCCTTAAAGAGATCCAATTACAGATTCTGGCATCTGAAATTTAATACTTGGGGATTAACTGAATTAAGTTATTTGTAAAAACTTCTTCAGGTTCTTTAGAAGAAAGGAGTGTCATATTCATGAAATTTTGTTTGTAATTTCTAGCAGTTGATACGATTCTGCTGCATTTTTTGAACAGCTTTGAGGGGCACGGAATGTTCTTTTTAAGAAAGGCAGACAGAGCTGGAAAGGGCCCTGGGGAGAGGGTGGCTTACGCCCCCATCACTCTGGGCTTTCGCTGGGTGTTTATGTGGAGCTGGCTGGCAACCAAGCTCTTTGTTTTTCCACTTTCTGGATTTGATTTCTAAAGCTTTTATCCCCCTACTTTGGAAGCATATTGACTTAATCTACCATGTGATTTGTAAATCGGAACCCCAACAGGAACTGTCTGCTTCTCTTAGTTTCAACGGCCTCACTGACGTTGCGTGTTAAGACCTGCCTCTCTCCAAAAGTCAGTTTTTAATACGGAACAAGACTGAGTTCTTCCTCCAGATCCAAAAAGGCTAGGAATAATAAGAAAAAAATAACAATACAAGCAGTATTATAATTCAATACTCATAATTATTAAAATGCCACTGTAAAGCTCTGAGCTTTGCAATGGATGGCAGACGTCGGAGAAATTAACCCTGAACTTAATCTATTAGTGAGGGAAGCTCACACGGACAGTTTTAACAGATTCACCTGCAAGTTCTCTTAACCAGTCAAGGCCTGTTTCTCATGAAGGCAAACACCAGTCACAGTACAAAGTGGTCCCCCAAGTTCACGGTGGCAGAGAAGAGACAACGGAGGCACAGTGGCACTCAGATTCTGTCGGCCAGCACCGGCCCCACGGCCGCCATCTGTCTTCCTGGAGGTTGGGGGGGGAAGGAGGGCACGTCCATATTAAAGCCCCTTCACCACCCCAGATGGATTTCTGCTGTCGTGCTCCTTAGTCAGAAGTCGAAGTCGAGATTCTGATTTAGACGGTGGGATTATGGAGACTTGAATGTGGCCCTAACCTAGAGTCACGTCTCCGGCCCCAGGGGCCCACAGACATGAGAACACAGTGTGTGAAGATACACGTCGGTGTTTGGAACACCGGCTTTGCTTTGGGAGGGAGCCTGGACCTACATCCCCACCCCGTTTTCCTCCTGCGCCCGGACCTCCACCTCGAGCCTCCATTGCTTTGTCCATGAATTGAGAACAGCAATGCCTCTCTTACAGGTGTTCTGAGAAATCATCAGCATTTCCGTCCTCCTCCCGTCACCATCATCACCGAGGTCACCGGCAGCAGCACCAATGTCAACCCACCTGACTTTTTGGCGTCCTGAGCAGACTAACCACATTCCTGGGGAATGGTCTCCAAGGGCTAACCGCCCCCTCCTGTGGCCCTGGTTTCAGAGAGAAGCCGGCTCTGCGATGACGCAGTGGTGCGTAAGTTGTGAGGCTGGGGGATGATGTGACTTCGTATCAGCGCAGCCGTCGGCCAGTTCCTGGGGGCTGTTTAGCGGCCGAGCACTGTCCCCATGGCAATTCCCCGACAATCACGGGGAGAACCTGCATGAATACAGATGCAGGCCTGACGTGGGAAGTTGGGCCGGTGTCTGAAGACCTGTAGTTTCAGTCGAGCCGTGCATTATTACGTAAGCTCAGTTTTGTATACAGACTGCATTCATTCATGCACAGACTGAGTATTTATTGAGCACTTACGGAGTACCAGGCCATGTTATCTGTTATCTATCATGCTATCATGTTATCTCTTGCCCCTGTATCTGATTCTCACGTTCCGTGTCACCCTGCTCTGTACAGGAGGACGACGGGATTTGGGGATTGCACTCGAGGGCCCTGTCCAAGGTCACAGCTGGCAAGAGGGTCCAGAGCTCACACTCCCAATACCTCTTTGCAAAAAAGGGTCTTTTCCAGGAGCTGACAGAGGACAGCAGGCAGGCAGCCACAATGGTGGGGCCGTGTCAGGGCTATGGCCGGGGGCGGGGGAGGTTGGGGTAGGGGGACAGGTGCTTGTTTTTGGAGGCTCGGCGGTTAGGGGGCTGGGAAGGTCTCTCTGGAGGTCAGATCAACCATCCAGGAGGACAAAGGGTGTGTGTGTGTGTGCGTGTGTGTGCGCGTGTGTGTGACAGAGAGAGAGAGAGAGAAAGGGAGAGAATGTGGCAGAAGGCATAGCTCGTGCATTGGCCTGGCCGTTCCCAGCTCCTGTGCCTTCGGGGACGTGACGAGTCCAAGTGGGAGGTCCTCTCGGCTGGTTTCATCAGGGCTTATCAAAGGCACGCAGAAGAGTTTCTTTTCCTCCTCCTTTCTTCTGCAAATTTTAATGGAATTTCCTCTGTGGCGTGCCAGAGAAAGAGGGAGTGCTACATCAAGGTCACGGTGTGAAGTATGGTGTTGTCCGGATGCAGCTGCCGCCAAAGCACAGGCCGAGAAAGCGAACCGTGCCCGCGGCATCGCACCAGAGACCCTGCAGGCCTGGTGAGGCCGTGAGCCCCGGGGAGCCGCAGGTCCGGGACCCCCGGGCCAGGGCGCAGGTCCGTCTGCCCCAGCCTGGAAGCTGGAGCCCCGGGAAGCTCCGCTCCTCACATCTGCGCATGAGCGGCGCCGTCTGTTCCAAGCGGGGTTATCGGCGTCCCTCTGCTGCCGTCAGCTGGACAAGATCAGATGCTGCAAATTAGCGCCCGCAGGGCCGCCTTCTGTCGGACTGCTCGGGCAGAGCCGTGCCCTCTGGGGGGAGGGTCACCAGGGAAGCCATGCAAGTCTAAATTAGCCGTGGGAACTGGCCCAGCCCAGAGCAGCGACCATGATTCAAGAATGTTCTCTGGCCCTGGCCTTGAAGTCCCTGCTCAGAGTCTCAGAGCTGCGGCCGCCACAGACAGTGGCTAAAAATACCCTGGTGATGGGCCTACAAGGTTACACTTAGAAAATTGCCTTCCAGAGGCAAGAGCCGACCGTAGCATGGGCTCCAGGCGGGCTGCCCGGCGGCAAAGGTCAGCCAACCCTGGGACGCTTGCAGATCTGAGCTTCTCGGGGCTGTTCTTCGTGCTCGGGCTCAAATGAAGCACCCCTTGCAGCTCCCTCGCTTAAGAGATTTTCAGAGCCAAGCAGCCGAAGACCTCCGTGTTCTACTATCTTCACGGCACGTCTGTGCTGGGGCAGCGGGGATGAAGAGGCCAGGCTTTAACCCGAGGTCGCCTCCGAAATGCTCCTGTAGCCCCTCTGGGCCGACTCGGTTTTCGATCGCCGCAAGCCACATGCAGCACTCGGGGCCCAGGCTGTGGGCTCAGACTCTCCCGTCTGGGCTTCCGAGGAGGGGCAGGCACAGGCGGGAACTGGCTCACTTCTTTTCGGTGGGGGGCTGTGGGCAGATTCTGTGCCGCTTTCTTCGCATCAGCCCAGAGGTGGCTGATGAATGCCGCGGCCATGGGCAAGGACGGCGCCGACTCTGGGAAACCACACAGACACACACAACTGTCCCGCAGCGAACCCACCCACGAGGGCTGAATTTTGGGGTGACAGTAAGTCTCGAGGGGGGGAACTGAGTCAAGCGTCCCTGAACAGGATTCCTACCCTGAGCACTCGGCCTGTGCTGGGCGCCGGGCTCAGTCTTCTTTCATCCTTGTGAAAGCAAGTGTCCCTGGCAGGGCCACCACGGCCTCTCTTCTGCCCGTGGGGACGCCGAAGCTCGGGGCCACGGCGGGTGCCCAGGCTAGCTCGGCTGGTCAGGGGACGGTGGGCATTGGGCCCCGGACTCCTCAGACACTCCACGCACCTGCCTGGCCTCGTCCTCCCGGGGGCTAAGCACGCAGGTAGGCCTTGCCCAGCGGGCTGAGGGTTCGTGGCACCAGCTCTCCGGGCCGTGAGCCGTGAGCCTGGGAGCGGTTATTTTTGAGAGTAGGATTTGGCCAGGATCCTGGGGCTGAAATAGAAGCCGCACTTTTGATCCCCCTGGGAGCCATCCAGGGCTCCTGGTGACCTTTGCCCTAGAACAGCAACCGCAGTCACCACCAGAGCAGCCGTTCTCAAAGTGGGGTGCCCTGGACCGCAACATCAGCCTCGCCCGGGAGCCCGTGGGAATGCACATTCTTGGGCTCAGCCTCAGAGCTGCAGAATCAGAAACCAGGGGGAGACCCGCGCGCTGTCTCAGGAACCGTCCTGAGGGTTTGGATACTCAGGAAAGCTGAGGACCGTGGCCCAGGCAGGTGACAGGTCCCCCTCGGGTCCTGTTCCCGTGCCCCGGAGAGCAGAGGCGCCGACAGTCAGGGCTGAGGTGGGCCATCGAGGGGCTCCCAGTGGTGAGCATTCCTCATGGGAAGGAAAGGGCTGGGCATTGGGGTCGGGTGCCGGGCTGTGCGACTAAGCCACCTTTCAGGGGGCGACCCTCGAGAAAGCTACTCAGGTAGCTCCATTCTACAACCAGGGGTCTTCCCTTCCTGGAGTAGTCTGTCTTCTTCCAACCCCGACAGTGCTGACGGATGGGTCTCCTGGAGCTCTTAACACCTGGGGGGCGGTCCTGCTCATAGAGGAACAAGGCAGGTAGTGAGGTTTGGAAACTATAGACAGCTTCCTTCTACTCTCAACGGTTCTCTCTGGCAGGATCCCAGTGCCCTAAGTCCTGCCGTTATTCCTGTTACAGTGTGGCATCGTCGTGGGAGTCATTAACACTTTAGTGTGAAATAGATTTTTCAACAGTATTTCTCAGTCATGGCTGCTGAGAGTAAGGTCTGATGGGGTTAGAAGTTGTATGGAAGGCTGATTGAGGCCGTAGGCACCAGGGGGGAGGGGAATGCCAATGACGAAGAGGAGGTGTGATAAGGGCATGCTCAAACTTGTCTGGAAAAACAATCTGTAAAGAGGCTGTTTCTTTGCCCTGCAAGAGTCTAGTCCCTCGGTCCTCCTTCCCAGAAGTGGTTATGATTCATTGTATCTTCTGAATAGGTATGTATATAAATTCTTTAATTTTAGTAGGTATGTGAAAACTGTCCAAAACCTTTATTTATTCACCTAACCCTGCACCTCAAGGATTGCACCTTATCAACACATGCATTGTTATCTGACTTTCTAGAGATAGGTTTCATACAGCTCTTTTGTATGATTATATAGTAATTTACATAAGCACTTCCCTGCTAAGATTATTCTGGTGATTTCCAGCCTTTTGCTGGAATGTGAGCATTCTTACTCACATTTCTTTATACACATGTACAAACATATTGTTCAGGTAAAATCCTCAAGGTGAAATTCCTAAATCAATGGGATGTACACTTTAAATTTTAATACCTATTGGCAAATTGTCCTCCAACACTCCCACCAGTAGTGTTTACCATTAATTTTTAATCTTTACTAGTTTAAGTAAAAATTTTTAAAAATGTTTGCAATTGTACTTTTAATTTCCATGTCTTTCATTATAACTGAAATGAGCTGAGCATATGAAAATATTTATGAGCCATGGATTTTCCTATTAACTTCCTGGTTTTTTTTTCTTTGCCCATTTTTCTTATGAGTTGGTGCTCCTTTTTTATTTATTTGTAAGAGCTTTTTATATATGAGGATATGAACTCTGCCACTCATAAGTGTTACAAATATTTTCTCAGTGTGTCGTGTGTTGGTATTTTTTTCCATATGGAAATTTGAAGCATCTTGAAAGAAGTTGCTGTGGCAGATGTCAAAGAGGTTACTGCCTTTGTTCTCTTCTAGGATTTTGGTGTATTCCTGTCTCACATTGAGGTCTCTCATCCATTTTGAGTCTATCTTTATGTCTGACGTAAGAGAATGGTTTAGTTTCATTCTTCTGCATGTGACTGTCCAATTTTCTGAGCACCATTTATTGAAGAGACTATCTTCTTTCCATTGGATATGTTTTCCTGATTTGTCAAAGACTAGTTGACCAGAGTTGAGGGTCCATTTCTGGAGACTCTATTTTGTTCTACTGATATATGTATCTGTTTTTGTGCCATTACCATACTGTCTTGGTGATCACAGCTTTGTTATAGAGCTTGAAGTCAGGCAATGTGATGCCATCAGCTTTGTTTTTCTTTTTCAACATTCCCCTGGTGATTTGGGATCTTTTCTGGTTCTATACAAATTTTAGGATTGTTTGCTCCAGCTCTTTAAAAAATGCCAATGGAATTTTAATAGGAATGGCACTGAAAATGTAATTGCTCTCGGTAGCATAGACATTTCAACAATGTTTATTCTTCCAATCCATGAGCACGGAATATTTTTCCATCTTTTTGTGCCTTCCTCAATTTCTTTCATAAGTGTTCTGTAGTTTCTAGAGTATAGATCCTTTACCTTTTTTGTTAGGTTTATTCCTAGGTATCTTATGGTCTTTGGTGCAGTTAGAAAGGCAAAAATTAACAAGGCAGGAAACAACAAATGTTGTCAAAGATGCAGAGAATGAGCAACCCTCCCTTCTACACTGTTGGAGGGAATGCAAGCTGTGCAGCCACTCTGGAAAACAGAATGGAAGTTCCTCAAGAAGTTAAAAATAGAGCTACCCTATGGCCCAGCAATTGCACTACTGGGCATTTACCCCAAAGACACAAATGTAGTAAAAAGAAGGGCCACATGTACCCCAGTGTTCATGGCGGCAATGTCTACAATCGCTAAACTGTGGAAGGAGCCGAGATGTCCTTCAACAGATGAATGGATAAAGATGTGGTTCACGTATACAATGGAATATTACTCAGCATCAGAAAGGATGAATACCCACCATTTGTATCAGCATGGATGGGACTGGAGGGAATTATTCTGAGTGAAATTAAGTCAAGCAGAGAAAGACAATTATCATATGGTTTCACTCATATGTGGACCATAAGGAATAGCATGGAGGACATTAGAAGGAAAGGAAACCTGAAGGGGGGAATCAGAGGGAGAGATGAACCATGAAAGACTATGGACTCTGGGTAAAAATCGAGGGTTTCAGAGGGGAGGAGGAGAGATGGGGTAGCGAGGCATGGATATTAAGGAGGGCACATGTGGTGTTATGTGCAACTAACGAATCATTGAACTTTACATCAAAAACTAATGATGTACTGTATGGTGGCTAACTTAACATAATAAATAAAAAACAAATTTAAAGCATCATGGCATCATGTAGCCAAATGGATCAGTCTTTTCCTTTATGGCTTTAGGAGGACATTGATTTCTGTGGGCTCCAAAAGAGGATGAGGAGAAATCTGTGTGGCTTCCCGAACTTGGCCTCCCCGGACAAGCCCTGACTGACCGCAAGTTTCACATGCACGTGATTGATGTTCCACACTACAGACCGAATGCGTTTCCCCCAGATTCAGACGGGAGACCCTAATTCACATGTGACCGTAGGTGTGAGCGGGGCCCCTGAGAGGCACTAGGTCACACGGGTGGAGGCCCCACCAACGGGCCTGGGGCCCTTGGTAAAGGGGCTCCTTGTCCATGTGGAAGACACGGAGGACACAGAGGGAGGCTGGCCCTTACCACATGCTGAATTTGCTGGTGCTTTCACAGTGGGCTCCCAGCCTCCGGAGCTGCGGGAAATAAACCTCTGTTGTTTATACCCGCCCCCCCTCAGTCTGTGGTGTGTCGTTAGAGCAGCTGGAAGGACTAAGCCCATCGCTGAGCCCCGGTCGCCATCACTCCGTTTCTTCCTTCTCTCTCCAGACGTTAGGCTGCCGCATTGTGATGAATGTAGCATCACAGAGCTTGTCCCCTCGGCCGTGTTCCTCCCTGAAGTGTCTCCCTGCTTCCAGTATCTCTGGTCCACTGGGTACTAACATCCCCATCACACTCTCTCTGGATCGAAAACCTTCAGTGGCTCCCGGTGCTTGTGGATTTCCATTCGGTCTTCAAATCCTGACCCTGATCTCTCCCCCTCCAGCTGGAAACTCCAGCAATTCCCAGTTAGAGTTCGTTACCCCAAACACTTCCCTGGCCCCCCTCCAGGCCTTTGTTCATGCTGTTCCCTCCTCCTGGAGTCCCATCGCCACCTGTCCTACCTGTGGAACTATCCGGCCTCCTTCGCCATCTCTACGGAAGCCTTCTCTTCCTGCCCTGGTCACCTGTGGGCTCTATCCTTTGGGCCCTCAGCACGTACCCGCTCTTCTTGGAAGACACTTGGCTGTCTCTCCCCGAGGGTCAGTGGTGCTCTGTTGTCTCTAGGGTTCCTATTTGTTGCCCTGGCAAGGACGAGCATCCTCTATGCAGGGCCCCATCTGGCTCCCTGGCCAGGCAGAACATTCTTGCACTCAGGGGCCAATGTCTACGGGCCAAAGACAGCAAACGACACACACAGATGCACAAGCCACTTGTGTGTAGGAGTGCCTTGTGTGGGTTGAGGGGTGACGCTGAGTGGGGGCTGAGGGGCCCGTGGGGGCAGCTGGAGGAGGGGCCGCCGGGCGGAGGAGCAGGGGTGAC
>CM052811.1:118283137-118330954 GCA_028533885.1 Nasua narica
TGAGGATGGAGGTCATGGTGAGGATGGGGGTCGTGGTGAGGATGGGGGTCGTGGTGAGGATGGAGGTCGTGGTGAGGATGGAGGTCATGGTGAGGATGGAGGTCATGGTAATGACAGAGGTCATGGTGAGGATGGGAGTCGTGGTGAGATGGGGGTCGTGGTGAGGATGGGGGTTGTGGTGAGGATGGTGAGAGTGGTGGGGATGGTGTTGCGATAATGATGGTGATGAAAGCCCCACATACGTTGAATACATCTAACAGCTCCTACATGGATTATTTGGACAGCCCAAAACCAATTTCCATCTGCTCAGAGTTTTTCAACCTTGGCACTGTTGACATTTGGGGCAGAATAATTCTCTCTCTTTTTTTTAAGGAAAATTGGCCTAATTTAATTCAACATATGATTTATTGTTTTGTTCAGACAAATACAATCATCCTTAATTGTCCAGTGACTACTCTTACCGCATAGCTACATGCAAGTACAAATCTACGAAGCTGGTTTCTCTCACTGATGTTCCTTGTTACTCAACTGTGCATTCAACATTTCCACAAACACCTTATCATCTCACATCTCTCTGGCTTTACTGAGATACTATTGGCATATGATGTTGTGTAAGTTCAAGGTATACAGACAGAATAATTCCCCATCGTGGGAGCTGTGCTGTGCACTGTGTCCCCCACATCCCTGGCCTCTACCCACTAAAATCCAGTAGCAGCCCCCGAGCCCGTGGTTGCAGCAACCACAGATGTCTGTCGAGATCCTTGTAGGATTCCCGTCTTTTCAATCCGCCCGTGAGATCTCCCTCACATGGTGAAAACCTTCACTTCCAGGGCTTGTTCCCGACCTGCCGGGTCAGCTGGGAAGCCGTGCGAGTCATTACATCACTCATGTTGATCATGATGACCCTGAACCATCAAGGAGGTTTCAACAGTGAGCGGCAAATGAGTCCCGAAATGTGTGCACCGCCGTGAGAATTTTTCCTGCTGGTGCAGCCTAAAGCTGTGACAGAGAGCACCCCTCTCCTCCCGGCCCTATTTCATTCTTAAAGAGGTAAGATCCCAGCTATCCAGAGTGGTCTGACTTCCCGGGTTAGCCAAATTTAGGGCGGGTTCCTCACAGTTGAGGCCTTCCCAGATTCGCCTCTCCAGAATATTTTTATGAACGTTTGTGTCCAACTTTCCACATTGCCTGTCCTTCCCTGAGGACTGGGACCGCCTCTGCTCACTGCGTGTCCCCAGCGAGGGACACAGGGCATTGCATATGTAGGGTTCAGAAGGGACGGTTGCCCATGAGTGAAGACACAGGTGGATGGCATCTTGGGAACGAAGTCCCTGTGAAGGTTCCAAGGGCTCCGCTTGAGCCTGGGTTTTGCTGGACCCACTGGGCCAGGCAGGCATGGGGTGTGACTGGGGCTCATGAAGGGGACTATTCCTGGGTGGTGGGCTGGGGGCAGGGCTCCGGGACCCTTCACACTGTCCCATCTCAGTACCCGACACATCTGCACGACTGAAGGTGGAGAAGTTGGATGTTGCTTTAATTTTCTCATCATTAAAATGGGGATAAAATGACTACCTGGGGGAATAAAAATGAGGATGAACTTCATGAAAAAAATATTTCCAAGCCCTTATTGTTCATTTTCGGAGCTCCCCGCCCCTTTTGTCCGTGTTTCTGGTGGGGCTGTGAGTCGGACTGGCCCCAGCCCGGCCAGAGCACCCCTACTGTTCTCGGACCCCGTGCTTGGTCCAGGGGCAGGCATGTGACCCAAGCCAGTGGGGGTCTTTTGAGGGGGCTGGTAGGGATGCTGTCCCTTCCCTTCCCAGGGTCCGGGCTGCAGGGTGAGGGACCGATCCATGGGCGGGTGGAGCAAGGCCGGCCACGGAGGCCGCTGGAGAGGCACCCAGCAGCTGTGCCGAGACACGGAGAGAGGCTGGGTGCTGATCACGTTGCTCAGACCCCTGTATCCAGCTTTGCCTGAAGCCTACACACCTTCTGAGATTCCCATTTCACATGTTAATAGTCCCATAATCCTTGTTAGTGCAGCTCATTTTGGTTGTTGCCACTTGCAATCAAAAGGATCCTGACTGAGACATTGCTTATCTCTTTCTTTACTCCTTCCCTTCTTCCCCATTTGACTCCCGTTCTTCTCCCGCTCCCAATGCTTCCCTCCCTCCCCGTGGAGCCCCCACGTCCTCACCCGGATCCCATGTCTGTCCTCATCCTCCCGTCCATGCACTGCTTCCATGGTGCCCTCCTACAACTGGGTTACTCCCGGACATTTCCCCGCTCAGGGCACCCAGGCGCATGGCTTCCTCCGGGGAGCGCTGGGCAGTGCTGTGGACGGTTGGGTGAGGAGGCCGACACCCCTGAGCTCCAGCCCAAGCCACACGTCACTTCACCGGCTTCTGCCTCATTTTCATCTTCATGTAAGTGAAACCATCTCATTTTCTCGAGGACCAGCTGTGCGGATCCCCTATCCAGGTGTGTCCTGAATGATGTCCCCAGCTCCTGCTCGTGGCCGACGTGGCTGAGGGCTGGGGGGCTTCCCTGTCTGGGGGGCAGCCTGTCCGGTGAGAAGTGCCACTGTGGACACAGGGCTGAGCATGAGCGCAGCCTGCGGTCCCGTCTCTGGGTCTGGAACCCCCGGGCTCCACGGCACAGTCACAGGCAAAGGACGCAGGTGCCTCCTGGGGTCTCCCGAGCAGTGGGCGGTCTCATCAGCCAGGGGGGAGTTGGTGCATATTGACAGGGCTGAAGCTCACCAGAGGAGCGAGGATGAATTAGTCCATTAATTTCCCCATGGTCTCCAACATGAGGAGCATCTGTTTGAGGCAGGAGGGGCACTTTTCATGGCTGGAGGGAAGACCCGAGTCGAGGGGCTTGATTACGACCATCAGCAGGGTGGTTTGCAAGCCTCGGGGAGAGCAGGCAATTAGTCACCAGGCACGGCAGCCTGGGTCCCCTGTGCAATTATCCCCATTGCCCTCAGCCAATCTCTCTTCCACAGGGTGGCACTGGAAGTGGGTCAGCGCGGCGGCCTCTGCTCGCCCGGGGACGGCTCACCGGCCTCATAACTACGACGACAACGGCTCCGGTCTAGAGCGCACTCACCGCGCTCCTGCGCCTCCACATCCATTCCCTCCGGCCTCCCCAGGGTCTCCGGTTCCGTTACCACCTTCAAGGTCTCTGCCACGTTTGCGCAACACATTTTTTTCTTTTTTGTTTTTTTTAAAAAAAAACCCAACTAATTTTTTTTCCCTTGAAAAGTAAACCTCCCCAAATCTCTTCTAAATGGAAAACTAGTAACACTTGCTATGAATGGGAGGAGACCATAAAAAATAAGATGTAAAAAATGTGGAGGCCTATTGTTTCCAGTCTGGCAGGTAAGCAGCTGGAAGACGGAGCGCCGTCCTAACCAGTAAGACGCTGGACAAACTGGAAAATCAATAGCTCTTCTCAGATCCATCAGAGAAGTGAACTTCCAGGGCAAACGCCTGCCCCCAAAACTGGAGACACTGACAGGCAATACCGAGAAAGGGACCTTCCCCAAGTTGAAACCCGCAAGCACACGGGCACGGCCGCTGGAGCCAGCGGGGGGCAACGGAAACTTTAACTGAGAAATCGCTGCAGGCTCAGTGTGGAAAAGTCTGAGAGATAAAAGCTCCAGGACGACCCAATCATCAGGGCCCAAAATACTTTTGTGAATTGTACCTCCAGGGGCTTGACCAAGTTTTCACAGTGAATATCAGAAATATCCCCTTGTTTCTGGCAAGAAGAACCATTCTGAAATACATCAAAGCAGTCTGTTCTTAACAAGGTCTGCCCTTAGGAGAAACTGGTGAACCAGACCCTAACCTGCTGGGGTTTCACCAGAACCTAACTGACCTGCGGGAAGGGAAATACCTAACTGCAGCCCATAGTCGCGATCCTGTCCCACCTAAAGGGAGAGAAGAAACCTGAGAAACACGTGTGAAGCTCACGGTCCAGAGGCACGGGCTCACCAAAAGACAGACCTACTTGCAGGCTACAGAACGCTTCCCTCCCCCACACCTGATCGCAGCATTGCTAAAGATGTAGGCATGCAGTACCTTTCAAGGACATCAAGAAAAAATTGTAAGACATGTTTGAAGGCAACCCCCTCCTCCAAAAAAACCCACCCCCCCAACACACAATTAGAAAAGACAGAGAAAGTATCAGAACAAGACTCAGACATGGCAGGGATGTTGGAATTACGAAACCTGGAATTTAAAACAACTACAGTTAACATGCTAAGAGCGCTCAAGGATAAAGTAGATAGCACGCAAGAACAGATGGGCAATGTGAGCCGAGATGGAAATCCTAAGAAAGAACCACAAAGAAATACTAGAGATAAAACACACTGTAGCTGAAACAATGTATGCCTTTGATGGGCTTATTAGTAGAGTGGACACTAAGGAAAGCTAAGGAAAGAATCTCTGAGCCAGAGGACATTTCCACAGAAGCAGCCAAACTTAAAAGCAAAGCAAAAAAAAAAAAAAGATAAAAAAAAAGAATACTCAAAGACTAAGGGACAACTACAAAAGGTATAACATACACAAAGTGGGAATTCTAGAAAGAGAGGAGAGAAAGGAATAGAAGAATCATCTGAAACAATAATGACTCAGAATTTCCCCCAAATTTATGTCAAATATGGAACCACAGATCCAGGAAGCTCAAAGAACACCGAGCACAATAAGCTGCCTAAAAAGCAAACAAACAGACAAAAAACACAATATCTGGGCATATCACTTTCAAATTACAGAAAATCAAAGGTAAAGAAAAAGGAAGCCAAAGGTGAAAAACACAATGCCTCTAGAGAAGCAAAGATAGGAATTAATGTCCTGCTTCTCAAAATCTCTGCAAACGAGTGGAGTATTTGAAGTGCGGAGAGGAGAAAAAAAACAAAACCCCAAGGTAGAATTCTGTACCCTGTGAAAATACCTTTCAAAAGTGAAGGTCAAACAAAAATTGAGGGATTTGTTGCCAGCAGACCTGCCTCACAGGTCTTTAGAGAAAAGGGAAATAACATAAGTCAGAAACTCGAATGTGCAGAAAGAAAGAAAGACCATCAAAGAAGGAACAAGTGAAGATCAAATAATAACCTTTATTTTTCTTACTCTTAATTGATCTAATGGATAACAGTTTCTTCAAAAACAACAGCAGCACTCATGTTCAATTATGTGTCCACACGCACATATCTCCTTGTATTAATGACGTAACAACATGACACGAGGGATGGGAGGGGGCGTGAGGTGTTTCTGTAGCTATGAGGCGTAACACTACCTGTGGAAAGTGAATGTGCATCAGTTGTAAATGTATACTGCAAATTCTAGGGCAGCTACTGAGAAAAGTAAAACAAAGAGGGATAACTGATAGGTTAAGAGAGGAATGGAATCATGTGACATGGTCAGTTAAAACCACAAAAGGCAGAAAGAGTAGAAGAAAAAACAGGCACAATGAACAAGGGTAACAAAGAGAAAAGTAGCAAGCACCATAGACGTTACTCCAACTGTATCAATGATCACATTAAATATTAATGGTCTAACTACAGCAATTATAAGACAGAGATTATTAGGGTGGATCAAAAAACGTGACAACTATACGTTGTCTATAAGACAGCAGCACACAGCTCTGAGAAGGGCCAAAATCTGGAGCACTGCCAACACCAGATGCCAGCGAGGATGTGTAGCAGCGGGAGCTCATCCATGCTGCCGGGAATGCAAAATGGCGCAGACACTTTGGAAGACAGTTTGACAGTTTCTTTCAAAACTCAACATATTCTTACCATATGATCCAACAGCCACTCTCCTTGGAATTTATCCAAAGGAGTCGAATACTTAAGTTCACACAAAAACCTGCACATGATGCTTATTGTAGCCTGATTCATAATCGCCAAAACATGGAAGCAACCAAGATGTCTTCCCGTGGGTGATGGCTAAACTGTGGTCCATCCAGACGATGGAATAGGATTCAGGGCTAAAAAGAAATGAGCTATCACACCACGAAAAGACACGCAGGGATCTTGGATGCATCTGACTATGTGAAGGGAGTGAAAGCAGCCCATCAGAAGAGTCTACATATTGTAAGACAGTACGTATGACAACTATGTGACTTCCAGAAAAGGCAAAACCACGGACACGGTAAAGAGATCAGCGGTTGCCAGAAATTAGGGGCAGGGAGGGATGAATAGGTGGAGCACAGAGGATTTTTAGGGCAGTGACACTACTTTGCAGGATACGGTAATTGTAGATACATGTCACCATATATTTGTCCAAGCCCGTAGGATGTACAACACGTAACAGGACCCAGACGTGAAAAACAACAACAAGATAACGATGACCCTCATGTGAACTATGGCCTTTGGGTAGTGAGTGCAGTCCTAACAGTAGACCTGGACGTGAGGATGCTGATAATGGGGAGGCCGTGTGTGTATGATAATGATAATGGGGAGGCAGCAGGTATATGGGAAATCTGTTCAATCCTACCTTACACTCAGTTTTGCTGTGAACTTAAAACTGCTCTAAAAAATAAAGCCTACTTTAAAAATTTACCAGGGGTGCCTGAATGGCTCAGTTGGTGAAGGGTCCAACTCTTGATTTCAGCTCAGGTCATGGTCTCAGGGTCCTGAGATCGAGCCCCATGTAAGGCTCCACGGTTAGTGGAGAGTCTGTGTCTCTTGCTCTCTCTTTGCCCCTCACCTCTGCTTGCGTGCTCTCTCTCTCAAATAAATAAATCATATATATATATGACACATATATATCACATGACATATATATATGACATATAAATAGACATATAATATAATGAATGATGGTTAGTAGCGTTGCCTGCTCAGGGCTCTGAGCTGAGCCCTGCCCTCTCTTTATTACAAGGACACTTAGCAAGAGTTGGGGATGTGTTACAGATGCAGGTGTGATGTTAAAGGTGTGGGACATGCCTGACTGATGTCACCAGAGGCACAGAAGAGGGCCTCAGAAAAAGAAAGTTACCTTTCACCACGTCGCTGTTGCCACACCTCACAAAACCGCCAGTGCTCAGAGCTGTGTGTCCCATGCATTGGGTGCTCATTTGTCTCCCTTGCTTTCTGTCTAACCCCGAAGTTTGGCACTGTGCCATTTCAGAGTTGCAGAAACGCACCTCACAAAGGTCGCCCGGCAAGGACGTTCAGAGTGGAGACTTCGTCCTGGAGTGCTGTGGGCTGACATCACTCGGAGGGCGGACACCGAGGCCCACCGAGTCGGCGCTTGCCCGGGCGCACCCGGCCGGGAGCACGGGCAGGACCCCTGGCGGAGGGCCTGGTCTCTTCCCACGCATACTCATGCTCAGACATCATCCGTCCATCGCTTCAGCAGTTGGTCGCGCAGGCTCTGCATGGCTGGGGTCTTGGAGGGCCAAGCAGCAGGCATCGCTCGGACTAGTGCAGCCAAAAGGGAGCTTCCTGGGGGGGCCTGCCCAGTGCCCAGGTTCAGACCGGGGGCTGGAGAAATGGACCTGGAGAGCCGGAACACAGGAGCCCCCGGCGTCCGAGAGGACTCAGAGCTTGGCTGCTGGAATGAGTGGGCACCTGGCCCTTTCTTCCGTCGTGGGGTCTGTCTGCTCAAGGGTGGGGGCCTGGATCTGGAGGGTCCGAAGGGCCCACTCAGAGCACAGGCCCACCCCCTGGGCAAGGTGGGCTCCTTGTTGGGATGGCCCCAGCAGGACCTCCCTTAATAGAGGAGGGGCTGCTCCCTAACAGGAAGTCAGGGTGCTGTCATCAAGACAGGGAGGCCCAAACTAGCGAAAGTTACCGCAGCACCTACCGTGTGCCCGCTTCAGGCCTGCCTTTCATTCCATACCAGTAGCCAGGTGTCCCAGTCCGAGGAGGGCGTCGGAGGCTGGCCCTTGCTCTCTTTCTAGCTGCCACCAGCTCCAGGAGAGAGATCCTGGGTTGGGCTTATCATCTCCAAGCGTGTGTGGGGCTGGGTCTCAGAGATTTAGCTCAGCTTCCTGGGCCCTCTATCCAGGGCGGTCTTGGAACCCCTCCAGGTCAGACACCCACGCACCTGCACACCTTCTATGCCCCCAAGGCCCCATGCAGCCTTCAAACTGCTGTGCCCCTCGGCAAATTCTCTTTGGGGGCTGCCCCTCACTGGCACCCCCTTTTTCCAGGGCCACCCTGATTCAAAACAACGTTATGCCACTGCAGCCTCATTCCCGCTGTTTAAGGAATGGGTCATAGTGATGTATCTTTCCAACGACGGTTTTCATTAAAATAAACCTACAGCACATACATTCACTGGGAAGAGCAGGCAGATTAAACATGGCAGAAATGTGCTAGAATTTCCTGCCTGTTGGTGTGTGAGGACAGGCTGGTGGTCAGGGGCATAGGCTATGGAGTTAGGCTGCGGAGTGTTAAATCCAGGGTCTGGCCCCTGTGGCTGTGTGACTTTGCAAGAGGCACCACCGCTCTGGGTCTCGGCCTCCCCGTCTATGTAACGCAGACCATCGCAACTCCTACCTACCTGCCGGCTTGCGAGGGCTAAATACATACCTAGTGTCCAACAAGTCGAGCTACAGACGTGTCCACGTGGACTCACGTGGGCCATTCTTGTAGCAACAGGGACCTGGCAGGGAGCTCGCTGCCCAAGTCAGACTGTCATGTGTGTGCAGAAGGACGAGGCCAAAGGGGGAACCTGCCATAGGGAAGCTGGTGATTTCTTTAAGATTAAGAGCAGGAATGAGCTGCCCTGGGCCTCCTCCCCTCTTCTTGCTTTGTTTTGTCGGCCCAATAGAGAGTCTCCTTTGCTCTCTATTTCCCAATTGAGTAAGCTCTGATCCTAAAAGCAAACACACCGAGCCAGCATAGGCAAGTACCTGCTTCCGGCACACGGCTTCTGAAACAGCAGGATAAACGAGGGGTCAGTCACCCGGTGAGAGACGCAAATGCTCCAGGACGCAGAGCAGGATTCGGCCAAAAGGTCCTGCAAGTTCAGTCCATTTGCTCCTTCTTTGTTAGACTGTGTGTTCATTCCTTCCTTCCTTTAGTGAGAACTTCCGTGTGGGGGGCAGGGACCTACGTGCAGGGGAGGTAGGGCGAACCGGGAACCATGCAGTGTGCCAGCTACAGGGGACTCTGGGAGGTGGCAGAAAGAAGACCCTCATTCCCCCGGGGGAGACATGTACAAATAAGGAAATGGAGAACAAAGAGGAAGATGTCAGCCCAGCAAAGAGCTAAGGGGTGTGCACAAAGGGTCTGCAACAGTCTGGAGTCAGAGAGGCCACAGGAACTGCAGAGAATTGAAAGAATCATCTCTCCAAGGCTGCAAACCCCTTATTTGGGCATACCAGGTCCCTGGGAAATCTCTGCTCTGTCCGGCTCCCCGGGCCTGTCTAAAGGTAGGTGCCCCATGGCACCCGACCTTCTCCAGCCTCCGCTCACCTCTGTGTCTTACTCTCTGTTGCACCTGTTGTCAGATCATTTGGATATGCCCTTGGCCTTGCTCTTTTTCCACGACGTTTTTCTGCTCCCCACCTGGGAAGCAGGTATCTCAAGGGTGGGGATCTATGTTGTTCCTTCCCCACACCCTCCTCTGCATGACTGAGCTCAGAACAGGTCCAACAAATGAGCAGCCGATGATCAGGTTCTTTGGGCATTAGAGGCGTCAGACCAGAAGACTTGGCAATGTCTGCACTGTGGCTTGTGATCCAGAATTCAGGATATGTTCTCACGCCAGTTTCCCTTAACTTGAAGTGTGTTGACTCTCACGTCTATCTGTCCCTTTTCCATTCTATCTGTTCTAGTCAGGCTGACGCTAGGCTCTGCTGTAGTAACACATTAACTGTAAATCATCATCACTTAACGCAAAGTTTATTTCTAGCTCATGGAATGAGCACAACACATGTATGCATGTATGCAGGGAGGCTCTACTTTATAGTCAGCTGGAGACATGGTCTGATGGAGGAGCTGCCGTCTTGTAGCTGCGCCACCTGGGACAAGAGGTCCCTCTAGTTGCTGTGACAAAGGAAGAGAGATCTGGAGCATCATTTCCCATCCCGAATCTTCCATGTTTTGGCCAAGTCTGCTTGCAGCCCATTGGCCAGAAGGAGTTTTATGGTGGTAACCAAAATGGAAGAATATGGATTTCTAGAGTGTGGTAAGTGTCTTGGCCACAGCATCTCATTCCTCTTTGCTCACTCTCTGAGACTCCCAATATACACGTGCTCTTTTTTGTCTTCTTTGCATCCATTCCCTCCACTTTTGGTATCAGGCCATGGATATGTGGTTGGGTCCCCATCTACAATCCTGCGGGGAATGGCGATCAGGGTGCTTTGAGGCTACTATGCCAAGAAGTAGGTGATTGATTTTATTAGCAAGGTATTGGTTTGACTTTCACCTTTGAAGGATACTTTGGCTGGGTATGGAATTCTGGGTTGGCATTTGTCTCCTTTCAGAAGGTATTCTTCTATTGTCTTCTGGCTTCCCTTGCCTTCCTTGAGTTCATCTGTACTCTCACTGTTGCTCCTCTGAAGGTAATAGGACTGTTCCCTGGCTGCTTTTAAGATTTACTCTTGGGGTTTGGCTGTCAACAGTATTACCATGACATGCTTCAGTTTTGTTTTCATTGCATTTGTCTTGGATGAGGTTCGAACTGAATATTGGATTTATGGTTTGATGTATTTCAACAATTATAAAAATCTCAGGTTGTATCTCTTCAAATATTGCTTCTGCCTTTTTCCTCATTCCAACAGAACTTTGATTACTATTTACATTGCTTTAGTTCCATGGCCCATATATCACTTATGCTTTTATTTTCTACTTCCGTTTCCCTTGATTCTTCAGTCTGGATAACTCTTTGGATTCATATTCCAGTTTATAAATTCCCTCTTTGGTTGTTTGACTCATCTCACACACTTTTAAACTTACTTATTGTATTTTTCATTTCTGTGATTTCCTTTTGCTTCCTTTTTTATAGGCTCCAGTTCTATGCCAAAATGATTGACCTCGTATTTTAATTATCTCAAGATATTGATCATATTATTTTAAAAAAACTCCATTATGTGGATTCGAGGATCTGATTTTTGTCTGTATTTCCCCTTTATTTTTGGCCACAAAACCTATCAAATGCCCGGTTATTTTTTGATTGAGTATTGGACATTGTTTTTTATTTTTAAGACTGATGAGTCACCCGGGAGTTCCAGGGTTGGACACTGTTAAATAAAATATTCTTGAGTTCACATGCAGTTTTTCTGAAAGATGTTATCTTCCTTCCAAAAGGCATTAATTTTATTTTTGGCAAGCAGCCATCCTAGAGGAACACACTTTACATGATTATGGTTTGATGTGACTTGAAGCTCACTTTAGTTTCTCCTGGGTGGGACTGTTTTCCAGTCAACCCTTCCCCATAAGGCAGAACCTGTCCAAACCCCAGCCCCAAACTCGGGACTGTTTCCCAGAATCTCTCCTCCTCAGCAGCCCTTGAATTCTAACACTTGTCCCCTAATCTAATGAGAGTGTTGTAAACTCTATTCAACTTCTCAACCTTTTGATTGCTACTTTTGAGACTGGCAATGACCTCTAGGGGAAATGAGATACCAGATGCTCAGTGTTCATATCATGGGTTCCTTTCTCTCCCAGATTTGGCCCCACACCATCTCACTGTTTCGTTAACCCACTGTTGCCTTCAAACAGGTATTTTAAAATTTTTGTCCTGATTTTCTTGTATTTTAAGTAAGAGGATTGGTTCAAAGACCTTAGCCGGCTGGAAAGAGAACTCCACTGTTCCAAATTATATATACATGAAAAACTGGAAGCAACTTAACCCCAAGAAAAGATTCATCATAGTATATCTATGAGAATGGAATAATATACTGTCATTAAAATTGTTAAAGTTTTGTTGTTTAAAATTGTGTCATTAAAATGTTTAAAATTTTATGGTTATGATAGAACACTAATAACAATATTTGAAGGAAAATCAGAATATGCTTCTTAAACAATATCCCAGTTTTGTGAAAACCACAAAATATCTGTATGAGCATAGGTAAACGGCTAGAGAGAAATACAGTAAAATATGCCCTGAGGATATATTACCTCTAAGCCAAAAGGTCAGGAAAAATATTTAAATTTGCTCCAGGCATGCAGAATTTGCTAGTTTGTCTCTTCAGTAAGCTCCCATTCCCCCCCGGCCCCCATATCCCAGGGCAGCTGTGTTCTCAGGGAGTCCAATACTACTTGGTAAGCGTCCTTGGTCATTTCATACCAATAAGCTTTATTTCCCTGATTATCTGTCTGAATTCGGGGTGGGAGGGGGCTGGTTTTATCTCCTGGATGTTTCATTTGCAGCCTAGGTGTCTTCTCCCATTTCTGTCTCATCAGTACATCCTGATGAACATTTATTGACTAGCGATTGGACGCTTATCACCACACTCACTGACCAGATTCTGAGGTGCCCATGCTGGCAGGGAGCTTGGAGACCCTTTGGGTAAGTTAAACATTATGCAGAACACACACACCATCAGCTGGGCTGCTCTCCATGAAGAGTGTGTGTGTGGGGGGTGGTTTCCAGCCACACTTGTGGTCTTCGATCTGCCCCACCGCACAGCTGCTGGGGCAGGTTTGGGGACCATACTGTTATGTGTACAACACAGATGCTTGTAGGCCCCTTGCTGTGTAAGTAGGACCCCCAGTCCCTGACCAGCGAGGCGAGGTCCCTGCATTCTCTCTTCAATGCAGCACACTTCTGTTCTATCACGTGTCTCACAAGGGGCATGCGTGACTTATCTGTTTAATTTTTGCATCTCCCAGTGGAGTGTAAGCAACATCAGGGCAGGGACCCCTCCATGCTGCTCCCTACGGCATCCCAGGGCCATATGCCTCCCTGCGCAGTGCTGGCGCATCACTAGCCCCTCTATGTCTGTTTCCTCACTCGTAAAGTGGGGGTGCGTTACCAGCGGCACTTCGTACGGGTCTCACGAGAAGGAAAGAGTCACCATATGCAAATGCTTAGAGCGGCAGCCGGAGCATAGTAAGCGCTCCCCACTGGTCACCTGATGGGGCTCTACTGTCACCGTTCAGGGCAAGGTCTTCTTGCCTTCTGCAGCCAGCCCGTCACTTTCCCCAAAGGCCCTGGGGTCTGAGCCTAAGCACTTCGATCTCTGACAAGAACACGCACCCCCTCCCTGCAGCGGGTCCCAGCTCCCTTCTTTTCCTCGGCGGGCAGACCCTGCCTCTGCTGCTGACTCACTTCCCCTTCTCGCCTCTGCTCACTGTCAGTGAGGCTGGTCTCTGGGTTTCTCCATCGGTTTCCGGGGTGTTGGTCCAGCAGGAAAGCAGGGTTTCCTGCTCACTTCCTGCTGCACCCAGGGCCTAGTGGAACCCCCGTGGACAGCACTACCCAGCCCCGCAGGGCACGCCCCGAAGTCCACAGTGTCTACATCACCTGCCCTGGGAATGAAACGCTGAGAGAAGGAGCCACGCCCCAGAGGGTCAGGCCAAATCCAGGGGTCTTACGGGCCCAGGGCTGGACAGCCTGAGCCTGCTTTGCAGCTGCTTGGCGGATGGTAAACCTCCACAATGCTGTGCAAAAGCCATTTAGCACCTTTAAAGGAATTAGAAATGGGTTTTTCACGTGTGGTGGTGCTGAAAATTGCGAACAATGGTAGAATTATTAAGAACAGCCTTCCTGGCCTTACACTCTTAATTGCCTCTGGTCTGCAAAGCTGACAAATGTGAAACGGTCTTGGGAGCCTGTGAGAATGGCTCCTGGTTCTGTGGCCGTGAGGACTGCTGTTTGGGTGGAGAGACGCCGGGGGGAGCGAGAGCGGTGAGCCGGGCGCCGCGTGCCTGGGTTCCCACCCGGCCGTGCTCTCAGTGGGGCCTGAGGCTCTCATCCTGCTGAGGAAGCGGGCTGGACAGAGGAGGGCAAACGGGGTCTGTGGAGGGCCGATCTTCCAGAGCCCCACGGTGACTCGCAGGCAGCCAGCCTGGGTACAGGTGGAGCTAAGTTGGGTAGGCTTCTCGCTGCAGGACTTCCCAGAGCCTTTACTAGAGTTGTAATGACAGGTACCACTTAGTAAGCACTCGCTCTGAGCCACCCGGGGCTGGAGGCTGCGTGTGACCTCCCTTGTCTTCATCAGCAGGTTCATGGGAGCAGCTGGGGTGGACAGACCACAGACGACTGCTCTCCCGTTCGCAGGGCTGGCGAGCAGAAGTGCCAGTCGTCGCGTCAGATGCTCTCGGTGCCGCCTCTCAGTCCTGTTCAAAGTGCACCGGGTGCCACCGTGAAATCACGCCGTCCAGCGCCCCCAGTTTCCAGATCAGAAGACAGAGGCTTCTCTAGGCCTGTGAGTGGCTGGGGGCAGGATTCCTCTCCTCCGTCCTCCACTCCCCCAGAGCTGGGGGTGGGGGGCCTGGAGCAGGAGTGTGCATTCACCCAACTGGGCCATTTGCACAGTCGGTGGTGGTAGAATGTGCCCTCAAGTGTCATACTGCTTGGGTTCAAACCTTGGCTACACCACCTGAATACGTAATTTTGGGCAACTTACGTAAGCTCTCGGAGCCTTAAGAGCCTCAGCTGTAAATAGTGCCCCTTACTCAATAGGTCTGACATTTCAATAGAGTTGACATATGTAAAATGCACAAAAGTCATGGGACCAGGGCCAGGTGATTACCCCCACCCGAGGCCTAGAGTCTGCCCTTCTCAAGGGATAGGTCAGCCAGGCTCCTGGCTCTTGCCAGGAGAGAAAGAAAGTTGGCAATGAATTCTTCCCGAAGGCGACAAAAGCATCTGTGAGACTGAAAAGAAACCCCTCTTCTCTGATGCATTTCCCTGAGTGGCCAGCAGATGGCAGGAGCAAGCTAGGGACGGGAGCCTGTACCCCCCCCTCCCCCCCCAGTGCAGGGGCAGCATCGCGGCCTGCGGCTGGCACCCAGGGAGGACCCAGGGGCTCCGGTTTGCTCCCGGCGGGCACGGATGCCCTCTGGTTCCCCCACGTGAGCCTCTTGCAGAGAGGACTGGCTGCTTCTCTCTGCTCCCTGGCCGCAGAGGCATTTCTGGCTGGTGCACCAAGGCCTGGGGATGGAAGCGGTGACCGTGGGTCCCTGTCCCCAGACTGGGGGTTGTCGGCCAGTTGTGCTGGGCGTGGTTCCTCATTCAGTCATTTCACAAGTCTTCGTGGGGCACCGACTGTGTGCCCGGCCCCCTTCCAGGTTCGGGGTGGCAGCATGAGAGGCTGGCCCACGACCAGGTCCACGACTGGCAGGGAGCTCACGTTCCAGCGGGAGAGACAGAAAATAACTGGGAAGGAGGCAGCAGAAAGTGGGATTGAGCCGGGTGTGAGAACAGGAAGAGGGGGCCGGTGGGGTCCAAGGGACAAGGTTATGGAGGGGGCTAGGGAGGGACGGGAAAGGAGAGTCCAAGCGGAGGGAGCGGCCAGGGCAAACCCTGGGTGGTGGAATGGGCTTCTCAGGGTTCAGACTTGGAAGGAGGCCAGTGTGCTGAGCTGAGTACGTGAGGGGCAGGGGCGGGCAGGGGTGGCAGGGGTCTGGCCGCCTGGAGGCAGGGTCAGGGCTCCGGATCCCGGAGAGAATGTGAAACTGGCCGGGTGCAGCAGTCTCACATGGTTCAACCTGGTGCTTGGCGAGGTCGCTGGGGTTCGGGTCTTGAGCTTCACAGACCCCGGGGTTCCAGCGGCCCCTCCGCACGGGGGGATCGAGTTGCCCAGGGCAGCTGCGAACGGCCTCAAGCCCACTCCTCCCGTCTTGCTGACATCGTTTCTCCTGCAAGCACTGGGCTCCCGTGGGCAGCTCCCCATCTCTCCTGCATATCTGGCTCCCTGCCCGGCCCCCCGATCCCCCGAGGCCTAGCCAGGCCCCTCGCTCTTTCCTGGGGCCTTTCGGGGAAGCTCAGGCCAGGGGGAGCCTGTGACGAGCCTCCCTCCCCCATCCCCAGCAGGTCGAGGTCCCCCCTGGGGGCGCTTGCAAGCTAGACGAGACGTGTCCTTCACATCGGAGAAAACAGTTAAACTGACAATTCCTCGCAGACTCAGGTTCAAATCCTTGTTAAGCTGTTAAGTGCTAGGGGATTTCTCGTCCTTCCAGCGGGCCTCCTTCTGCCACCAAGCGGCTGTTTGGGGAGCGTCCTTCCTCGGCCTTCCCTTTGCTCTCTGGTCCTCCTGTGTCACCTGACATGATGGGGGAGCTGCGAGAGGCCCCCCTCCCGAGCCTCGGGGAGCAGGAGCCCACGCAGCAGCGACTGGGGGCCAGGAGAGCAGACTGAGAAGCGGGGGTGGGCCGGGACGTGCAAACAAGAGCAGCCGAGAGCAATGGGCGGTCCTTGGGCAGTGTCGCGGGACACGGTCCCCACTCGTGAAGGAGGAGATGTCCATCCGGGCTGCGTGCTCAGCTGCGATGACTTACCGCGCACAGCGGGGACTGCGGACGAGGGGTGCCGGGAGGCGCGGGTGCCCAGGTGGCCGGGGGCTGTCCCGGGCTCGGGTGGCTCTCGGCCTCCTCCGAGTCTTGAGAAGGAGGCTCCCCGGCGTCTCCTACGGCACCCCTAAAACGTGAGGCTGCCGCGCGGTCAGTTTGCCATCTGCTCCTGCCGGGCGCTGAGGGCTCCCCCGACCTGCATGTGACTCCGATCCTGTTCAAAGCTCTTCTTCACGTGGCCGTGCTCCCCGCGGGCAGAGGGAGACGGCGCTCGGCCCGGGCTCTGTGAAGGTCTGCACACACACACCCCCGCCGTGAGTTCATGCAGTGTGGGCCAACCAGAGGGTAGGGCTCTATCTGCAGTGTGCTGCTCTTTGGTGCTTAAGGGTCCGTGTTGTTTGGAACATCGGTCTGGGGGCTGCGGATGGCCTGTGAACCCACTCTCTTTTCTTCCCCTTTCACATAAGGGGATATGAGCTTCTGGTGCCTGCAAATTTACTCTCCACAGTGTTTCCAGGAATTGACGATGTATGGATAATGAGGACTACCTGCCTCTTCCTGGCTTTCACCTGCTGGCGTCATTGTCACAGGAGTGGGCCAGGTCAAGCTGGGAGAAGCAGGTGCCACTAAATCCCCGCTTTCTTTCGTCATAAATGGGAAAAACACAAACCAGAAGTGGCCCAGAGAACCCTGCTGCTTGTGCCTGATGGAAACCCTCTCTTAGAGGTCCCCCTGCGAGCCGTCGGGCAGCAGCCCCGCGAAGGCTGTGGGAGGGCCCTTGGCAGCCCGGCTGTGGCAGGAGGCCGGCCCCGACGGAGGAATCCACGGAGCCGGAGTGCGGAGCTCTGCCCCTCCCGGTGCCCAGCGTGGGGTGAGCAGGGCTTGTCATGGATCAGAGCCGCAGATGACTGAGCTCCTCGAGGCTGGCCCTCTCGCCAGGCGCCCGGAGGCCCTACGGGCCGGCTGCGCCACGGGGCTGCCTGGCCTGCCTGGGAGCCGGGTGCAGCCTTTCCTGCCACGACCCGGGGCTTGCCTCAGCCCCGCCTTGTCCATCACGGCGTGGGCCATGCCTGCCTGAGGCCCCTGGCAGCTGAAACACCCCCAGATTCTGGCAGAATATCCTCATGGCCTGGAAGCTCATTTCGTAGCCGCTCTACCCGGATATGTGGCTCCTGTGCCAGCAGGACTCACGCTCAGCTCCTTCCTCCTCGGGCCTGCGCCACCGCCGTCTGCCGAGGACAGCCACTCGGTGAGACTGTTAATTAAAACCACGGCACTTGGGGGCAGGAAAGAAGTTAAGAACTCGGAAGTCACTTTCCCTTATCTTATTTTGGAGGTGCTCGCCGAGGTCAGGCCTACCAGGAGAACCTGCACGCCTTGGATGAGCTCAAATAGATTCCCTGAATTTACTCAGCTGGATGCCTGCAGGCCGGACAGGGATAGGGACCTGCCATTGGCAACAGATCGGGGGCGGGGGGCACCCTCACCTGTAGCCCCAGACTCAGTCCTGGGGCAGGGAGATGGGAGGAGAGGCCCAGATTTTCTTGGAAGACTGGAGAACAGCTGACCAGCTGCTTCAGGACTTGCTGACCCAGGCACCTGGGAGCTCAGCCCGCCAGCCGTCCCTGCGCCCAGCTCTCCAGAGTTTGAGGACGACTGGCCGCTGGAAATCACTCCCATGTGGTGGCAGAGCCTGCAGAGTGGCCATGTCTGGAATCCGTTAGTCACAGAGGATTCCGCCTTTTCCGTGTTTTCTGGCCCAAGCAGCTGCTCTGAATGCTGAGAGCTCTTTGGAGCTGGTAGCGTCTCGGGCCAGCCTGCGCAGGCCCTTCTCCTTTGAGAAAAGTTGGAGTGATGCGGAAAGGCCCGGAGGGGGGTGCGCTCTGACTCTAGGACAGCAGAATGCATCTTCAGGGTGCAGGCCCGAGCCTCTGCCGTGGGGGGAGCAGGGCTCTTGCTTCCGAGGAGTTAGTGCATGCTGGGTGCTTGGGCTAAGTTGTGAGATACCTGCTCCCACGGGGTTGCAAGAGTGTGGCCTTCAATACCAGCAATTTAATTTAAATTTTACCCTCTCTTCTTCTTGCCCATTTAAAGCTCAACGCGCTGGGGCTGGGATGGGGCAGGGCCTAGAGTTGCTATGGAAACATTGGCTGGAACTCGACACATCAGCCCAAGGCTTGAGTATAGACGGGGCCAATCCTCTACTCCTTCACCTTTGAACCCTGCCTGCCTGCCTTGGAGCCACACGGAGACCACCGAGTCCAGCCTGCCCTGCAGGAAGCCAGGAGAGCACCTGGGCACGCTGGCTTTTCCCCGAAACTCACATATACCTCCTATAGGCTCCTTCCGGAATCTTCTTCAAATCCTCTCCCAATTCAACTCCCTCTGTCTCCATAGCAACCAATACCCCATGATAAGAGGCCAGATCCATTATTGTTTTTGTTTTACTTCTGGCATCTTGGGCCACTGATAAGGAGGGGCAGGGGAGCGATGGGGGAGGTGGGGAGGGGATCCTCAGATGCCAGAGAGTTCCGAATCCATACATGGCTGTCCTTCAGTGACCGGCTGGAGTCCAGCCCAAATGTCCCCGTGGTATAAAAAAGGATTTCTGGCCTTTGTCCTTGCTTTCTGGGAGGGAGCCTCTAAATCCTGGGAGTTTCCTGGGTGATAGGAGTATCTTTGTTATTCGTGGTGGGCCCCTGGGGCCTTCCCTGGGTTTATACTGAGGAGGTGACTCAGGATGGGGGCTGACCCTGCTGGAAAGACCAAGCACGTGGTCAGAGGGCTGGGGCTCAGACCCACAGGACATCAGACCCGGGGGTGGGGGGCGCTGGGAGTGGAGGCTGAATTCAATCCATCCTGCCTCTGCTGAAAGAGGCACAGTTGAGCTTCCTGGCTGAAGCACAGCCTTGTGCTAGAAGGGAGATGCTCGAGTCTGGGCCTCTTCCAGGCCTGGCCCTGGTCCCTTTCCATTTGGCTGGTCCTCACTTGTATCTCCTGTAATAACACTGTTTTCATCAACATAGCACCCCCTGAGTTCTGTGAGTCCTTGAGGCAAATGATTGCCCCCGAGGGGTTGGGGACCCACAGACGTATAACCAGATGGTTCAAAGTGCAGGTGGCCCAGGACCCCAAGCACTGGGGGCTCTGCCCCACCCCGTGAAGTCTGAGCTAACCATGGGCAGTCCTTCCAGGCAAGGGCAAGGTCAGGGGAGGAGGGAATGAAGGCATCTCCGCGTGTCTGCACTTCAGTCCAGCAGCTTTCTCAACCCGCTGCCCCTCGGAGTTGCCTAAGGGGCTTTTAGAAGCCAGAGCTGCCCCGGCCCCTCCCAGAGCACGTCTGACTTGGGGAGCCTGCAACAGGAACCTGGAACAGACGTGTTTACAAAGCTTTCCCAGGTGGTTCTGAGGCAGAATCGTATCTGAGAATCATTTTCTCAGGAAGCCAAGCACGTGTTCCAAGCAGAGAAAATTTGTTTGAAAGAAGAGAAAATGCAGGAGGCCATTTGCCAGCGTTCAAACAGAAGGGAACAAAGGGGCTGCGGATGGAAAGTTAAGTGCTGGTGGGCAGATCACCTTAAGATCTGTCTCTGGGAAGGCGCAGCGTGAAAGCCACATGTCACCTGAAACGGGCTATGATACGGCGGCCACTTGAGAGACTTCTTGCCTCTAATATGCTCCCCCCCCCCCCCGCTCACGGGACCTGGAGTTGTTCTGTAGGGTCAAGACACCAGTGTGCTTGGCTGGGACGCACGTTTTGGATCTCGGGGAACCAGGCTGGGGGTCGGAACCTTGGCCCTGAGCCTCGGATCAGAGGGAGCTGTGAACGTGTGGACGTGGGCGGTGGGGGGGACATGTCTGGAGACCGGCGGCACAGAGCTGATTCACCGTGACGGCTTTCTCAGATCTGTCCTGTTCCCCTTCTCCCTGGCCGCGGCCCTGAGCCCCCGTCGTCTCTGGCCAGGGTGACAGCCACAGACTCTGCTCTCATCTCCCTGCTGCTTCTCTTGCCTCTGTGCAACCCCTCCTCCTCCCAGAAGCCAGGGTGATCCTTTCTAAAGTTAATCATGTTATGTCTTTCCCCGGCTTAACATCTTCCAATGGGCTCCCACTGAAAATGCTGAGGAAAGAGGAGTCCTTGTGATGGGTCCCCACCTGTCCCTCCCTCTCACTCAGTCCACTCATGTACCCACTGGCAGCCACACTGGCTTGCTTGCTATTCCTCAAAGAGTTCCCTACTCTCTTCTACCACAGGGCCTTTGCATACGCTGGTCCCACCACCTGCCAGCTCTGCCCTCGGCCTCACACTTGCCATGGCTTATTCCTTGAAATTCATGATCTCACCTATTGTTACTCTTCAAAAAGGCCTTCTTTCAGCAAAAATACATAGGTAGGTTGCTTCTTTTATTGCGCATGACATCACCCCATTCATGCCCTTTATAGAACTGGTCGTGCTTCTCAATATATATTTACTTGCTTATTTTTTCCTATTTCTTCTACTCTGCTGTTGAATGTTCCATGAAGTGCCTGGCACATAGTAGGTACTCATTTTAGCTGCAGTGATTACGACTAGCTCCAGCAGCACCTGACCCTAAAAACCTCAGTGGCTTATCCCAGAAAGGTTTATTTCTTGATTATATGACTCACCCAGTAGGGATGGGTGAGGACCTCTGCTGTCCTCACGCCCCGCTAAAAGGAGCCTTGCTACTTTGTAGCCTCCCAGTTTGAACAACGTAGCCCAAAAGATTTGCCAAAGAAGAGGAATCGAGAGAAAAATGAGGCATGTGGCTTTGAACAGCCTGGAATTCACAGGTGTCGCCTCTGTTCATGGTCCATTTGCCCCAGCCAGTCACATGGCTCCACCTTGCTGCAGGGGGTCTGGGAGATGGAGGCGCGAGGAGACTAATGGGGCGGGGGTGAGCGGTGGGGGTAGGGAGATGCACACAGCCGGGAGCCCGGAGTGGAAGGGCCGCGCCCAGGAAACCAGCTCTGGCTTCTGCTGGATTTTCCCTGCGTGTGAACTTGTAGAAACTCATGTCCACACTGGACAGCAGGCAAGGACTCAGGGCAAATCCTCCATTTCCTCTGTATTAGCGCCAGCCCCGGGTGATGGAGTAGCCACATCGGCTGCCGGCAGCACATACGTTAAGAGGTGGACAAAAACTCAGCGGCCATTAGCAGGTACTGCTTGCCTAATGCTCCATGAAGCATCTTCGAAATAGGCCACCCTGGGAAATAAACGATCCACGGGGCCCCCGTGACCTCCAGCTCCCTGGGCGGGCACTCCTGTTCCCCGGAGGCCCCCCTCCCTCCTGGTGGGCTCCTGGGAAATGGGTGGCAGAAACCAGCCTGGTGATTTACCTCCTGTCTTCCTGTGACTCCCCACCAGGCCCGTGCATCTCATGTTTAATTATGAGGCTGTGGACGGCGGTGATATTAATTACAGGGCTGCGGTTGTGTTACCTGGGGAAAGTCGGTGCACGGGTTACTTGACTTTCTTCAAGAAGGAGAATTCTATTTTTCCTGGTTTCAGAAAGAATGCCAGGGAGATATACAGGATCACGCTTGAGGGTTTTAAACTAATGAGCTTCAGTTAAAAAAGTTAAAATCCTTTCTATCTGGCGAAGATTGGGAGGATCTACGTCTAGAATTCGGGGTTTCTCCGTCGGGGCCGGTGGCTCTCTGGGGTGCACGGTTAGGCAGAGCCAGCTTGGCCTGTGGGGCAAGGCCAAGGATCGGTCATGGATGGATTTTCTACATACACGGAGCAAGAGCATTTCTTGGCAAGATTTATTCTTGGCTGAAAGCAAACGGGCACTTTCCAAAGGGTGAGATGGGGAGAGTTTGACACACGTTGGTTTGTGCGTGAGTAAACACCAGATTAAGGCGAGTGATAATAACATTAATAATAGTAACGACCTTAGTTAGAGCTGCCGTGACAGGCCTGGCCCTCGTCCACGCGCTGTGGGTGCGTGCTTGCTGCTGTCTTCCCAGAAGTCCTGCAGGGGGTCCCCCGCTTTAACCCCATCACACAGAGCAGGCGGGTGACACAGATGGGACCAGGCCGGTGCCCAGTCGGCGTGACGCAGACAGCATGGCAGACTTTATCATTCGACGCGGTTTCATTAGGAATGTTGTCGCATGATTATGTCAGCAATGAAGGCAGTGCTGCCTTTTTAAACGCTGCTTGTGTGCTAAGCATTTGTGGATGCAGGCGTGTGCTGGTGTGCGTGTGTGCACACGGGCACAGGCCCGTGTGTGTGTGCATGTGCACGCGTGTGGAAGGAAAATGGCCTGGGTGAGCCTGGAGAAGCCCAGATGCCCGAGGAGTGTGCATGAGTGACTCAGGGCCGGGCTGGGGACCTCAGGAGAAAGGGGTTCTAAGTCCACATTTGCCCCCAGTTCTCTGTGTGATCTTGGTCATGTCGCTTTAGCTCCCCAAACTTTGTTCTTTAAACATCTTTTAAGCTCTAAAGCTGTTGGGCCGCTGTACATAGAGGAAGATTCATGTGAAGGCCCCACGTCATGAATCCTCACGAGGCGAACAGATGTGACCGCCACTCGGATAAAGAACCAACACAGCCTTCAGCTGGGCAGCCACCGCGCGTCCCTCCCCAGGCACGCCCCTCCCCGGAGCCCATCACTCGCCGAGTCTCTTCTTACCTGCGGGGAGGAAAGGCTGTGTGCCATCATCATCACAAAGGCGGTGACAAGACAAGGGTGACAGCGTGTCCGGCTCGGTGCAAAGCCCTTGCCGGAACTACTGAGTGGGTCTCTGCGCAGAGCGCTCCGCCCACTTTGCAGGCAAGGACAGTGTGGACCTGAAACGGGAACCAAAGAGATTAGCCCAGTTGTGGGCGTGACCCTGCGTGTCCCACGCTAGTCGCACACTTCAGTTTTTCTTTCTGCTTCCTTTATTCATTCCAAGTGTCTCCGGCCACAGATCACAGCTCAGGCCACCGGACATCGTCTCAGGCTGCGATGATTTCCACTCTATCTCTCCAAGAATCAGGGGGCCCAGGAAGAAGCCAGCTCACGTGATAAATTATTCAACAGGACAGAAAGCTTTGCTGCCCTGAACCTAAGGATTTGGGGTAGACAAGGGGAAATTATTAATAAAAGAAATTCCTCCACTTTCCTCATCCCACAGTGGGAGAGACTCATGGAATCAACTCTGAGTGAAGGCATCAAGTTTAAGCTGCTAATTACTTCTTAATCATGCAGAATAAAAGCTACATCCTTTAAAATACACCAGACAGCTAAACCTAATCTTTGCTTTTCCTGGGTATCATCGAAGGAATCCAGATGTTACCGTAATAAAACTGCTTCATAAACAAACACAATACCCAGCGGTAGGAACTGACTCCTCAGCATTCGTGTGCCCCCAAAGGCTCTTCCTGGGCTGGGGTCCTGAATGCTGCTCGGCGTCCCCGTCCCCTCCCCTGGCAGCCCCCCTGCGGGCACAACCATGTAACCGGAAGGGAAACCAGCACAGAACTTGCTGAATGTCCGTGGGACTAAAGGTGAGGGGCAGCCCTGGGTCTTGGGGGGCTTCTGGGTGTGGGGGGGTGCCCTTGAGTAGACTGAGTACGTTTCACTCAGACATATGTAGATGCTACAATTTATTTTAGGTCCATCAATATTAATAACACGGAAGTAGCTAGGTTTATGGGGAATGTTAATGTGTGCTTCCGCCCTGAGCCCCCGGGATACTAGGAGGTCACCTCTGTGGCCGTCTGGGATTCACAGGTGAAGTCATTTCCCCCAAGTCCCACTGTAAGTACACGGTGAAGGCTGAATCTGATTCTACTATTATTTTACAAAATGATCCTCTTCGGGTTGAGCTGGCCTTCGTTCTTTCGTAACAACTTTAGCTGAACTCATGGTTTAGTAAAACAAAGTTGGTTTTGAGATCGGCAAATGAGTACATATAAAAATATTTATTCTTTTATCTTGCAAGTAACTACGTGTTTATAAAATGATAAATGTTCACTTGCTGTAAACATTTCGAACAACACAAGGAGTACAAATTAGGGGCCACCCGAATCCCATCCCCCAATTTCATGCTTTGCCGAATATTCTCCTCGACATGCTCCCTCCCAGGCCGTCTCAAGATGCAGGTCACTCCAAAGATGCCCCAAGAAAGAAGGGGCTCTGAAGTCATGTTGGTTGGGAAACACTCGGAGGGTCTGAGAAGTACTGCAGTAAATAGACCCTTTGGCTTGGCCCAGGGCCATGTTTCCCAAACCAACCTGTGCATGGGATGCCTTATCCCGTAATAAGGGTTTGCCTTCTCTCCAGAGAGCAGGGAAGTGCTCTTCCCTCCCCGGGAGGTGCTGGCTATGCAGCACTGCACCAGCCAACAGGTTATTTGCCAGCTCTGGGCTGTGTAGGCTCTGGAGGCCCAGGGAGGAAGGAGGCAAACCCTCTGGTAAGGCAGCGCACAAGTGAACAAGAAAATGAAGACACGCACAGCTTCTTTCAGATGCTGACCGCGGCCGCCATGAAGAGAAGAGGTCCACATGGTGCCTGCTTGCGGAGAAGGCCTCTCAAGGAGGAGACCAAACGAGCCAAGGGACCAAACATGCTGGTTTCGGGGAAGAGCTGTAGTGAAAACCTCCTGGCCTCTATCAATAAAGATGAAGAGATGGGTATATAATTTTACACCTTGATGTCACATTGTATGTTGACACTTGCCTTTTCCGCTCAATTAAAATGTCAGAGATGGCATTTCTAGTCAATGAACGTATTTCACTGCTGTCATGTTTAACAACTGCTGAGCATCTCCTTAACCAATCACCCACTGGTGGAAACTGGGCTTCGGTCTCTTCGGGCTCTTGGGACAGAAATAGCTGAGACCGGGCGGCTTATGTTTGTCTCACTCTGCTCTGCAGACGGAGGAGCCGAAGGTCAGGTGTCGGCGGATCCCGGGTCTGGTGGGCGCTCTCTACCCGGTTCAGGGACACCTGTCTTTCTGCTGGGTCCTCACATGGCAGACAGGGCAAGGGAGCTCTGCGGGCCCTCTTTAATAGGGGTGCTGGTCCCTTCCCCGGGGGCTCCACCCCGTGACCTCATCTCCTCCAGTGGCCCCACCTCATGACACCATCACACTGGGGGAATGGCTTTCAACATCCGATTTTGGGGGGGGTGGGGACACAAATATCCAGTTTATAGCACTTGGAAAGTTTTCCTCTGGGTGCGTTTATTTCTCACTTCTGAAATAGTCTGATTTCATGTGGATCGGATAGTTGGGTCCAAAGTTGTGAGCATTTTACAATGTCATTGCCAGACTCCTCAGTGGCCGCGCACGACCTTCCATTCTCCCCAAGACTGCACGAGAGGGCCTGTTTTCCCAAGTGCCTGCTGTGACTGGTTCTCATCTACATTGCAGACGCCAATCTGATAGGTGAAACACAAGATTTTATTTCTATTTATTTGACTGGTAATGACCTCGAACATGCCTATTAGCCTTTTGTATTTCTTCTTTTATGAAATGCTATTCAAATCCTTTGCCAATTTCCTCCCTGATATATTGATTTGTTTTCTTACTGACTTTCAAGAGCTCTTTTGTATATGGGGGATACTTGTGACAAATTTATGAAAAAATTTATTGCTATCTTTTGGATTTATGGTATTTTAAGCCATATATGTATATATATATATATATTTAAATTTTATTTATTTGACAGAGAGGAGAGAGATCACAAGTAGGCAGAGAGACAGAGAGAGAGAGAGAGGGAGAAGCAGGCTCCCTGCTGAGCAGAGACAGCCCAATGTGGGACTCGATCCCAGGATCCTGAGATCATGACCTGAGCCGAAGACAGAGGCTTTAACCCACTGAGCCACCCAGGCGCCCATCGATATTATTGTTGTCTTTTGGTTTTGTTTATGATATTTTAAGCCATTTTGATATTATTGTTTTCTTTGGTTTTGTTATGATATTTTAAGTCATTTAGATGTTGTAGATGTTTATGTTGTTAAATTAAAATGTCAAATTTTGTGTTTTCTGATCTCATAACATGTTTAGAATGGCCAGCCCTACCTTATGATTCTATAAATATTCTCTCATGTTTACTTTTAGCTTTTTTTGGCCTCTGTTTTTCTTTTCCTTTAAACCTTTTGTCTTTAAGGAATTCACTTTGCAGTAAGGAATGAATTTGGGGTCCAGTTTTATGCTTCCCAAATGGCTATTCAGCTAGTCTATCTTCTTCCTTGTTAGAAATGACTGCATTAAAATCTCTGCGTACTTAGGACTGTAACTATGATCTTGATTTTTGTTCTTTTGAGCTGTCTTTTGAACCATTTGCCAAATCACACTGCTTTACTTACTGTGGCCATATAAGACATTTTTAGTATCTGGCAAGAGAAGTACCTCAGTACCACTCTTCAAAATAATTTTCCTGGCTGTTATAAGACAAACATCTTATAATTCACCTTACAAAACATTTTATAACACTTCCAGATAATTTAGAATTACTTTTTTTCCCAGCTACACTACATCCCATATTGGGAACATATTGAACTTAAAGACTACCTTAGGAAAAATTACGTATTTATTGGAATGTCTTCTTATCCAATAAAATATGACTCTCCATTTATTGAACTATTTTAAATGATGTTCGTTAGAAACTCAGTTTTTGCTTCACATCTGTCCTGCACATTTATTGTTAAATTTATTTCTAGGTGTTTTAGGGCTTAGGTTCTATTGCAAATGATTTTCTAAATCATATATTTTCTAACTTGTTATAATTTACATATGAGATTGCAAATTATACTGATTGTTGTATAACTGATCATACTACTGTGTTTTTATTATTTTAATATTTTTTCTATTATTTCAGGTTTTCCCAGAAGCATACCCTCATTAGTTACAAATTATGGTTGGTTTTGCCTCAGATGAACATAAGGGGAGGGGAGGGGGAAAATAAGATGAAAACGGAGAGGAAGGCAAACCATAAGAGACTCTTAACTCTAGGAAACAAACTGAGGGTTGCTGGAGGGGAGATGGGTGGGGGGTGGACATGAAGGAGATCATGTGATGGAATGAGCCCTGGTTGTTAAATGCAAATGATGAATCACTAAATTCTACCCCTGAAACTAATAATAATACACTCTATGTTATTTAAATTGAACTTAAATAAAATTTAAGAAAAATCATGGTTGGTTTTGCCTCTTCTCGTGATCACAACTACTTTTAAATTTTTGTCTAATTCCGTTCAGCACTTTTGGAACAGTATTATACAATTGTAGTGATAAAGGTACGCAGAAATTTTTTTTTTGGCCACAAATGGAATGCTTCTAGTATTTTCTCAATGATGGTAATTTTTGGATTGAAACGTGTGCTTTTAAAAATCTTCAGAAGGAGGTATCCACCATTTCCATTTCAGGTATCAGAAGTGGATTTTATGAAATGTCTATGGTTTTTAAGAAAAGAAATGATTGTATGCTTCTTTTTCCTTTGTTCTAGTAACATAGTAACAGTGTTTTTAGAAGTTTCTTAAACTGAATAGTTCCTGGACTGCGCATCAGTTACTCATTATTACAATGTAGTATTTACTTCTATTTGCTAACACTTTATTCAAGCTTTCTGAATAAACCTCCTCTAAGTACCTTTCCTGTGGTTTCTATATCAGGCCCCGACATCCAGCTGATGCTGTCTTCATCAAAACCGTCAAGTGACTGTTGTCTTTCTTTGTGTGCTGGAAGTGTTTCAAGAGTGTAGGAATGATCAGTTCCTCGAAGGTTTGGGAAAATAAGGCTCTGGCAAGCAGTACCTCATAACCCACTATTGAGAGTGTAAACTGTGTCGGTCACTTTGGACAGTAATTTGTTAATATCCAGTTAAGTCTAAAACACTTACACCCTATAACCCCGCAATGCACTCGGTACCCCAGAGAAGCACCCTTGTGAGCACAGAAATATGTCCCCGGATTTCCACTGCAGTGTTGGTTTGGCTAACAAATTGGAAATGACCTAAATGCTTTTCATCGGGGGACTGGAGGTAATTTATGCAAAGACTAATCTGTGGAGTTGAAGTGATTGGATTAGTTCTCCCCACATCAGGCTGGAAAATTGTCAAAAACGAAGTATCGGGGGAAGGAGAAGAAAATGAAAAAAAAAAAAAACCATGTCAGTTTTGATACAATCTATGTAAAAATAACACAGAAACAATGCTATGGGGGCGCCTGGGTGGCTCAGCGGGTTAAAGCCTCTGCCTTCGGCTCAGGTCATGATCTCAGGGTCCTGGGATTGAGCCCCGCATTGGGCTCTCTGCTCAGCGGGGAGCCTGCTTCCCCCTCTCTCTCTGCCTACTTGTGATCTCTCTCTCTCTCTGTCAAATAAATAAATAAAATCTTTAAAAAAAAACAATGCTATGTAGGATTTTTGTATGCACATGTATTAGCAAAAGGGAAGAATATTCCCCACCTTTAAGAATCTGGGTTTCCATGAGGGAGGAGGGAGAGGAACAGAAATGGCCACTCAAATGTGGCCATTAAACCAGAAAGGTCTGCTGTAAATACGGAAAATCCATGACATCTTCTAAAGCTGAGGGCGGGATGTAAGGACCCGTTGTGTTAACGACACTTCATTTACAGTTTTACCTTCTCTGCTGCCTTTCTTCATTTTTACCTGGTGTCTCAATTAAGGACCCAGGGGGTTTTTCATTCTATTGTGTCTATACTCATTTTTTCTGTTTATCTTCTTTGTGGAGCTAGAGGCGGAAGCCGGAGAGTGACGGCTGTTAACTCTTTGGGCTACCCTGAGTCGGACGCCACAGAGCTCAGTGCGCTGTAGGGGTCCAGTAAGTGCTAGAGGACGTCATCGTCCTTCTCCTCGCCACCCCACACTTGTCCCTGCAGCTGTCAGTGCCACCTGCCCTGTATGAAGCATGCAGGGGACTGCAGCCCCTGGTCCGTGGCCGTTTCCAGGCCTGGGTGGGTCATCCTGCTCTAGAGGTAGGGGCCACCGGGGCTGAGCACCTTGCTTCCGGCCCCACCCGTGAGCTACTCTGAGAAGCCACTTTACCCAATGGCGTGGAGTTGCAGAAATGACAGGGACGTCCCCTTCCAGTCTACCTGGCATCGTCTGCATAGCTCCACAAGCACTGGGCACCTGGTGTTGTACCGCTGCTGAGTGACCTTCATCGACCTTGTAGCTGTGCAGCGTGTGCCGTAGAAAACAGAGGTCAGGAGCTGGGTTTGGGTCTTTGCTAGGTCACCTCTTCTGACCTTCCCTTAGGTGGATTTACCGAGCACTACTGAGCGCCGGACACAGGACATCTGTGCTGGGGCGCTCATGGTCCGGCGGGGACCCAGGCAGAAGCAGTGCACGCGTGACGACCACGGGCACGATGGAGAGCGGTTGGCAGCATCTAGGTAGACAGGCTGTAACAAATTACATCCTGCCTCGCCTCTTCTGGATGGTGGTGACGCCACGTGTTCGTGGCTTGTGGCCGCGTCTTTCTGGCCTTTCCCCTGTGTCCGTGTCTCCTCCCCTTCCGTCTCCTAGAAGGACACTTGTCATCGAATGTAGGGCTGGCCTGGAAAATCCGGGATGATCTCATCTCAGGACCCTTAACTTAATCACATCTGCAAAGTCCAGACCCTTTTTTCCAAATAAGGCCACATTCCCAGGTTCTGTTCTAGGGATTAGGACGTGGACATATCTTTCAGAAGGCTACAACACCCCAAAAGCGTACAATTTTCCCTGGAACCCCGCGGCTAATTTCCTTTCCCCCCTTAGCCTGATGGGAGATGCTGGCTGAGAGCAGGCAGGATTCACCCACCCTTCCTACGAGTCTTGGTGCGCACACACACGAGTCCTAAGAGTAGGAAGACAAGCAGCGGCCTCTGCCACCATAACCTCCTCCTCCCTGTTTTCCAGACCTTCCAAATGTTGTGCTCCTTTGGTGCTTTTAATTTATTTGCCTAAAACAGAGGTTCTGAAGCCCGAGTTTGCAGCAGAATCGCCCGGAGGGCTTGGTGAACCGTTCACAGTCTGCGTTTCAGACGAGTTCCCCATGATGCCGATGCTGCTGGTCCCGGTACCACACTTTGAGAACCACTAGGCTAAAATGTATTTCCTGCTTCTCAACCCCTGGAATCCCCCCCAGGCTCACTTTTGCCTGAAGCCTCGTGATGGCTCCAACCCATGGGTCTTGCCTTCTTTCTTCCGTTGCTTATAGTGTAACCTTCTGTTCAGCCCCACGTGGAGTGTGTCTCGCAGCCAAGGATGGGGCCTCACCGTCCGCACTCTCCCAGCGTCTAGCACACGAGTCCACGTGGACGGCCCCCAGCGGATGGGTTGTGAATGGATGGGTGAAGGAGATGAACACACAGTCCCCCTCCTCCCAGGAGCTCATGAGCACTGTGAAAGCTTATGCCGTCATGGGCTCTGAACTTGGCCCTGCCTGTGTGCACGTGGGGTTTTGGCAACATGACCTTGGTTCAGCCCTTTAACTTCCCTGGGCCTCAGTTTCCTCGTCTGCAAAGGGGGCATAACAACACTACTTACCCCAATTGTAGGAGCATCAGACGTGATAAAAGCATGTAAAATGCTCGTTGCATTTGTTGAGTGGCTGGTATACATTCATTGTTGTTAATGATTATCAGAGTAATATCACTCCGGGCCGGCGGGGTGCAGCTACGCTTTCTCTGGCTGGACCCAGGCAAGCTCCTTCTCGCTGTGTGTGGGCTAAATCCTGCGGCTCAGCTTCTTCGGCGGGGGCTGCGTGCCTCGGTGGGCCCAGGGCTGCGAGTCAGAGGTGGGGTCCAGCCACCCAAGAAGCCTGGTGTGCAGCCTTGGAGCTCCAGTTTCCCCCAGAGTGAGCCCTTCCAGGCCTTGAAAAGTACTGTCTTCAACCACTACAGAGTCAAACGCAAATGCTCATAAATTTTAAGGTAAGAGGCCCAGACTTCAGCATGTTCCTCAGGCAGAGACCCTGTCCCTGGAGGTCTTGTTCCTTCCCCCCAGGGTGCGCGGCACACAGCAGCGAGCAGGCCAGGGGCTCGCGCCTGGCGGAGGAGAGCAGACCCATGGAGCTGCTCTTCATGCACGTCTCTTCTCACACAAATGTTTCTGCGACCCCGAGCCCCGAGGCCGTGTTTCAGACCGCAGTGGGCCCCGGTGGCACCGGCAGCTGAAGCCCAGAGGAAGTGCGTTTGATCGTTCGAAGCCGGAGCCGTCCGGCCCTCACCTTCCTGGCCTTTTGTGCTGGAACAAGGCCTGTTGGTTCTGTCAGCTCCCGCCGGTGATGACTGGGTTTAATCAAACAATTGTGCGCCTGGGAGAGCTCCCCCTGCCTCGATTATATATGCATCACCCCTGCCCCGCTCCCCACTCTCCCCCGGTCACAGTCCTCCACTTTCCTTCCACTTCAGAGCGACGACACGGAGCTGGGAGGCCGGGCCCGCAGCCCCTGCCGGGGAGGACACCGTGTCCACGCGCGGCAGCTACACCTCCCCTCGTGGCCTCGGCCTCGGCCTCGCTGCACCGAGTGGTGTCGGGTCTCGTGCGGCGGGAGCAGGAGGGCCCGGCCATCTGCCTTTCTTGCCTCATCGCTCTGTCCGTTCCCGGCTGGCACCGGGCTCCCGGCCTCCCTCCCCGCAGTGCCCTCTGACCTGTGGGATGGCTGGCCGGGGGCCAGGGAAGGGGTGACTTCCCAGGCACATTCTCCGAAAGCGGTGCCTTTCCAGCACCTTCCAAGGCCAGCATGGGTCATTTTAAGTATCTCAAGAAAGACTCCGGGTCGGGATTTCTCAACTGTGTTGGTATTTGGGACTGGGTCATTCTCTGCTGTGGGGCCGCCGTGTGCCTCAAGGATGTTCAGCAGCATCCTTGGGCTCTACCCAGCGGGCACCAGTAACAAAAACAACAACTAGAAATGCCTGCAGGCCAAGCCAAACTTCCCCAGAAATCACAAATGCCCGGAGTTGAGACCCATTCTGAGACAGTGAGGGGCACGTGAGCACGATCAAAGACTCAGTGGCTAGCGTGAGGGGAACCTCAGAACTCCGGCAAAGCAGGGGGCCTTTTTTAGGGCTGGCTCGCCCCCGATCAGAGGTGTCCTCCAGCCAGGTCCTGCCTGGGCCGGGGCGCGGGGGCAGGGCAGGCCTCCGAGCCGCTGTCTCCCGCAAGGCTCCTTCCCGAGCTGGGTTTTCGGATGCCAGGGGCCCCAGCTGCCGACACAGACCTGTCTTCCTTCCTGCTGCTGCTCTCCCCTCACGGGCCTGGCGCACTGGGGCTCCCCAGGGGGCTCTCAGCTCGAGTCAGAGGGCTCCCTGAGAGGCAGGCACCAGACCTTGGGAAAAGCCTCTCTCTTCCACGGCTGGACGCCGGGGGTTATTTCCTTCTCTTCATTGTTTTGTGTCTTCTGAGGTGTTCACGTGATAAGATAAAGATATAGGAGAGTTGAGGTCATCGTCTGCGGAAAGGGGCGCTCACGATTCGGAGGCTGACCGGCCGATGTGCCTCTCTGAGCAGGAAACTACGATGGCCGGCTCCCCTCAGAATTATCATATGGAGATCAGTTTCATCCATTGCAATTTATCCCTTGTGCCTCCAGGCCCCTCCGCGCACACACCAAGTAGGTGGGCCTGCTTTACAAAACCCAGACCCAGAGAGGCCGCCCTGCGCGGCTGTGCGAGGACGCGGCCGGGCCGGTGGCCTGGGAAGGCGGCCCACTCGTTATGCCATTACCTGCGAACGGCGCGCCGCCGTAATTGGCACATTTGACCGCCGATTGCTCGGGCCTTTAAATATCTCTTCTGATGTGTTAAAATTAGCCTCCTCCTAAGCCCCAAGAAGAGAAAGGAATGTCCTTTTTAAGCAAATGTGTGGAGAAAGCTCCCATTTGTCTGCATCGGTTGAGAGTGGCCGTTATCTGAGGCCGGGGTGCGCACCAGGTGACCCTGCCGGGCAGCATCGCACTTAAGATGTTAGAATTCTCGCCGTTTGATGGGGAAGAAAAGACTTTCTGGACACTTCAGAGCGTTCGTAACACAATGGGAACTGGCAAGGAGGACGGGTGGAGGAAGGGGAGAGGCTGGAGATGCAGAACACCCTCTCGGTCCTTGGAGTTGGGGCGCAGCAGTGGGCAGGGTGGGTATGCGGTTTGTTGCACACAGAAAGGATTCTTTCTGATTGGACTCAGCCCTTCCCGCCATGGGGATCGTGTGTTGGCTCTGCTGCCCCAGGGGGAGGCCCATCTTGGCCTCTCCCCTGCTTCCTTGCTCCATCTCCGTGTCCCTGCAGGGGGACCTGCAGCGTGGGAGGGTCTGCAGCTGCCCAGGCCCCCCCGGGGTGTAAGGGAAGGAGTGGAGATTTGAACCCGCGTCTGGCTGAATCCAAGGGTGACCTCACTAAGTTGTACTGCTGCTAAGGTCAAGAGAAAAATCAATCTTCCTTGTGTTTCTTGTCTAATCAAACAGAAGTCCCCGAAGACCTAGTAACACAGTTGAGGCTACACAGTACAATTAAGCCCTCTGGCAATGCTCCAGGTCTTGAACTTCTCCTGGCCTTGTTGGTGGTGGAGGTGCCCACGGCTCCCCCTGCCAGCACCAGGTCCCACCCGTCAGCCTGAGTGTGGTGAGCTCTGGCCGAGAAGCTCCGGGGGACCGTGGCCTCCCGAGAGCAGAGCGGCAGGTGTGCAAGGAGAGGGTGAGGCCACTGTCCAGGGGTACATGGAGGGAAGGAGGCTCTGAGAAGGAGATGAAGAACACATTTCCCCCCCCCCCTTCATTAATATTTCAAGGGTGAGCTCTATACCCAAAGCAAAGAATAGAGACACGAATCAGGTAGTACTCATTTTTGGTCGTGTAGCACGGGAGAACAGAAGGAGCCGATGTCACAGGGGTCAAGAACATAGGACCGACTGTTAGGCCAGGGCCAGATGCAAATCTGTCTATCCTTGGCTGTGAGACCTCATGCGAGGTTACGTTCCCTTTCTAAGCCTCAGTTTACTCATCTGTAAAGCAAGGTTGATTAAGCAGCATCAACTCACCAGCGAGCTGTGCCAGGCCACGGGAAGTGGGTAGTGCCCAGGGACCAGGCTCAGAGGCTGTGTGTTCGAATCTAGATCTGCTCTCTACTTGCTGCGACTTGTGTGGTTGCTTCCTGTCTCTTCCTCACCTGGAAAAGAAATCGAAAGTAAACATTAAGAAGACAGGGACAGGGGCAGAGGGAGCCTTATCTCCCAGGCTGAGTCTGGAGACACAGAGATGATGGAACGAGCTCCTTCATGGCAGGGGGGCTGCCACGGGATACGAGGGACTGGGGGTCAGGTGTTCCCAGACGTCCCCCTCCCTGCACTCCCCACCCACTGAAGACGACTGAGCTTTTGCTAGCCCAAGCTATTTCCCTCCCCACAGTTCGAGACCTAGGGTCGAAAAACCAGGACCCAGAAGAGGGGCAGTCTCCAGGCTCTCCTGTTATCCAGAATCTAGGCTGTAGGTAAGACACACAGGGGACTAGAAGGAGCCCTAGGACCGGGGAGTCTACACAAGGAGGGAGAGGCAGAGGAGGAGGAGAGCAACAGAGGATTATTTTGGGGCATCAGGAGGTATATTTTGGGGTTTGGCAGGTGAGAAATCTGGAGGGTATGAACTAATTGGGGAAGAAGGGGAATTTGAAGGGACACTTTGGAGTTACTAGTAGGATGTTTGCAGGGAGAAGCAAGAAAAGATGGCAATTTGTCTCTAATCATTTTTAGTTGTCGGGATGTGCTTCTTCAGATGTGATTCTATGCCAAGATCGGGCCACCTGGGGCACAGGTGTGTCTTCCCGCCTATTGCAAAGGTGTCCTGGAGCTCCCTCTGGGGGTGGCTATTTCCCCATGGGGCAGGCAGCGTTTTACAGTTCACTGAGTGTGTTTACAAGCATTTTCCCCTCTGAGTCTCTCCCAAGCACTACGAAAAGGGCACGGTGTGGATTTTCATATGCGTGCATCCTTAGGGCTGCGCCTTACCTGACTGCCATGAGAGGAGGACTCTGGGTCCCCAGTCAGAAATGCTAAGCTTTGGCCATTCCCTGAATGTCTATTATGAGTTCTATCATTGCACCAATCATTTCATTCATTCATTGGCTTAAGGAATTACATCAGCACCCACCCTGGGCCGGACACTGCGTCAGGCCAGCAAACGTGGTCAGGCAGAACTTCTGGAAGAAGCAGTCCTGGAGCCTCCAGAAGATGAACGGGAATTCATCAGGAGAAGAGCTGGGAGGTGCGGAGAAGGAAGTAAGCAAGGGGGAAGGCACGCAGCGTGCCACACAAGCCCGCTGGGGGAAGCACAGAGTTTGCCGATATCAGCTCTGTTAGTCCGGCTTATCAGTTTCTGTTCCGCGTCTTAAACTGAGTGTCAGTGGCATGGAGCCCAACCTATTGATCGGCAATAAATTGCAGATAATTACATTTTATAAGTACAATTTACCAAAAGGCAACAATTTAAACCTAATTTTCCCATGGGTGTCATTGATTTTTGAATTCTTAATGATGTTTTATCTAGAGTCCACGTCAGGAACTACCGGAGCCCAGCAATTCTGTGTTGCTCTAGTTTTCTGAAGATTAGTTATTTCTCCACCGAACAATCGGTAACGACGTGTGAACAGATAAATCAATGAAATACTTTAACTGCCTCCTTAAGTTTATTCTTTCAACAAGAATGTAGTATGACATCCAACATCTAGAATCCTCTGGGATACCCCAGCGTCATCTCCACTTTCAAGCAGGGAAAAGGGAGACAAGGAATGCTCACATGATTAGTCTGTGGTCTCCCTACGGATACGGGGTCAGACGGGGATGTGAAGCCAGCTTTTCCGACTGAGGCTTACGCCCGACAGATCACGTGTGGACACGATGGTGAAGGACCCTTGGGCCTACGGCCGGAGGGCCTCTCCTCTACGGCCTGCCTGTTACCCAGCGTCAATGCTGGGAGGGGTTTTATGCAGAGGGGCCGCCGCGCTGCTACATTATGCAAACTTGATTATCCGGTCTGACATTATTGATGTCGGCGGCCATTGTGACATGAAGTGGGGAGATGGAGTGTGGAGGAAAGCACTTGTGATTTTTAATAATCCTCCTCTTTGGCTTCTTGCGGGGAGGCGGTGGGGGAGAAGCAGAGCTTCGGGGCTCTGGGTACTTTAATGGAATCTGTCCGTCATGACAAGGAAGTGGAGAAGGTCTCTTGGACTCTACGGGCAAGCTCGGGGCTTGGGCCCTGGATCTTCTGGTAAGTTCCTCAAGAACCTCAGATGTTCTGCACCGTGGAACAAACTGAGAGTGACTGCAGGGCCAATGAGACTGTGACCCCGATATTTACTCATCCCTGAAATCCCGGTGCCCCTCACAGGGCTTGGTATCTCGCAGGTGCTGGCGCAGCGATGGCCGTCTCCTAACTCAATAAAGAACTTTTCTGTGTATGGAGTTCCAACAGCTCACGCGTCGTGCCGCTGACCCCTCTGACGAAATCCCCCACCCAAGCCCCCTACTCAGTTTCTACCTTTCTACAGGACGGATAACATCCTCTCAAGGATGCTTCAAGGACAAGGAAGGACACCACCAACACCCAATCTCCCAAGCAGGTATGGCACCCCGGCATGCTTTGTGACTTCTAGTCTCCTTTACTCCACAAACCTACTTGTTCACCAAGCACTGTCTCCTCCCAGTCTCCTAAATCTGAGAACTTCTGCCCATCTGCACTGTGGGCTCTCAGGGCCTTGCAGCCCTCCGGTCTCATGTTACAGCTATGACAGGCTCCCAGCTGGTGCCCCGCCATCCCATGCTCCACGCAGTAGTCAGAACGGCATCTAGTCAATGCCTTCTTAAAGCCCTCCAGGGCCTTTTAGGTCAAAATCCAAGGTTGACCTAGCCCTCCGAGGTCTGGTCCTCACCACCGTCTTCATCCCTATCTCCCGCCCTGCTTCCCACCTCCCTAATCCAGTCTCGTCTTCTTCGAGTCCTTGCAGCATGCCATGCCCCCCTGAATACAGCCCGTGCACCCACCGTGCCCTCTGCCCTGCACATCCTCCTGCCCCCTTGTCTGGCCAACTCTTGCCCCTCTGCCTGGTCTCTGCTCGACAGTGGGTCTTCAGTGAGGATTTCCCTGAGGAATGGGAAAAGCAGACGCTTAGAAAGGCTTTGCTAATGTGCTAGGTACTCACCAAAGGCACTTTGCCTACGCTAGCTTACTGGGTCCTTGTGAAGACCCTGTAACCTGCAGTTTGCAGACAGGGAAGCGGAGGTGCCGAGAGGTAAATGAACTTGTCCAAGGTCACAAACTAACAACAGCCAGGATTCGAAGGCGGGCGTCTTGGCTCTTCAGCCTGAGCTCTGATGGCCACACCACCCAGCGTCTCAGCCCAGACTGTGCCCAGGGACACACCTGTGCCCCCTGCACGCGGAACTCATGCTCACTGTGCTGTAAGGCCCGCTGGGCTTCAGTCTCTGCAGCACAGCCATGGCATCACGCGGGAAGGACCCTGGAGGACGCCTCGCAGGGCAGTGCCCTGGCCTCCTGGAGGGCTGCCCGTTAGCATGGCCACAGTCGAGTGCTTATTCGGCTCTGCTTGCTTTCTCTCCTGTGCTGCCTGACGCCCCCTCTGTCCAAAGGGGACTCCTCCATGGTGAGGGCCTTTTCTCAGAAAAGATCCAACCTCGGGGGGCCATCGGGGCCCAGGAGGCCAAGCAAGAGCCAGTGGCTGGCGGGGGCCGGGGTGGAGTTGGGGGGCGCTGGGAGCCGGGAGAGGGAAAGCCGGCTAAACCGCACCTGCCTTCACGGGAGAGTTTCATTCAATAATTAATAACAGTGGGCGAAGCAGATGTGACATTAGAAAAATTTAATTAGAACATGCAACTTAGACATGTAATTGGATGCCTGGGGGTAATAATGCATTTTCACAATACTTCTAACCAAAAAAAGAAAAAAAAAGCCTATTTTAAGTCTCGAAATGGGATCGGTTGTGAACACCTGCAGATGGTAGGCTGTCATTTCTGTCGTCCTGAGAGTCACTTCTGTAACCCAGGACGTGCACATAGTAGGTGCTCGTGAAATTGCTGCTGTGGGCTTTAGCGACTAGATTCAATAAATCAGGGCACGTGTGGCCTTTGGGACTTCACTGGGTGGCTGCATATTTAACCCCAGAATGAGCCTATTCATGCCGATAATGGCTCTTTACTGACGGCTCAACTGACACCTCAAAACCATGTGGCAGCTCTTCTCAGACCCATTTTACAGCTGAGGAAGCTGAGGCTCAAAGCTCTTTACTGATTTGCCCAAGTTCACGTGATAGGAAGTGGCAGAGTTGAGACTTGAACCTGGGTCTTCAGAGCCCCCACTCGGAACTGCTAAGGAAGCACTGGGGCCAGGCGTCGAGGCTCAGCCCCCAGCTCGCTGTCCACTGGTGGTGGGGCCAGGACTGGGCAGCTCAGCGGCCATCTACACAAGGCTGACCCCTGATGGGGTGGGAGTGGGGTGACTGAGGGGATGCCCCCTCTTGCCCACTGTTCCCCTTGCCTTACAACAGCCAGAATTACGTACGCTTTCTAAAATGTGTGAGATTGTGCTACCGCTTTGTCCCACACTCCTGATGGAGTGTGGCATCTTCACACCAGTGATGGTGTGAAGGCATCTCACAGAATGAAGCCTGACATCCTGGCCTTGGCCCTTAAGAGCCTGTGCGAGCTGCCTCTGTCTCCGACCTTCCCTCGTCCCTGCATCCCGCTGGTCCTCTTGTGGCTCCTGCCTCAGGATCTTGGCACGTTGACCAACAGGGTCATGGTGCCCCACTCCCCAAGGCCAGGCAGCAGCTCTGCGGTCTGCCTCCTGGGAGCAGCATGTGGAGAGACAGGTCGGAGTCCGGTGCGGCCGCGCACTCAGGAGCCCCTCGGCCTCCCCCTGCTCTGAAGGGGTGTGGGGCATGGCCACCAGGGCAGGACCCCGGGATCCCCGGCCGGCCAGGTGAGCAGACGCAGCTGGGAGTCCAAACGGCTTGAGTTGCCGAATCTCCCTGCCCGTCGGAGGTTCTGGGAGCCGGGCTGTGGCTGTTTTCCCTCCGTGTCATCCAGGACCCAAGGGAGACCTCTCGGAGGCGGAGAGGAGGCCAGGTGTGTGCGCGTGCACGTGGGCATTCAGTGGTGTAGTTATCCCGCTTTCCTTGCCGGGCCTGGCCGCCCTACCAGGCTGGTAGGACCACACTGGCCAACGCGGCTTGCCGACTGGAGTGGCAAATCAGTTCCTTGGTACAAATTCCATTTGTCTTATTTCTCAGTTATTTTCCTAAAATGCCAGTGTTTCCACTCTTCCTGCTTCATTAATCCTTCACTGCGCATCTGGATAGACAAAGGGACCTCCACTGTGGTCAGAGGCTGCCCTATTTATTTCCAGCCCTTTCGAGAGTCTCTCAAGATTTCATTTCAAAGACGTTCCAGGTGGCCACTTACAAAGTACTCCCTTAAGGCTTGGGATCCTGGCTCATTCTCCAGGTCCCACAGCTGGCCTTCCTTGGAGTGAGGTGGCTCAGGGAGACAGGGTCTGTCTGATGGGGACCGGAGCCCGAGTTGTGTTCGCAGGCTGTGCGTTGTTCAGAAATCAACTCTGTCTTTGGGGTCTCGACCAGAACAGGATTTCCGGGAAATGCTGCACTGTCTCCGTCCCTGTGGCCCTTGCGGTGACAAACAGATGAGACAGAAGCACCAGGAGACTGCCCAGGCCTCCCGAGCCCTCTCCTGATGTGGCGTGGGGCCATGGGGCTTCCGCTTGGCTTCTTGCTAGAGATGGAAACCACCGTGGCCACCTGGTGTGGCCACCAAGTCTTCCCTTCTCGCCATCCCTGCTCTGCTCACTGCGAGGGGTCCAGGCCGCGACAGTGGCGGCAGGAGGACAGGATGAAGCTCGGCAGTCCTTCCCGTGGCGTCTCCACGCCCGCGGCCAACGGTTATTTATGGAGCATTGTGCCATTTCATCGGCAAGACAGACTGCTGAATCTGAAAACCCTTTGCTATCATTCTTTCAATTATCTCAGGCAACGAGACAAGAGGAGGAGGCTTGGATGCCTAACGGGGACAAGCACAAAGTCACGGCGAGGGACGCCAAGCCTGACCATGTACTTTTGGGGTGGGGTTCACACTGCTTCCTTCCCAAGTGGCACTTAGAAATGTGTTTGCCCCGAAGCCTCTTTGTTCTAGACGAATACACCAGCTTCACTGGTGCTAGTTGCTGACCGGGGGAGTTGATGTGGATCCCAGTAAGTGCACTTTGAGCGTAAGCTCCGGCACCTTCCGGCACCTTCCGGCACGTGCTCCGTGTCTGCGAGGGGAGGACGTGTGCCCTGTGCTTCCTGCTCCCGGCCACCCGGACTGGGCTCCCAGTTTGCTCTGGGGACACCGCGGCCACATGCTGCTCCGTGGTGGCCGTTGACCCTGCCTGCCCTGAGATCGGCTTCTCTTCCCTCCCGGCTCTCACCGGTACCACGAGGAAGTGCCTCTCCCAGCCTCACCACGGGACTGTAGGGATGAAGAGAGGAGGGGGGGGCCTGGCTTCTGTGCTCTCACACAGGCCCTGAGAGAGTCTCCAGCACTGGCCCTAGTTCCCAGCTCACAGCCGCCCTGCCCCGTCGCCCCTCCGGCCAGCGCACCCCTGCCCTGACTCCACCCCCGCAGGCTGGCCTCGGCATCTGTGTCCTGGGAAGGCCACCTCTGCCATTTCTTCCTCAGTCCCACGGTCATCGTGCCAGTGATGGAAAAGCAGAGAAGCCAGAGGGATGGGGAGGCAAGTCAGAGGCCAGAAAGAGCAGGAAGCTGCCCCACCTCTCGCTGAGCCCACCCAGGAGCCACAATGCAAGGAAGACCTCGGCTGGTTTCTGTTTCCCGAAATGGGCTCTAACTAACCATCCCCATGGTAAGCACATGACGCAAGCCGTCAATCAAAGAGCCACAGCCCCCTAGCAATGACGATTGGTCCAGGGAAGGGCACGTGATATAACCAAGCCAATCGGAAGCAATGAGACTTAATTCTGAGTCTTTCGCTTCAAATAAGGGGAAGCCGCCACTTTCTTCCTCACCCAGATGCTGTGACATTGGGGACCAGGAGCTGCTGCAGGATAGCACCCCAATATTATCATCTGAGTCAGGCTAGTCCTGAAGACCCATCTCCTAAACTTTGCTGAATGCAGTAACTTCCTCTTTCAAACTTAAGCCAGTTTGGTTTGGATTTCATCACTTGTAGCAGGAGGGGTCTTAACGACAGGTCTCCCTCATACACAGAGGTAGTCACCCAGGGGACAAGATCGGGAGGGGAGGACACTAGCCGGCATCAGTCAAAATTGGTCCCGTGCACATTTCCGTTAATCTGTTAATTGACCCTGAGCAAGCCGCTCCCTCCAGGGGACCTCAGCTCCCGTCTCAGTAAACCGAGAGGTAGACTGTCCTTCCAGCCCAAGAGTCAAGTGACCCACTGCAGGAGGAATACAGGAGCGGCCCCGAAGGCCCCGGCGCTCGATGTCATACCGCACGGCGCTTCTCAGCCTCCCCCTTTATAGCGAAGTCGCACCAGCAACCAGTCGCACCAGCAACGCGTGCCTTACAAGGAACGGATTCACTGCGGCGTGCTTTCCTCGGGGACACGACAGCTAGTGTGTATCACAGGCCTGGGGTCAGAGGGAAGGGACAGTGCGAAAGGCTGCAAAAGGGCCGCTAGACTAGACTGGCATCAATATGACAAAAGGCCGGCTCCCAAGAGAGAGGAAGTGCCCACAGCCTGCTATAAGGCATGGGGCTGTTAGATTTTCTCTTTCTTTCTTTCTTTCTTTCTTTCTTTCTTTCTTTCTTTCTTTCTTTCTTTCTTCCTTCCTTCCTTCCTTCCTTCCTTCCTTCCTTCCTTCCTTCCTTCCTTCCTTCCTTCCTTTCTTTCTTTCTTTCAAAGAATGCACTTCCTTATCTCTAATGTTTACTACAAAAAATATTATTTCCCCTTTACTGTTATGATTTTCTATATATTTTTTGACTCCTCACAATATCCAATGGGGTGCATGGCTACTATCCTTGTCCTCGATTCACAGACGAGAACATGGAGTCTCCTCACAATCAGGGAGGGACAGGCTGGGCGCCAGTGGGTAAGGCCCAACCCTGGAGCCTGTGTTCTCAACCACTGTGCTCTTCTTGGGGATCTTCACTGACTTTAAGAAACTCTCTGCTTGTGGTTGCAACATGAGCTTTATCTGAGCCTGTAGGTTTTGCCAGTTCCGCCAACATTTCCCGGGTCTTCATCATGGATGTCAGTGTCACCTGCCGGTGCCCCCCCATCTCTGCCCGCAGCTGCCGTGTAGCCTCGGGAATCCCGCCTTCCCACCGTGTGGCCACCAACTGTTGGGGGTCACTCTGGGTGGCGAATTCCTCGGTGAATTCTGCATTGGTAGGACCTGAGCAAGAGCCCTGGAGTCCTGGATAGCACGGGGTAGTGGGAGGAACATGGGATGTCGGCTTGGGTCTGCATCCTGGGTCTTCTCATTGGCTGGATCCTGAATGCCTGCTGATGGGAGGCATCGACTGGGCCTTCTTGCACAGTTTTAAGAAGAGAATCTCTGCTAAACCCTCCAGGTTCTGGAGGTAGGAACACATAGGAGCCGAGTTCATCCCGACTCCCTGACTTGTCAGCTAAAGCCTCATTGGATCTCACTCCTCGCTCCGACTACACTGCAAATTGGTCTCGCGGGACCAACGAGGTCACATACGCGCAGCCCTGAGCAGAGCCCAAGACGACGCGAGTCCGTGGACAGTGGTGGCGGTTGCTGCTGCTGCTGTTACTACTGTCACTGCTGTCCTACTATCAGCGTGCTGCTCTGCAAATACTCTCTCTGCTCCTGTTCCTTTGCACCTGCTGCCTCTGCTCCACCAGCTGGCCTTTAGCAGGCGCCGTCCGAGGGTTCCCGGGGTGGCAGGCAGCCCTCGTTCTCCTCGGTTCACTTTCAATTGCCTTTTAATGGGAGAGATAAAGTGAAATTACAGCCGCGGGTAGCTGCTTGCTTGGGAGGCTGGGAACAGCCCAGCCCTTTGCTTCATATACTAGAGTTGCATTTCCGGTCCCAAGAGCAAAGGGACAGATCGCAAATCAGATCATTTATCGCTGCTGCTAGCGCAGCGAGGAGAAGGTTCCCGTGGGGAGAGAGGCAGGGGCTCTGGCTGAAGTGGAACACTGGGGTCCCAGGGCACCTGAGGACCAGACTGCGCATGCCGGCGAGACTGGCTTATGACAGCAAGTGAGGAGGGCCAACATGCTATGTGTGTGTGCGTGTGCGTGCATGCCTGCACACATGTGGGTCGTATGGGCATACGTTCTGCTCATCCAGCAATCTGTGTGTGAGGTGGGGAGGCTCTCAGACCAACAGTCTGCAGAAATGAAACACAGCTGGCAAAACAAACAAAATGACCGAGAGTATCCTAAGGGCCCCCAGGCCTCCTGGCTGATCTGTGACCTTCAGAGCTCTTAGGGTAAGGTGTCAGCAGAGGCTGAGAAGCAAAACCTGGTCCCCTTAAACCCTGGGGGACCTGAATCAGGAGGCACCTGGCTTTATTCCCTCAGGTGGGCTCTGGGCATTGAGTCCCGGGGAGATCTCCGAGCCTTCACAGAGTGGCCTGTCTTGTTCCCCAAAGGCTTCCTATGCCCGCCGCGGGGCTCAGGACGATGCACGGTGTGCCTGCGGTAGGACGTATTTACTAGGTGACTTTTGTGAGCCATTGCAGAATGGGAATTCAGGAACGGTGTGGGTTCCCTGACTGTGCCCTCCACGTCTTCTATATCGCATCGACATATACCGAAAACCCGTCCAAAGTTGCTACTGTCTTCCAGCCTCCGACACATGGTCAGAAAACTCAGCAAGAGAAGAATAGTCAGTTTGCTCTGGTGCGTTGCCTTCATTCCTGATGCTCTGAGTTTCCTTCTGGTTAAAGAACTTCCTTTGGCATTTCTTTTAAAGTGAAGATGTGCTGGCCATGAATTCTCTTAGTTTTCTCCTCGGAGGACATCTTTATTTTGCCTTCATTCCTGAAGGGTATTTTCTCTGAATACAGAATTCTGGGTTAAGAGTTCTTTCCTTTCTGCTCTTTGTAAGGGGCACTCCCCTTCCTTCCACCTCCGTGGTTTCTGATGAGAAATCTGAAGTCATTCAGACCATTGTTCCCCCACAGGTAAGACACTAGTTTTTGTGCTGTTTCAAGATATTCTCTTTGTCATTAGTTGCCAGTAGTTTGATTTCAATGTGTCTGAATGTGGATTTCTTTGGGTTTATCCCATTTGGAGTTTGTTTAGCTTCTTAAATCTGTAGGTTTGCATCTTTTGCCAAATTTGGGACGTTTTTAGCCATTATTTTGTCAGATAATTTCCAGCCCTGCACTCTTTCTCTTTCTGGACATCTGAGGCCATGAGCAATAGAACTTTTGCTATTGCCCCATAGGTGTCTGAAACTCTTTCCATTTTTAAAATGCATTTTTCTCTCTGTGTCATTTGGATTGGAGAATTTCTGTTTATCTTCAAGTTCACTAATTTTTCTTTCTGTCATCTCTAGTCTGCTTTTGAGCACATCCAGCGAGGTTTTAGTCCAGTTATTGCATTTTTTTTTCAGTTACAAAATTTCTATTTGGTTCTTCTTTACATACTATTTATTTTTTGAAATTTTCTCTTTTTCTAGCCACTTTAAACACGTCTGTGATTGCTTGGGGGGATATTTTTAAAATAATTGTTTTAAGGTCTCGGTCAAAAATTCCATCACATGTGCCATCTTGGTTTTGGCATCTGTTGATGATCTTTTCCCACATGAGTTAAGATTTCCCTGATTCTCTGTATGCTGAATCATTCTGGATTTTATCCTGGACACTGTGTTTATTGTGTTGTGAGACCTTAAGTGTTGTCTCTGGAGACTCATGGGGCATGTTGACATTTTTGTTTTAGTCAGCAATTGAGCCGATTAGGTTTAGGCCACAAGTTCCAATCCAACTGTGGGCTGTGGTTTCAATTGTTAGCTATTTTCAAAGTCTTCACATGCTTCCAGATCTGTCCCGTGTCTGTGATACCCAGAGACCAGTGACTAATAGATCAGTTGTCAGACTAGTTGGTATGCGGATTAGGCTCTGGTCCTCCTATATGTGACTTGGATTTATAAGCATCTTTACAGGCTTGCTGTCCCGGCTCCTCCCTCTCTGTAACCTCCCTGGTCCTTCAACACTCCCTGGGGATCTTCTTCCCCATCCTCCACCCAGAATGCAGGGGCACTCTGTCATGCACTTCTGTGACTGTGCCCACCCTGGGAGAGGTGGGGAGAGGACAGAGAGAGGAAAAAAAGCAACAAGGATTCACCCCCTCTCCTTCTGGGACCATAGTTCACTGACTAGAAGGAAGGACCTTTTCTCTCAGAATTTTGGCTTTTGTGGGCCCCTGTGTGACGCTGCGGATTACTTGGGGGCTGAGAGAATAAGGAAAATAAGCTCTCTTTTATTTTACTTCTGCCCTCTTCCAAGGCTTTGGGAGTTCCCCTTCCTATTCCTCAAGCCAGAAGAATGGCGTCCCAGTGTACTTCTCTCTCTGTGTCCTGATGCCCCACTTTCTGCTCAGGCTGTGAGGACATCAGGTTGGGGTATTCTGAAGGAAGATGCTAAACTATTGGCCAGTTTGGTGGTACTTCTCTATGGTGAAGGGTGGTGGTGGGTGGGGTGGCTTGGAATTATGCCTCCACCAAGTCCCGCGTGAGCTCTGAGAAGTCTAAGGCTCCAGTGGCTGTTCAAAGGTGAAAGATGTTGGCTGTGGTCACAGTCGGGACTGTGGTAGGCCACCGGGGAGACAAGAGCTCCACCTCTCTCTAGATGGTACTCAGTGCTCGGTGGGGCCAGATCCTGTAATGCTTTCGTCCCTCACGGAGGCCTCCCAGAGCTGGGCAAAGGCCAGAGCAGTGGCTGAGAAACCAAGGAGCTGGTTACACCATGCCCAAGCCTTCCCCATGCCACTCGATGAATGAGCAGACCAAACGACCAAACTTCTGCAAAGAATTCATCCTTCAGCTGTTTTTCTCATCCAGTGCCCCTGGCCTGGCAGGCCTGAGCTAATACGTCTGTTTAATATTCCATTTGTCGGATGCGCAAATCCAGATTCATGCTCGTGGAGCTGCTTTTCAAGACTGACCTGAAGTGAGTAACAAAGGAAGCAGAGAGGGCCACTAATCAGGTGTCCCGCGCTGTCACTGGGCATACAGCCACTTGGCAGGCAGTGTCCCCGCGTGCCCCCAGGCAGGGTGCCCCGTGTACAGCTCCCCGGAAGTGAGAGTCTAATGTCTGGCTCCGGGCAGCCCGGTGCCTGCTTCCTCCACACGCCTGGACTCCTGTGTGTCCTCCGCTCAGAACCTGGGGCCGGGACAGGCCAAGGGCTGGCTCTCTGTGAAAAGCAGATTGATGCATCTGCTTACACGGACTGTTAACTTCTGCGGAAAAAATAAAATAAATTAGTTGCCTGTCACCGCTCGCAGACAGCACCACAAACCAGGTGTTGACACGTCGTGGTCACCTTGGAGAGGGTACAGGGCAAAGCATGGACCATGGCGCACTTAGTAGACCGCCGCGCGCCGGCGGGCCGCTTGTTACCCAGGTCAGGAGCCGTGTCCGACGAGTACCGTGTTCATAAAAGGCGCATGACCCAAGGACCAAGTCGGTGCAGCAGTTCGCTGCGGCAGCTTGACGTCCGGAGAGAGGAGAAGGGGAGAGAGCCTGTGGCCACGGCTGGGTTCAGCTTCCTGAAGTGCGGCACGCGGGGCTGTCGTGCGTCGTTCACAGATGAGGCATGAGATGGCACTTGTGTCACGCGCAGGGACAGTCCCCCACTTCAGCTCTTCCCCGACCAGATGGCTTCCCGTAAGAGGTGTCGGCGGGTGCCAGGGGCCTCGTGCCCTGCCACCCTTTACTCCTTGTTTCTGATGTGGATGGAGTGGGTCGCAGGGTGACGGTGGCTGCAGGTGACGGGGCTGAAAAGCCAGAAACTCTGGTGGCATTTCATCTCTTTTTCAGGTTATGACTCGTTAAGGAAGGTGGTACCAGATCCCATTTATAGGAGTGGATATTCTTTGGAATCTAAACTCACTTCCTTTTAATAGATCACTTACTTGCTTATGTTTGGCTGGAAAAGACACTCACCTGCTCAAAAGCATCTGTGTGTAGAGAGGTCTGTGTGTGGAGAGGTCTGTGTGTGTAGAGAGGTCTGTGTGTGGAGAGGTCTGTGTGTGTAGAGAGGTCTGTGTGTGGAGAGATCTGTGTGTGGAGAGGTCTGTGTGTGTAGAGAGGTCTGTGTGTGGAGAGATCTGTGTGTGGAGAGGTCTGTGTGTGTAGAGAGGTCTGTGTGTGTAGAGAGGTCTGTGTGTGTAGAGAGGTCTGT
>CM052811.1:118331454-118386102 GCA_028533885.1 Nasua narica
CCTGGAGTCCTGGGCCGTGGGTGTGCGGTCGTTCACTCATCCATTCCCTGCTGCTGGACATGGATGTTGCTTCTGAGCTTCTGATCCTGGACACCGTGCTGCCGGGAATAACTCGACTTCCGTCAACCCGCGCGTGTGGGAGCCAGCGGGGAGTGGGCGTCGCTAAGTACTGCTGGGGCGAAGAGACTGCTCACTTGTGACTGGGTCCAGTTTTGCCAAATTACCCTCCCCAAGGGTTAAAGTAGGTTTTGTTTTGTTTTTTAATTGTTACAGATTTACAGAGCCAATCTGAAGCTGACGGTAGTCCCAGGGACGTGCTGACGGGGTGAGGCCTGCGGCGCTGGTACCTTACTGCGTCTGGGGAGGAGGAACACAATCCTCGGCCAGGGACAACGGGGGTGGGGAGCTGTGGCTGCTGTGTCAGTGGGGCTCTGGCCTGGCGGGAAGGGACCGGGGCGCCCAGGTGGCGGGGGCCAACTTTCCAGGGGACTCCTGTCTCCTGCCTGTCCGAGACTGGCCGATGCATTTTTCTTGGATTCCACAAGATTCCTCATAACAAGCTCCCTTCTGGGCAACTTTGAGTGGGCTTCTTTCCCTTTACACATGCGACCACCGTGAGACACTTAGCAAGCCTGCCCCGAAGGAAGCAACCTGATTAGGTCATGTTAGAAATTCCTGTTGCATCCACTCGTGTTCACATTTAAAAAATTGAGACTTGAAGATTGTGTTTGATCCCTTTTTTGAAAGAAACCGGCTTGGCAAAGTTTCCGCTTTTTATGACTGCTTTTGTGACCGGCTCCTAATGGTGAACATTACGAATGTCTTCTTGTAGTCAGAGGGGTGAAAAGGAATTCTCCATTCAGAAATGACAAAACAGGCTTATACTGAAAGTAATGAGAACTTTGTGGGTGCGCTGGGACAATATGGGGGAAGAAGTGGGAGAACAGTCTCTTTTATTTGGGTGAGATGGTACAAATTAGCGCATGGGTCTCGAGGGAAGGAGAAGGTCTTTCTTCACTTTGGCAATTTGTTTTCAACAAAAGATTCAGAATGCCTTTTCTTTTTTCCTTTTTTTTTTTAATAAAGGAAGGATATAGTTAGTTGACCAGGGATTAGCTAGGGATTAAGGGCCGGTTGACTTTGCAATATTTCTACCTGCCTGCTGTGCATTTTCTTGAATTAACAATGGTAAATAATCAAAAGGGTATTAAAATGTGAGTCGGGCCACAGAGGAACAGCCCAGTATCTATCTTTCTGTTGTACCAAGTCCTGGGGCCTCCCTCAGCCTCCTTGGAATTCTGTGGTTTTGAATTTATAACGCTCAGGGACCGGGGGGCTTCTGACAGCCCCCAGTGCTGCCTTAGCACACCGCAAAGAGCCACGATTGGGGGTAATTTTCTTTCATGGCGAAGATGATGGAGAATCCAGGTTCCATTTAATTGCGAGGCTGTTTGTGGCCAGCCCCACGGCGATCGGCAGAGACACACTGAAACCCCACAAAGGGCCGTCAGAGCGGAGGAGTCGGCGCCGGGAGGAAGCCCACGCCCGGCCCTGGCCACCATGACCACCTGACAAAAGATGTGACCCGCTGGGAGTGGGCCTGACCACAGCAGCTTCTCACCTGCTCAGTTAAATTTAACTCAAAAGGCTGGGAGGACGATTTGATTAATTCTGTATCTCAGCGGAAATCATAGCATCTTAGAAGATCAAGGTTTCAGAACGCTCCCGGGGGAAAAGACATCAGCCACACGGCACAAAGAAAACCTCCTTTCCATTTGTCAGAGGAACACCTAATTGTGTCTTTTCCTCCTTGAAGAAGTTTATAAACATTTGCAAGTTGTCAGAGATAATTAGTCTAAAATTGTTTCATAAACCACGGGATGAACTAGAACATAACTTGTTGAGATCAAAGGGCTCCTGTTACCGTCTTATTAACACACATGAGACTCTTCTGGAAGTGAAGGCCCGGAATCCGCGGTGGCTTCTGTTGGCCCTTGATGGTGGGGTGGGGGGCAGATGCCGAGCGTCAGACAGGACGGTGCGGGAGCAAAGTGACAGCTGCAGAAATCGGACTGGGTCTCTAACAGCAGCACCGCTCGGGACCAACAGATGCGAGCCCTTTTCCCTGGGAAGCCCGGGCCCTGCATTCCTTCCAGGACGGCAGCGGGTGAGGCTGGGGTCTGGGATCTTGACCTGGCAAGGCGGGAGCCAGCGCGTACCCCTGCGTGGCTCCACAGAAGGTTACAGGAGGGGCTGCTGAGGTCGTCTGCCTGGGTCTCCACCTCGGCATGGCCCCCTCCGTGGGCGAGCCGTGTCTCCGTGGGCTCATCTCCAGCATGTGGATCGGAGCCACACCTCCCTCCTTGGTGAGATGAGCGCTGTTGCAGTCAACTTAGCGGCCAGCTTAGCGGCCAGCCCAGAAGCAGCTCTGGGTAGTGGCGGCTCTTGTAGCTATAACTGTTATTCATTACTAAGGACAGAAACTAGCAGCCGTTTGCTGAGGGCTTCTCTTGTCCTGCGGCGCGCTCCAGGGGCTGGGGAGGTCCTGCGAAGTAGCTCTGAGTAGAGGAGGACGGTCCCTCCTCTCCTGGGAAGTCAGAGGGGAGGCCACTCACTGCCCACCTTCAGGGCCGTGCGGAAGCGCAGAGGTGAGCCAGCCGGTAGCCACACACACCCTTAAATGACATTTGCTTTTGGCGATCTACTTTTTGGTGAGGGTGGTTCGTTGCCAGGTGGATCAGAAGTTTGATGACTGAAGACTCAAACTCACCCGTGTCCTTGGAGTCACTCGTCCCTCCGCGCCCTCACCCACCCCATCTTCTCCGGTTTTTTTCCAGATCCTGGTCCTAAAGAGCAGCGTGGACCCTCTGCAATGAGCCTCTCTCCCCTCTGTCTCACCCTGTGCCTGGCTTCTCATGTCCCTGCTGGAAGGGCAGGCAGCCCGCCTGCTAACACGGGGACAGCTGCCCAGACAGGGCTGTGACTCGTGGCAGCCAGAACACGATGAAAGTCCAGCTCTTACCTCTGCAGGCAAGGGGACAATACTGCATGCAGATCCCTTTGAGGGACCCCCAAAATTCAAACACGGGAGTTGCTATCATAATGCTACGTATACGGTCCTGGATAACCTCCCATTACGTGAAATCATGCATTAAAAAACAAAACAGGGCTACGGGTAAAAAAGGGTCAGGGCAGACTGCTCTAAACCTATGGAGTTTTGTAATCAAAGCACTCATGGAAAAATAGCAATTGGTATAAAAACACCACCCCATTCAATCTAGTGTCGTGGTCAGAGAATCCTTCAAGCCTTAAAACTCCCAGCCTGCACTTCCTTCTGTGAGCTGTAGGTCCTGGAGGGTATTCACTTTGAACAGAGATGGTTTTTAAAATGAAAATTAAAAGCGAAGGCAGGGTGAGCCTGAATATATTACTCCGTTGGTTTGAAGCAGGGAGACGTGGCCGCTGCTGCTGCTTATGCACGTGTAAATTCTCCAGGTAGCGTGCTTGGCAGAGAGGGAAGGAGCTCTTGAAGACGAAGCAGCCACTACTTGCATTAAAGGAAGGCATTTGTATAATTTTAAGCATTTTTTTTAATTGATGAGGTTTGCTTTTCAAGTGGGAGAAAGCTCGCCCCCGACTGCGCAGAACCATTAATGTGCTTGGAGAGACCACGTGCGTGAAGCACCGTCCCTCCTCCCCAGCCCGGCACGGCAGAGTGCACCCGCTGTTAACCCTCGCCACGGGCCAGCAGTTGTGCCTGTGTGTGTCACGCGGGAGGTCACACGGGGGATGCTCGCGGGGGCCCTGCGCTCTCGTGAAAGCACTGCCCTCCCTGCGTGAGATCCTTAGCTCCTTTGGAACAAGGGCCCACGTTTTCATTTTGCACCGGTAACATTTCGCAGGTTCTGTAGCTGACCCTGCATTTTTGCCGGTGAGGTCACCTGGCACTGTCTCTTGTCATACATCAAACAGGGCGTGTGTGAGGGACCTGAAAAGCTTGGTGCCGCCTTTAGCGTGGAGCTGACAGTCAGTGAGTAGCGGGCACTACAAAGGCGTTCCATCTTTGGGGATGGCAGCAAGAGGGGAGCTGGGCTGGGCTGGGCTGGGGTCCTTGTGCTCATCTCCCTACCAACCCAAACCAGTCCACTGCCACGTTCCTCCTCCTGTCCCAGGGGAGTCTGACTACTTCACTGGCTCCCAGTCTGGAATCCCACTCCCAGCCTCCATTGTCTTTGTCTAACGGCTTCCAGTGGGTCTCCCCAGACCGAATGGCTCCCTCTGCCGACCACTACCAACAGTACTGCGGGGGGTGTCCGTGGTGGTGCAAATCCCATTACAAACTCCTTGTTTAAGACTTCCAGTGGGTCCTTGTTCTGTGTTCTGTGAAAGTGAAAGCCCCTCCATTGATCCCTCAAATTCTCCAGCAACTTTTTCTCTGTATGTATATGCTAGCATCTTATTAACTTATTTTACAAAAATGAGATTTAAAAAAATCCTTGTACAGCTTGCCTTTTTTACTGAACAAATGGTGGAGAGCTTTCTCAGGAAGGAAAGCTCAGCTTTCAACTCTTCTCTGCTATTGCAAATGATAAAATAGCCATAGTTTAATTAATCAGTCCCATGTTGATGGAGGCCTCGTTGTTTCCAATTTTTCACTATTACAAACCATGCTGCAAAGATCGTTTCTTTTTAAAATATGTCCTTGCATAATTGGGTGACAGTTTCTGTAGGATAAATTCCCTCCTAGAAATAGAATCCATGGGGCAAGTGGCATGAACATTTTAAATATTAATTGACATTGCCAAATTGCCATCCACAAAAAGGCTGTGAAAATGGTACACTTTTAACTATCAGTGAGAGCTTATACCAGAGAGGGTGCTTTTGGATGGAGGTGGCAGAAAACTCAACTCAGAATGGTTTAAGTGGATAAAAATGAGTTGGATTGTATAAAGAGGAAGTCTGCTCTAAGGACTTAACAGGTATCATCAGAGCCTGGTAGTATGTGGGTCCTAGCTCAGCCCTGCCGTCTGCTGTGTGCTTGCCCTATTTGCAGACCTGTCTCTCCTGATGGTCACAGGAACGGCAAGGGCGTCCACATCAGGGAAGCAGAGCTTCCGGACACAAGTCCTGGCTGTCCACTCGGGCCGGGCTCACATGTTCACCCCTGAACCCATCGGGGCGGGCAGGGCAATGGCACATAGAGTGGTTTGGCCCCAGGGTCCCACGTTCAGCCTTATGGCTGGCCGCGGCCTCTGCTCACACCCTATGAAGGAGAGCAGGAGGCAAGAGGTGGCTTCATGGGAGTGTGGCATGGCCCCGAAGTCGGAAGGGCCCGTGTGTGGTTTAATGCCCTGCAGTAGCCATCTTGAAATTCTTAACAACTGTTGAACAACAGGCCCCGCATTTACACTTGGGTGTTGCATGGGGACCTGCAAATCGTGTAGCTAATAGTAGATGACAGCTAGGGCTCTTTCTAGAAAAAGGGAGAATATAGCCAAGTCAGCAAAACACAAGTGTCCACTAAAATGGTCTGTGCTAATGTGACTCAGGCTGACTTTCCCCTGGAGCAGATCGGTCACCTGCTGTCTTGAATCCTTGGTTTTGTATGTAAAACGATGTGCTAGGTGGTCTCCCAACATGTTACGGCTCTGATGGCTGCCTCCGTTAGGCAGTGAAAATTCATCTACGGCTTGTACCAAGTTGATGGACATGGTGATATTTTTAAATATGTTACCTCAACTGTCTTGGTATTAAAAAGCGACCGAAGGTGCCTGGGTTAAAGCCTCTGCCTTCGGGCCAGGTCATGATCTCAGGGTCCTGGATCAAGCCCCGAATTGGGCTCTCTGCTCAGTGGGGAGCCTGCTTCCCCTTCTCTCTCTCTGCCTGCCTCTCTGCCTACTTGTGATCTCTCTCTGTCAAATAAATAAATAAAATCTTAAAAAAAAAAAAGCGACCGAATTTAAAGGAAAAAAAGCCTCCGTAACAAGAGGGGGAGAACTGAGTTGCTGGGGCCCAGCTTTCCTTAGTTAGCTCTCAGCAACCATGACACTATGAAAACATTTCCAATAAGAAAATCCTAAGGGTTAAGGCAGTGCTTTTTGAAGATTCTCGTAAGTGGGTAACAACTTGGTGTAGTGGATTAGACATGTTTTCTTAGTCTACTTTCTTGTAAAAAGTAACCCAATTATTTTTCTCTAATTGAGGAGCAAAGAAGACACTTAACTGCCATCTAAGTATTTCTGGTGTGCTGCTTTTTTTTGTTGTACCTGGTCCCATCCATACATTTCAGCAAAAAATTATATTATGGCCTGTCTTCCAAAAAAGTGATTAATATTTAATTTAGCTATCAATACATAAATACTCTTGTAAAAAGAAAAGAAAGTGGGAGCATTCCAGATGAGCTTAAGCGTCTGTCCTGACTGACTCTCTGATCACTCATTCTCAGACCTGGCCCCTTCTAGGCTATAACCACTGTTAGCACTTCCACATCTTTCAGAATGTTCTATGCATTTAGGTACCTAGCCTCTACCTAAAGTTCAATACCCACAGAAAATATTGACAATTGTTTTGTTCTATTTTGAGCTAAAGGGCATCATCATGTATGCCTCTTCTCACCTTTTTTTTTTTTTTAAAAATTTTATTTGAGAGAGAAAGAGAAGAGAGCGAGCATGAGCAGGGGGAGAGGCAGAGAGAAGCAGACTCCCTCCTGAGCGGGGAGCCTAATGTGGGGCTCGATCCCAGGACCCTGAGATCATGACTTGAGCTGAAGGCAGGTGCTCAACTGGCTGAGCCCCCCAGGTGCCCCCCTCTTTTCACTTTTTTAATTCAACACAGCCTGGTGAGTTTTCCGTGTCATCATAGGTAGACCCACCTTATCCTTTCTCACAGCAGGAGTGTGTGCTATACAAGCATTCCGCATTTTATGTAGCTTCCATGGGCCTTTAAGTTGATTTACGGTTTCTACGAGTTCACACAAAATGCTGCAATGAACATCCTCGCGCGTGCCTTTGAGGACAATGTGTTTGTTAGGAGGCCGTGGGCTATCTCGGTTTGGGGGTCCCTGTGAGGCGGGCTCTGAGATGGCCAGCTGGGGAGTGTCCTCAGGATCCACACTTTGGGGGGAGAGGCAGTGGCGGTGGGTGAAGGGGCCTTGGAGGGGACGATGCTGCACCGAAGCCTCAGTCACTCCCACGGAGGGGGTGCGCTGTGGGGCAGACGTGGTTCTTCAGAGGCGCTCTGAGCTGGGGCCACGGGGCGAGGTTTCCGCACCCCGTATCAACTGGTCACTAAATGTGGGCTGCTCTGTAGCAATCCCAGGGATGGGTCAGGCAGAGGTGTGGAGGTGGGGGCGTGGCGGTGGCCGTCAGCCACAGGGAGAGACATGGGGGCATGAGACCAGGGTCATGGGTGGAGCCCCACGGACCCTCAGAGCCCACAGGTTGTAGAAGCAGGTGAGACTGCCTCTGATGGGCCACAGGCTTGGAGCTGGGGGCCGAGAGAGGATGTGGCCGGGATTTCAAAGGGAGAAGACGGTGTCAGATAGTAACTGCTTAGACTCTGCTTCATTCCAGACACAGGTAGCTGAACCACGGCTTTCTCGCCTCAGTGCACATGGCCATTAAAGGGACGTGCCAGGCTCGACGTGCCTCTGACTGATGCCTCTTCCGGAGCGGGTGAGACTCCAAACGTGCATTGCCACCCCTTAACACACATTGCTCTCGGCGGCACATCAATTGGATGAACTTGAATAAATTGGGGTTTGATAACTTATTTTTACACAATAAATTTTATTAAACATAAATGGGAATCATTAGCTGAAACACTTAATTAAAACCATGGCCAAATTAGATAAATGCTTAGGAGAGTTCTCTAGATTTATTGCTGGATGATCTATAGGCTTGCTCAGTAATATACTCCCGGAAACCTCCTTAATGAAGCTCTTAAGTGCATAAATATCATATGTGCCAAATGGTGAGATTTAGTGATGATCTAACCCAACTGCCTTGCTCAGTAAATAAACCACATTGAAAGAAACCAGCAATTGATGCTGAGGACGACCACCCGACGAAAATCCTCACCTGCCTGAAAACAGACCTTTCAAGAGCCATAATTTATTTTGCCTGGAGGCTAGGAAGTGAGGAGCTTCTCACCACCAGTAAGCCGTCAGCCTTTGAACCTCTCCTGCCTCGTTTCCTGGACTTGCCTCCTTGGAGGCGCAGAGTGCGCACTGCGGGTCACCTGATGGAGCCTGCTAGAAGCTCCTTCCCCGGAGCGCTCCTCTGTCCACCAAGGCCGCGGCGCCCTCGGCCGATGGGGCACGCGGACTGGCCGAGGTCTGGGAAGCCCAGGAGGGCGGCAGGCGCGGGCAGTCAGGGGTGTGGCCGTGAAAGCACCCAGCCCCCCCTTCCCTGCCAACCTTAGGGTGTTGCTTCTCTGGGCTGTCAGACCTTCACTGCCAAGCAGGGGGACGGGTCCCATGCTCCTCGTTCGGGAGCCCAGCTGAGGAGACCGGAGGGCCGTGACCCGTGACCGTGGCCACGGCGCGCACCTCGGGAACTGGCCCTCCTTCCCTTGTCGGACTCATGACCTCACCTACTGCTTTTGCGCCTTGCTCCCGCGCTCCCAGCACCTTGACCCTGCGTCTCCCGCACCGGCGTGCACCCTACTCCCCGACCCCCAGTAACCGCTGGCTGCTTTCTCCCTGCACCGACGCCGGCCGGCCTGCTCCCCTTCTCTTCTCACCGCCTCCAAATAGGACTCCCAGGCCCGTCACCCCTCACGCTGCCTGGCTTTGTCTTGTGTCCTGGTGCTTCACCAGGGGACACATTTTACATCTATCCATTCATAGTCTGTCTCCCTTCCCATGACGGCAAATGCCATTGGAGCCAGAGGAGGGAGTAGCTCCTTTTCCTGCTCACTATGAATCTCTAGCATCTAATGCACTGCCTGGCACATGGTCGGTCCTCATTACACTTATTTTTTTTTAATAAATAAATGAATGAATGACTATTAAGCAGCAGCCACGGCGCCCTCCCACTGTGCTAGGACAAGAGCTCCACCTGCCCTGAAACACGTACCGTCCCACGGGGCTGTGACACAGAGGAATCAGGGGATTCCAAGAGCTGGCCGGGCCCCCTCGCGGGAAGTGCAGGGTGTGCAGGCAGCACCCAGGAAGCGAGCTGGCCTGGGGAGGGGGGAGGAAGCCCAGAGGGAAGTCAGACAGACTGAACAGCAATATGCATGAGGGGCTGAGCAAGAGGGGGTCTCAGAGACAGGAGCAGAGCCCCCAGGAGCAAGACAGAGTCCAGGGGGGCTGGGTCCCCACTGCAAGGAGAGAGCTAGCCAAAGGCCCGTTGCTTCCTGTGCTCAGGAAAGGTCAGAGGGCTGGCTGTCGGCCTGAAGCAGAGGCTCTCACGGTGCTGGCAGGTCGAAGTCAAAACGCACACCGCGGTGGGGAGAAGACAGCAGCAGCGGGAGGATGCAGACGTGAGGGGGAGACTCTTGCCAGAGGTTTAACTGCTGGAGCCTAGAGCAGTAAATCCCCATTTACCCAGGAGCATCTGAAGTTCAAGTTTGGTCACGTGGACCCAGACCTGCCTGCCTTCGAAGAGCGCACTCAGCCCGTGGGGTCTGCACAGTAGTGAGCAAACTTTAGGTTACAAGAGAGAGAAAACTGTTGACCTTTGCATGAAAAATAGGTTTTTGCCAATTTATACTTTTATTTCCAACAAATTTGATGAAAGTGGGCACTAGGACAGGTGGCCTGGCTTGGAATAATGATCCTTCTGGATATATCCTTGTCTTGTTCTCATTTACAGCCTTAGAGGCATAAAAGCATATTTTCATAAAACCAACCCTTCTCTATGAAAGCAGATTTATCATTCAGATCCATCATTAATTTCCCAATGACGTTCTTGCTGGCCATAAAAAAGACTTAGAGCTCTTTATGAAAATTTTATTCCAGAGAAAATGGTCTTGGAACATGGTTCACACCGACCTCTTTTAACCTCTGGTTCTCTGTGTTATTATTATTAAGTAATAATGTCGCATCCTGCCGACATCACTCTTCCCTCTTTGTACTTCAGGAAACAAGCGACGCCTTTTGGAGTCGGGGACAAGTCAGCACTTCGTCACTGCCTCGTGCTCCTGGCAGGTCCCCATGCGCTTGCTTAGACGGCGGTCTTACATCATCTTTTATGAGTACATCAACTTATTTGCAATTAAGTTTAGATTGTCTAATAAAATCTGGTGACATTTTAGCTTACAGTTTATGTCCCAGTAAAAGGCTCCAAACGTTATTGCCATAAGAATCCACGGGACAACTCAACATAAAGCTTTTATTTCGGGCTGGACAGCTGACTGTGCATTTAGAAATGGCAGGGCAGGGAGATGGAGGGGCCCGGGGGTCATGACTGTTGAAGGCTCCTGGGGCTTGGTTTTCACAGCCAAGTTCTCCGTCTAGAACTCAGGCACACCAGCCCTTCCCTCCTTCCTTCCTTCCCATCTATTGATCTGCCTCTCGTATTTCATTATTTCTTGTATTTACTGTGGTAAGAAACTTAACATGAGCTCCACCTTCTTACCACATTGTTCAGTGCACGACACCCAATTATGGGCACCATTTGAAGAGCAAGCAGATCTTTAGCACATATTCATCTGGCATGACGGAGATGGTGCACTCACTGAGCAGCAACTCCCCATCTCCCTCTCCCTCTGGCCCAAGGCAGCCACCATTCTACTCTCTCATTGTGCGAGCGAGACTGTGTTAGGTTCCTCATGGAGGTGGAACCTCCACCGACGGGCTTATTTTACTCAGTGTAATGTCTTCCAGGTCCGCCACGCAGTTGCATATGGCAGGACTTTCTTCATCTGAAAGGCTGCATGATATATGGACATGCCACATTTTCTGTATCCATCCATCCACTGGAAGACACTTGGCTTGTTCTGCATCTTGATTCCTGTGAATAAGGTCACAGCGGACGTGCCACGTGGCTGTCTCTTCAGACCCTGGTTTCACTTCTTTTAGATAAGTCCCTAGAAGTGGGATTGTTGGATGGAAATGGGTTGAGGTGTCACTAGACACGAGCTTTGGATTTGGGCAGCAGATGTGAGGGTTGAAGAAATCTCAGCAGGCATCAGACTTGCTAGTTGGAGTGTTCCTGATCCTTGAGATGAGGCCTCCATGCTCAGCTCCGGTAAGGTTACTTTCATTATAGTCATACAGGTCCCAAATAAACATCTAGCTCAGAGGTTCTCTGCTGGGAGTGATACCCTTGCCCAGGGATGTCTGTCTGGAGACGTATTCTGGTTATCACACCTTGGAGGAAGGCTGCGGCATCTCGTGGGTGGGAGCCCGACACTGCTACACATCCCGCAATGCACAGGACGGCCCCGCCACAGGGAACGATCCCATCCCTCGGTTGAGAAATGCTGGTCTGACTGAAACGGGCACTAAACAAAGTCTTGACTTTTCCAAGTGGCTGCCTGAGGATTCTCATCTTTCCTCCTCGGATCATGATCTCGCTCAGTCCTTGAAAGGGGTAAGCCTGCTTTCAGTGAAAACACTGAAAACGCCGGGCAAGGTCAGGGGGTGGCCAGCCAGCCTCCAGCCCCTGAGCAAGCACGTGGGGATTTTAGGAGAGAGGAGGTTATAAGAATTGAATTCACAGCCAGTTTGGAGAGGAAAAAGAAAAAACCAAACAAACCATGATCTGCTTCAGTTTTCTGTTCAGAGAGGCACCTTTGAAGCAGCGACTTCATTTTCAAATAGGAGGCACATCCTCTGAGGGAAAATCACCCAGTGCTTTTGGAAGTAGCGTTCCAGAAGCCCTAAGGATTTATGACCCCAAACTATGCTACTGGGGGCTCTAGATGAACCTCTGGGCATAACATGGATGCAGTGTGGAATATTCCACGAGTCTTACGTCTTAACAGCTTACGGATTCCAGAAATGAAACCAGTTCATGCATAAAATATGTGCTCCCAGAGCATGGTCATTTTCATGTTTGCCCTTGTGTGGGGATCCGGGTTATAAAGTATTGTGCTTAGACCCGAAAATCCTCAACCGCGTGGAAAGAGGCCCCTCTATTTATAGCTCTCCTCATGGTGACTTACAGCGTCTGCATTAATCTCCATCCAAATTCTGAGCCCCCAAACGCCTAAGGAGATATGCTAAACCCTTCTCCCCGTGGCATTCTTCCAGACAGAATTTAAGAGACACTAGAGGATGGCACATTTATCCTGAGTTTGCAGTTTCCTAAACATGAAGAAGATGAACGGCTCTCAGTTAAGGAACACGGGTCAGACAGGAGCTTGAAATTGAATATTTGAGCTGACACAGGAGAGATATACTGAGAGTGACTCCATGGAGTTTCTGCATCTCGAAGCTTCACAAGACCCCGTGATTAGAAACAGATTGAGGTCGGAGAACATGGCCCTATTTGAATTAATGAAAAAGCCAAATTGCCCCGAGCTCTGGTGTCTGTGCCACGGTGTGACTGCTGGGCTTGGAGGGGCTGTGGTGATCCTGTCTGCGCGGGGGAGGCAGCAGCTGGGCCCTGTCCTTGGCTCCCCTCTTCCGCCAGTTTGGTAATCTGAGATTTCAAATAGAATTCAGTGGGAAAAAAACCCACAAAATGACTCTTATTAATTCGAAGAGGGAGGGACTGTTAGTGAGAAGTTGAAGGGAACAATTTAAAAAGAGAAGATCGACTTCTTTACTCTTGGGTGCTGAGGAAGCTTGCAGAGTGGAAAGTAAAAGGGCCTTGTTCTCAAGCAGCCCTTTGTCAGATCTAAGTGCCTCTTCACCAGTCTGTGACCTTAACCTTGCTGAGCCTCCAGAGCTCACTGCGGCTGCTGCAGCCCAGGGCCTGGACGGTAGCCCTGTGTAAATGCACAAAGAACATGGGGTCATAGATGGACGGCAAGTGAACGGAGGTCTCGGTTCCCCACCCTGGGCTCCTGCTGACCTCGGCAGGCCCCGAATCACTTAGGCTTCTTTGGTAACACGAGACAGAAGCCAGCGGGGCTGTGGTAAGCCATGAAGAGATGCACTGGACGGCTGCTGGACGGCTGGTGCAGAGAGAGGACAGAAAAGACTGAGGCCCAGGAGCAGGGAAGAAACCAGGGAACCCACTCTCCCCATGCAGAGGGGAGCTCCGGTGGGCATCACCACTGGGGTCAGGCTGATGGCATTTGTTTGGTTTTGTGACCCAAGTCCCTCCAGCTTTGGGTCGGCAGCCTGTTCCTACCAGGAGGGTAAAGCAGCTTCACCGAGAGGCCCGAAACCTCGGCATGGGAGGGCGGTGGCGCCCCAGGTAAAGGCAGCCGCCGGCAGCCGCAGTGCGGAATGTCTGCTGCCGCCCCACAGGCCTGCCGGCCCAGCGCTGTGCCCCTCGCAGGGCCTCTGTCAGCTGGGGAAGAAGGTGTTGTCGGTTCCGAGTCGGTGCCCCAGCTTGTTTATCTGAAGTCGGGATTTTGCAGGGGTATCAGCTGTCACCACAAACAGTCCTGTCACCACGCAGGCAGGCAGCAAGTGGCACGTGCTCCTGTCTCCAGGAGCTCGAGAGTCTTTCTAATGATGCACTCATCACAAAACTTGGTCTTAGATCTCAAAAGTTTCCAAGTTAACTAATAGCCAGAGTCCCCAGAAACAATGTGAGCAAATGTTCCCTCCCACTGCCCTTCACGGGCCCGCGCGCTCTGTGCGTGGGTTTGCACGAACGCGGAATAAATTATCGGCACGCGCTCTCTCATGCAAATGACTGGCTCCCGTTTGTTCCCCTGTGCGATGACATCTTTAGTATTCTGCGAGAAAACTCCTTAGATTTGTTTGAAAAGTATCTTATTCTGCAAGACAATATGAAGAAATCTAGGGTAAGAAAAAAAATCAGGCATATTGGCTAATTAAAAAAAACACAACAAAATCTTGCAAAACTAAGAGAGACAAACAGCCTCTGAATTTCAGGCTTACGAAATATTTATTCAGTGGCAAAGAAGACACTGAAGTCGGAAATGAACTTTGCAAAGTAATTACTTTTGATCCCAGCAAAAGGCATTCAGAGGCTTTCAGGTAAACATCTCCCTCGATAGGCAGGAGGTGAACTGTGAAGCAACATTATGCTTTTAAAGGAAACAAGGAATGAATGAAAGTAAGCAGCTTGAAGGGCCTGTTGAAAAACATTCTGCTTCACGTGAAATGTTTTCGACGATGGTCTTCGAGAGGACAGCAGAGATGCGAATTCAGGAAGGTAAGATATGACCAAACGGTACACGAGAAAAGCCACAGGCAGGAAGCCCAGAAAGGCGCTTCCTCCTTCTTAAAGAAACCTTAAATAATGCCCATGTATTTAAAAAATAGAGTATGTGCCACTAATTTTGATAAAGATCTTTAATGCGACATTAAAATGGAGATACGCTCAAACTCGGCCTCTCCTGGGAAAATGTCACTGGTTATGTTACACCTGTTTTCCGCTTTGCTCCAGTGCTCTTATGAAAATAGCTTCACTTCAGCACTCCCAGAGTAGAAGGATGAAGTTTCAGGGAGAAAGGAGCGCTTTTTTTTTCTTTCTTTTTTTTTTTTTTTGGTTTTAATAAATTCTCTAGGGAGAGTTTGCTCGGTGTGAGCGTATAAGCTTTTCCAAGGTGTTTACCCGGGTGCTGTTTCCAGGGGCGTGTGTTTGCATCTACTCTTTTATCTTTGGGTTTGTAAGCCTGTGTGAGAGCAGGCCGGGATCCACGCCCAAGCTCACTAGTGTTAAGAGTAATACCACTGACCAAGGAACCTGTAAAAAAAAAAAAAAACAACCCCAGTTCCAGGTTAATACGTAGACGGCTGGTACCCCATCGGACTTGGTGTTCTCAGGTCTGCACAGACCCAGCTGGAGACGATCTTATGGCTTGAGAGACAGAAAGCTCATCTGAGGGCTATTCCCCTCCGAGTGCAAGCAGTCAGCACTTTAGGAAGGCACGCATACCCTCCCCTTCTCATTCCCCAGAGACGTCAATATCAGGCCCCGTGCAAACAGATTTCCCTCTTTGAAAGTTGGTATGAGATGTATTTTATAAATTCCTCATATGAAAAAAAGAGTATAAAAATCTGAAGGTGTCTTCTTGCTTTCATAAAAACCCTAAATCAGTCTTATAACCCAAATGCCATTTCTGAAACACTGTTCCTGGAACCTTTCCCTTGAAATCTTGGGACACTATTTGAAAAGCAACAAAAACTCCCTTCACCTCCCTAGCTCATAAGAAGTAAAAGTCTACCATATATTTGAAAGAAAAGCCCGAAATAGGTCTATCTTTTTTCCCTGCTGGATTACAGAGCAGCAGAGAAGGTGAGCGAAGATTCAGAATAGTAATAAAGGTCAAGTCATCCCCCAAAGAGGGCTCACAACTAATCTCAGCCTTTGTAATTGGAAAAATTGTGCATTTTGAAGATGTGCTTTGGAAGACCTGGAAAACAAGGCAGAAGTGTTATCTTTGGGGTTATCCAATGGGGCTGAACGTCGCTGCCCATCAGAAGTGGGAGGGGTGGCAGGCGGAGGGCTGTTTCAAGCATGCAACCAATGCCTACTGAATGCCACTGTGAACCAGTCCAGGGAGCAGGCTTTGCGCACAGGTGAGTTGCTAGGAAGAGCGTCCCGCAAGGGAGTGGACCACGGGACAGGAAAGGTGGAGAGAAGCTAGGCAAGGATCCCCTGGAGGTGACTTCAGCAGGGCCCTCCAGGGGAACTAGGAGAGGTTTCTCAGACGAGGGCTTGCACAGGTCTACAGCTGTTGGTCATCGGGTTCAGGCTGCCTAGGGAGGCCATGAACTCCTGGGCGTCTCACAGCCAGTGCAGGGAAGGGGCTCCAGGAGCCTCTGGGCCTTCCCTGGGAATAGTCACAGTAACAAGAGGCTAGAAGTCAAAACCCAGAGAAGTCAGAAGGGAACAGGGCCTTGCTCAGAAATGGTGAAGGGGACAGGAAGGGGTCTGGGTGGAGCACCCCCAGTGCCCTTTGCAACAGGCATTGCAAACCAAAAGCCAGAGTGCAGGAGGCTGGGCGCGCTCTCTGAGAGCTCATGGGTGCTCGGTCACGTGTGTGGAGCCCCGTCGATCTTGCCCTCCCACAGAGCACACTGAGGTTCGAGAGCGGAGATCACTCGCCAAAAGGCATTCACGGCCAGCCATTCAACGCCAGCTGGGCTTACTCCAAGGCCACCCACCCTGCATCCCACTCTCTACCTTTCCACTTTAGCCAAATGTCCCTATAGCCATTTTGTTAGAAGACTCTTTCGGCTAAAACTGCTTCCTCCCTGCGATGAAATAGATCCACTTCTGCAGCCCTGCTACTCTGTATGCTTTGTGGAATCCTGGCTTGTTTGTTTGACTACATTCTCTTCTTCTGTGAGGAAGACAGGCAAAGGCCCCTTTCTCCCCCAGCAGATGCGCCGGTATTGCTAAGTGACAGTGAGAAGTAATTAGCACCCGAGTCCCACTGCCTGCAACCTGTCTGCAGCGGTTCCCGCGTCCCCGTCAGACAGCTGTGAAGCGCATGGATAATTCATGCTTACGTTCTGCACGCCGGCAGACTTGGCTCCGGCTGCTGCTGGAGAAAGGAGCTCAGCAGACAGGGTGAGGTGGGCTTCCTTCTGGAAAGGGTTTTCACCTGCAGAACTAACTGGCTGATGACCGGCTCCAGCGGGTTCTCTAGAACACACAGAGATGCCCAAGAAGCCCGCCCAAAGCAGAACCCTGAGAACAGCTACGTAGGTGTGGGGGCCCCTCATATCTCCCTTAAGTGCTCTGCTGGTGGCTTTGGGAGTTTATTCATTTTGCCCAGCGAGTCTTTATGGAGCACCCCTGCATGAATGCCCCGGTCCTTAACAGGGCGGCAGATTGCTGATGGCTTCCTTTGTGTCTCAGCTGCAGGGAGGAGCCCACGGAGGCAGCTCCAGCCTGAGCTTCCCAGGCGTGGGGTGGGGGCCGTCTGCTGGGGGCTGGGCAGCCACGGAGTGAGCCAGGTCCCCTCAGCCGCTGGGAGGGCATCCAGGAGGCAAGACATATGGAGGAGGGCCCCCAGGGAGAGTGGGCTGAGGTTATTTGGGCCATGGGCTTTCTCCTCCTACTGCATATCCAGGATGGAGTCATTTCCAAGTTTCAAAAATGTACTCTCTAACACACAGAGCACACACATCTGTCACAATAGGGTCTCAGAAGGCAAGTGGCCAAGCTCTTCCTGTGTGTGTGTGTGTGTGTGTGAGTGTGAGTGTGGGAGGGTGTGTGTGCATGTGTGTCCATCTCTGTGTGATCGAGTGTGTATGAACACACACGTGATCCCATGCCTGTGTGTTCACACGAGTGTGAGATCATGTGTGCTTGTGTGTATGTTTAAGTGTGTGTGAACATGTGCATATGCGAGTGCATATGGCATTGGGGTGCAGCCCATGTGCACGTGACTGTGTGTGGACCTGAATGGCATGCACGTGTTTGCATGTATGCATGAGCGTGTACATGTGGGTGCATGGATATGTGCACACAGGGAGGTACGTGCACTGCTCTGTGTATGGCATGTGCGCTCCCGCGAGAGTGTGTGTTTTTTTGTGCCTGTGTGTATGCACGCGTGCATAGAAGGCTGAAAATATCCTCTCTGTTCACCCGTGTCCACACCTGAAACTCTTACTGGAATTACAATCTCAACACACTCCCGGAATAACACTTCTCTTAACTCACCTTCCTTCAGCCTTCCCAAAGCCCTGGTGTCTTTGAGACTTTCCTATTGTGTATGCCTAGACTGGCCACTTCTTCCATAATTACTGGAGGCCTTGGTGTCCTCTATGATTCCCTTGCTCTCCCAACCACGAGGGATAGATGATAAGTCTATCTAACAGGGTCTTTACTCTTTATTTTACTTTATTTTATTTATTCATTCACTTATTTATTTATGGGGGGGTAGAGGCAGAAGGAAAAGGGAGAGAGAAAATTCCAAGCAGACTCCATGCCCAGGATGGAGCTCAATGCAGGGCTTGATCTGATGACACAGAGATCATGACCTGAGCTGAAGTCAAGAGTCAGACGCTTAACTGACTGAGCCACCCAGGCGTCCCGCAGGGTCTTTACTCTTTAGTGAACTTATTTTGTTTTTTAACTGAAGTATAACATGCACACGGAAAAATAAACCATAAACGTGCAGCTTGATAAGTTTTCACAGAGTAAACACACCCATGCAATCACACCCATGTCAGGAGAAAACACATGGCTGCCCCCCTTGTGCCCCATGCTGGTTCCCAGTCCCCACGACCCCAGAGGTAATCCTCATGCAACACTGAATACGCCATGTGAGTATTGCCTTTTCTGAACCGTGTACAAAGGGAATCACACAGTAAGTCTGCTTTTGTGTGTGACTTCTTTTGTTTGTGAGATCCATCCTTTCATTGCTTGTAGTAGCATTTCTCCCTTTTAATTGCTGTATGGTATTCTTCCGCAAGAATGTGCCAGATGGATTTATCCATCCGATTACTGATGAACATTTGGCCTGTTTCCAGATATTGTCTATTTCAAATAATACTTCTATGTATGAATATCCTTAAAACTTGCTTCTGGTGAAAGTATATATGCATTTCCATTGGGTATATACCCAAGACTGGAATTCTGAGTTCCTCCGATTCTTTGCTTGGACTCCAGCAGTAGCCTGAAACCAGGTTTGCCTTGATCTACCCCAGCCTGCACTCCCCATCTGTAGAGCACACCCGCAGGAAGCCCAGTTCAGCTCTGCTCAGCAACTCTCAAAGGGTTTCCCAACTGTGGCACATGATAAGCCTTCTGGAGGGTTTTTATATAGCCCACCACAGAAGAGGGGTGCAAATTCCTTCCATGGAGATTCATGTCTCTTGGCGATGAGATGTTGCAGACCTCTCAGTTTATTCACTCCCTTGAATATGAGCTGGTCTCCTAACTTGTTCTGACCCACGAAATGTGGTCGAAGTAACTGTAAACTGAGGCCTCAAGGGACCCTGCTGCTTCATTTCTCACTTCCTGGGATGCAAGATGAAATGAAATGCCAGGTGGAGAGGAGTCAGGGCATCCTGATGAAACCCAGCCCTGGCCAAGCCCCCTAATCAGCTCGCAGAATCATGAGAAACAGGTGGTTGCTATAAACCTTGCGTTTCCGTGCGGCTTGTTAGGCAGCAAGAGGCTAATGGGTGGGCTCCAGCCCCTTGCCTCTACTGTTTCTGTTCTTCTGACATGACAGCTCTGGCCCTCTCCCCTGCCTTTCAAGGTCTTGCCCTGCCTTCCAGTTACTTTCGTGTCCATGACCCCAGTGGATTTTCTCCTGGTTCTCCATCCAGACATCATCTGTCCTTCACTGGAACACTCAGTATTACTCTTCACTTCCCTTAGGCCCCTTGCCTGGCCCGAGATCGCTGGTTGAGTGCGTACTTTCCCCTGGAGTGCTCTCTTCCGGAACACGACCTTTGTCCCTATGCATGCCTCCACCGTCTGTTAACAAAGAGGCTCTCTGTCCTGGGCATCTTCTCCTTGCAGGTCTTGTGATGCTTCCCAGACGTCGTCTCATTCCCTGTAGTCTTCCTCCTGAAGGAGGCCCATCAGCCTGTTGGTGGCCGAGAAGACAGAGGCCACAGGGGCTAACACGAGACCACGAGGAGGTGGGACAGAGTTAGCGGCACAGCTGTGGCCTGTCCACCGTGTCACTCCTTTCTTCACACATCCTGCCAGACACACAGGAGATACTCAAAATACCTGCCGAGTACAAATGAACCCGAGTTCCTGGGCCCCTAAAGGTTACTGTGTTATCATTTCTGGGCATCTCTGGTAGCACATGGTTTCAGCCAACTAAGGACAACAAGAGGGGGAACTGAATGATTTCCCAGTAGAAACTGCCTGGCATGAAACACAAACTGCATTGTTTTCTGGTTAAGCTGGGGGCTCAGAGCACCTCCCCGCGAGGAAGTGCTGAGTTGGCCCACCAAGACGCACACTCCACATTCCTCAGCTCAGTTAACCCAGGAGGTTCTGCTGGTACCGTCGTTTCACACATAATGAAACCAAGGCTTGAGTGCTGAAGCCATCCCAGGTCCCAGAACTAATAACGGCAGCCCTGGCATCCATCCTACATCTCTCCTGGGCTGTTCATTTATTTAACAGCTGTTTATTGAACCAATACTATCTGCTAAGTTCAGAGACAAGGGGCCAACTCAGTAGGAATGCCTTCATCCCGCGATGGATGCTCACGTTCTAGATGTCCTTCAAGCTTGACATCAGAATATCGCCTCCAAAGCTGGGTTTTCTAGTTCTAAGACCAGATCTCTGAGAGTATGGCATCGCGAGGTGGTGTAACACGTGACCGGCGGCAGGTCATAGGGCTTATTTCTTAGACTATAACTTGTCAGTGGGGTCGGTACGATTTGAAGACTTGCAAGTCTACTATAAAGCTTTGCCTAGATAAAAACTGACCTGTTGTAACATATTCCCAATAGCTTCCTCCTCTGTCTCACCACCTCCAGATGAATCTATTGCCTGAGTTTTCGGCTGCTGTGAGTGACTGCCTCTTTCAGTTTTTAGTGCTGTTTAACCACAAAGAGTATACGGTGAATTTTGTTTAAGTAATAATTCATGTATGGTTGTTTTAGCATTGGAAGGGTTTTATCTTCTTATTCTTTCTTAGATAAGCATCGATAAGGAAAAGTAGGCAGTAAAACACTTCTCCTTAAGATTTCGCATGGTTGTATAACAGGGGTTACGTTCTCAATGAGCCCAAATAAAATTTCTTCCACTTAATGTTCTTGCTCATTGGTTGTTATTTGGAAGAATAATGACGAGAATTTGAGAAGTCTTTCAGATGGAACTTAAGAACTCACATTTAATATTTATGGTGTAGAAAGGCCTGAGTTGGAATTTTCGAAGGCAGAGTATGGTTCTGGGCGTTGCTCAACCCGATATAAATCAAACTGGATGCTTTTCTTTAATTGCACATTTCATCAGGATGCAGGTTGAACCCAGAATAATGTGAATGCTTTACCCCACTTGCTGACTTAAACAATGCATTTCATTTATTTTAAATATTCTAAAATTCAGTGCATAGACTCGGTGCTTGTTCATGTCGTACATTATATCACTTACTATGCGTTTTCCTGGCTCAGCACCAGAAGGCAGAGCTCGGATGCCAGGGGCTCAAACACCAGTTTGGTTCTTTAAAAGCCCTTTGCATTGCTGACCTTGGGGTGCCTCAGTTTCTTCATCTGTCAAACGCGGAATAGCACCATATCACATTCGCAGTGTTGTTTTAAGGACTGAAGGAGATAACGTAGGGGATACGCCTGCATCATGCCCAGCCCGAAGCAGGTCCTGACCCACTGCTGTTACCATTGCTGTTGTGCGCGGGGGTGGGGGGGGTGTGATCGGTGCAGATGGGCAAAAAGTATCTGGAGAATTACTTCCTAGAGAAGCTGCGACTTGCAAAAGAACTCGAGTAATGGGTGGCATTCCTTAGTCAAGCAGGGGGGTGGGGACTGAAGTCACTTCAGTCCCAAGCACGGCGTGGGCAGTAGCAAGGCAGGGGAGGCGTCAGCAAATTTTGTTCATTCTCATCTGCATCTCTCTCTGGAGGAGGACGGCTGACTTGTCTAAATATGTGTGCATCCTGTTTCTTGAGTCACATGGCCCCCGTTCCCCCTGCATTTTGAGTATGTCTTTCCATTCATTTGTGTTCTGGACGCAGGGCTCTGGCTCCAGGAGAGAACACTGCGTATTGGCTGAGCACATACGGTGCAGAACACATATAGTGACCACTCTGCGCTGGTGCAGGGGCCCACGGGGCTGCACGGGACAACCGTGGGTGAAGGAAGTGGGCCTGGGCTGTGGAGGCGCACGCTGTGAGGGTCTCGCAGAGCGGAGGCAGGGCTCTATTCCGGGGGCAGGGGGAGTTCTGCCTTCAGCATCTGTTTGTTATTCAGAGAAGAAAGCAAAATTTTGCAGAAATAAGATAAACGTTCCATGCAACTGCACAAGTTTTCTTGTCAAATTAAAAACATAAATGGTGTAGCAGCAGCTTAAACGTTTTTTTGCTTCTTTGTGTCACCTTCACCAAAATGAAGAAGAAAAAATGGGGAGGAGATGAAAGCGGGGCGATGCTGGCACAGGTGAGGCTAGGTTTGTTGGCTTCACAGATCAACAGATTCTGCTCCGGTGCCACCTGGAGGGCCGCCAGGAGAGGTGTGGGAGCGGGTGAGGCCACTTCGGAAAACCGTCTGTCGCAGCTTCTGCACGCGTTCTGGTGCGCTCGCTTTGTTGCACTGTTCGGCGACGTGAACCGACCAGCGCCTGGCACCGGGCCCATCGCCAACAGTCGCAGCCCAGATCTGTGCAGATGAAACAGAAGCCGTGGATCTTGTCCCGAAACAGATGCAAGCCTCCCCTCCTGCAGGCATCAGCCAGGGACAAGTCATTCCAAGAGAAGATCCTGGAAACCGTCCCTCCCTCTCCTCTCAGGCTTGCACATTCGGCATGCACCAGTCAAGATACTTCAGGCTGGAAGGAGCTGTTGGCGGAGCTGAGACGTGTGGGAGCCATGGGGCGGCAGAGCTGCCCAGCAACCGGGCAACTGGAGGAACCTGCTGAAATCTGCTAGGGAGGCTACCACTGCTGCCTGTAGCCAGAAGCAGCAGGCTGAAGGTGAGCCATGGGGGGCCTGGAAGATTCAGGAAGCCCCTGCCTCTGCTGCTGCTGGTGCTGGAGGCTGCTTATCTTCTGCCTTCTGCATTTCACGGGAGCAGCTCTCAGAGGCAGAATCCAAACCAGGCCCCTGCTGGAAAGGGATTCTGGAAAATGTAACTCCCAAGCTTCTAACCCCTAGGATGATGACATGGTCCAGTTGCTGTAATGGGCGGTGCGAATGCCGACAGCCCGTAGCTGGCACAGTCCACTCATGTGGCTACTCAGCATTCCGACCCATATTCCACCCATGTTTAAGCTCCAAACAGCAATCATAGAATCATCATCATGTTTCTTCACACAAAGTGAGAAAGGCTCTCTTCCACCCAGGGAAAAAAGAGACCCACAGTCCTGTTAGTCACAGAATGCCTTTCTGAGTGATGCTCATCCTCCTTGTTCAGGCCCCTTAGACTGGGGCCAGCAGTCTGAATTGTTAGGTTAGCAATCATCACTATACCTTCTGTAAGATGGCGGGGGATGGCCAGACCGGGGAAGAAGATGTCGGTTGACGACATAAAACATATGTAGCAAAGCAAATAGGAAAATACCAATAGGTACCAGAGTTCTCACTTCTGTAACTGGTCGCAAGGCCCTTCGATATTTATCAATTCCTTCTCCACCACCCAGCAGTCTATGTCATTGCTGCTCTCAGCCATCTCCCCAGCTGGTGTGCTTTCACCAAAGCCTCACTCCTGAAGGACTGAGCCCTCGGTGGTCCGGCCTGTTGTCAGTTTGCCTTGGGAAGTCCAAAGGGGGCCTCAGCGGGCCTATGCTTCACGTCTCCCGTCCCCATCATGTTCCTCTAAAAGAAGCACACCTGGTGACCTTAGCCAGTACAGGAAGCCCTTTCTTTGACTCTAGAGAAGGAGAAGTCTCAGTTTGTCATGTTATAGCCTCAAATTCTGGCATTTCTCCGTTGGAAACCAAAACGTTTAAATCTGTCAGGCCGAAGGTTGCAGGGATGGGCGTTAAACATCCTGTGTTCGGGTTGCTGGGTGTGTTAGTGAGAGAAGCCACCTGCATCTCTGCTCCTTAATTCCCAGATCCATGTATTATGGCCAGGGGAGGCACAGCAGCATATCCTGGTCCCTGGTCCAGAGCTTACACTGCACCTTGTTCATGCCTCATCCTGGCAGGGTGCTCCCTCCTGTTGGCACCACAACTGACTCTCCAAAAAGCCATTCCCTATTCTGCCTGATAATAAGACTTACTGTATAGCTATAGGAATTTAGTCAACGCAGCCCTGGGGGAAAAGAGAGATCAATGAAACAGAACAGAGAACTGAATAGTTAGACCCGTGCAACTATGCCCCACTGATTTTTACAAAGGTACAAAGGCAATTCAATGGAGGAAGGAGAGCCTTTCAAAAATGGTGGCCAATTAAGTGGACATTTATAGGTAAAAAAACAAACAAAATGAGTCTTGACCTAAACCTCACACTTAATACCAAAATTAACTCACAATGGATCATGGATTTAACATAAAACTAAAACCATAAAAATTCTAGAAAAAAAACCCCACAGAACAAAATCTTTGGAGTGTAAGGGCGGGTGAACTGTTTAAGACCTGACACCAAAAGTTCAATTCATAAAGGAAAAAAATACATCGACTTCATCAAAATGAATTTTTGCCTTGTGAAGGCCATTTGAAGAGAATAAAAAGGCAAGGTACAGACTAGGAGAAATCTTTATAGACTCTATGTCTCATAAAGGATTAGTACCTAGAATATATAAAGAATTCTTACAACTCAACAGTAATAAAAACCTTAAATAATCTAAGTAGAAAACAGACAAAAGACACAGAGATATTTCATAGACGGCATAGAAGCCCACAAAAAGACACTCAATATCATTAACCACAATGAAAATATAAGTTAAAACCACAATGAGATATCACTACACACCTATCAGAATGGCTAAACTTAAAAAAAAAAGAAAAAATGGTGATAACACCAAATGCTGGCAAAGATGCAGAGAAACTGGGTCACTCATGTCACTTGTGGGAATGTGAAATGGTACAGCCATTCTGGAAAGCAGTTTGGCAGTTTCTCATTAAACTCAATATGTAATTACCATACAACTCAACAATTGCTCTCTTGGGCACTGATCCCAGTGAAATGAAAACTTATGTTCACATGGAAACCAATATATGAGTGTTTACAGCAGCTTTATTCATAATAACCCCAAGCTAGAAACAACTCTTATGTCCTTTGGTGGGTTGATGGTTAAGCAAACTGTGGATTGCCAAACCATGAAATACCACTCAGTAATCAGAACGAACAAACCATGGATATGAACTTACTTGGATAAATAGCAAGGGAATTATGAGTGGAATAAAGCCAATCCCCAAAGCTATATACTTGTGTATGTCTGATTCCATTTATACCGCATTTTTGAAATGATGACATTAAAGAAATGGAGAACAGATCAGTAGCTGCCAGGGGTTGGTGAGGGGTTGGGGGTGGGAGGTGGATTTGCCTATAAAAGGCTAACCTGAGGATCCTTGAGATGGATCTTTCCTCTGTCTTGACTCTGGTGTGGATACGTGAACTGGCGCATGGGATGAAAGTGGATAGGACTAAACACACACACACACACACACGCATGTGCACACACACACACACATACATGGGTATCTGCCAACTGATAGAGTCTGAATGAGGTGGGTGCACTAGGTCAAGGTCGGTTTCCTGGTTCTGATACTGTACTTCAGTTTTGCAAGATTTGCCACTGGAAGAAATGGATAAAGGCTACAGGGGACCTGTCTGCATTATTTCTTAGAAATGCATGTAGGGGCGCCTGGGTGGCTCCGTTGGTTGAGCGGCTGCCTTCGGCTCAGGTCATGATCCCGGAGTCCCGGGATCGAGTCCCATATCGGACTCCCGTCTCTGCGGGAAGTCTGCTTCTCCCTCTGACCTTCTCCCCTCTCATTCTCAGTCTCTCTCTCTAATAAATAAATAAAAAATCTTAAAAAAAAAAAAGAAATGCATGTAAATCTACCTCGAAGTAAGTAAGTAAGTAAGTAAGTAAATAAATAAATAAATAAGGCGGGGAGGCGGTGTAAGGAATAGCAAACCTCCAGAGCAGCTCCAATGGCTCGCTTCCTCGGCTATGAGTTCCTGGGGCAGAACCCTTGCTTCAGCAGCAGCGTGACTGACGGATGACTGCACGATCAGGCACGCTCACGCCACCTCGCCCGGAGTCGGCCCGCCAGTCTGACGGCCGTTGTGCGGTACCTTGTGTCCCATGGATGACACTCATTGTCTGCCAGAGTTTTACATTTTAAGTAAATAAAAATACTTACAAAGAGTAAATGCAAGTAACCAATTTGTATGTCTGAAGTGACTGTATGATAATTGTATATCTCACTACTTAATGCTTTACCTTGTTTGATACTGCATAGTAATTCTATCATATTGTACGATAATTTTGTGATTACCATAGGAGAGTCTTACATCCTGCTACCCAAATGCATTACCTTGTTGTTTGCATTTCTCACTCGGAATTGTCTTAAATGGAACAAGTTTGTAGGAAAATAACAGTGTGGCTGGTGGGTAAATATAAATTTACATAGTTCTTTTGGGAGTTAACGTGACATCCGACTTTTATGAATTCATCCTAAGAAAATAACTGGACAAATATGAAAAGACATATATGTAAAGTTATTGAGAAAAGTATTATTTATAATAGTGAACCAATGGAAACAAGCGACAAGCCCAAAACAAATAGAAAGAGCCCGGGTAAACCATTGTGACGCAGCACAACGTGAAATAACTGGAAACAATCTAGCCATTCAGAAGGATGCTGTGTTCCTCTATTTACTGCAGTGAGAAACGGCTTCACATAAATTGGGTTGACATCACCGGGTTTCACACGAGGATGTGGCCTGAATCTGTACGTATTTGTACAGCGCTGAGGCTCTATGTGTGGGTTTACGGACGTGCACAAACCAGGGCATCATCATCTGGAAGGAGAAAGACCCAAACCCTAACTGTGCTAATCTGTGTAGGAGATTTCAGCTAATTAGGTTTTTTAAAATAAAATGTATCCTTTTGGGCATTTGTAATTATTTTCCCTAATGATTACTTATATATGTAAAAATAAAGTCTCCTGAGTTTTCACATTGTGAGAAGTTTTATCATTTATATTTTCCATTTTTAATAGTTTTATTGCATGGAAAAATCTGCCTAAAAACAGCATCATTTATTTTCTATCTGATTAAGAGAGACAGCTTAGTTCTACGGACAGAATGAGCCACGATGCCAACACCTAGTAGGAAGTTTCAGGCTCTGAGTATTCAGGAGGATGTCCTTGAAAAGACGTGGTTGAGTTTGGTCCTAAGCGCTAAACATTTATCAAAGCCAAGAAAGAGAGCTTGACTGGGAGCTCTTTGAGGGGAGGGATCTCTCCCTTGTTCACCTCTCGGTCCCCTGTACCCGGGCCTGCCTGCTCTACGCTGGACTTTTCACTGCAGAAGCAGCTGTGAACTGGGCAGCCACAGCCCAAGCCTTGGTGGGGTCAAGTGGAGAATGAGGAGGTCTGCAGCAGAAGGAGGCACGCGACAGCCACAACTATCAAGAGTCGCGAGCCAGAATGTGGGGGCAGGGCAGGAAAGGAGACACTCAGCCTGCCGTGAGTCCCAGCCAGGCCTGGGGTGGCTGGAGCACGTCCCGGGAAGAGCATGTTCCAAGGCCGAGGGGCAGAAAGGAGCTTCAGGGCCAAGGAGCAGAGGGCACAGATGGGATGAGGGGCGAGCGGAGGCAGCAAGAGTTGGCAGCGTGGGCTTTGATGGTCACCAGGAAGAGCTAGATGCTATTCCAGGGGCTAGCGGATGCTATCGGAGGGTTTTTCAGAGCACTTTTACTTCTAGAATAGTTCTAGATTTACAGAAGAGAGCCCCTTCATACTTCCTTCCCAGTTTTACTTGTTGTTAGCATCCTGCTGTCCTATGGGACATTTGTTACAATTAAGAAACTGAGGGACGCCTGGGTGGCTCAGCTGGTTGGGCAGCTGCCTTCGGCTCAGGTCATGATCCCGGCGTCCTGGGATCGAGTCCTGCGTCGGGCTCCTTGCTCCGCAGGGAGCCTGCTCCTCTCTCTGCCTCTGCCTGCCTCTCTGCCTGCTTGTGTTCTCTCTCTGTTAAATAAGTGAATGGAATTTAAAAAAAAAAAAGAAAAGAAAAGAAAAAAACTGACATTGGTGTATTGCTATCAGGCAAACTGCAGATCTAATTCGGATTTCACTACATCTGCATTAATGTCCTTTTCCTGGTCCGCATCCCATCCAGGACGCCGCATTGCAGTTAGTCATCATGTCGCCTGACGCTCCCCTGGGCTGTTTTGGTGCCTCAGACTCCTCGTTTTGGGTGACCTTAACAGTTTTGGGGAGTAGTGGCTAGTATTTTGTAGGATGTCCTTCAGCGGTTTTCTCATGGTTAGACTAGGGTTTTGAGGGGAGAAAACAAAGAGATGGTATCTTTCTGATCCTATCAGGGTGTAGGCTGTAAACATTGACTTATCAGCAGTAATGTGAACCGTGAACCTTGGTCACCGGGTCAAAGAATGAGGGAGTTAGGATGAGAACTGATGCGGGCCAAATGAGCAGGGAATGTGGGTGGAGGAACCGTAGGAAGAAAGCGGACTTGGGCTGAGTGACCAGTTGGACGTGAAGGGCAAATTCAAGCAGAGGCAGGGAGCGAGACCGTGCGGGCTGAATGCCAGGCTAGGGAGTTGGAATTTTATCCCAGGAATTTTCAAAAGCTGGCCTTTGAGTCCTACCCTCAAACAGAACTTTACAAGAAACTGGCAAAAATACGAAACCTAAAATGATTTCCCTGTGATGGCAGGGAGATACTGAACCCAGAGTCACTGGAGACCCCCCAAGACTTCTGGGCAATGGGGGCCATCCACAGGAAGAGCACAGCTACAGGCAAGGTGAGGGAGTGTGAGGGGGGCACCGGGGGTTGTCGCACCTGACACGGGGGGGCCCCTTCCCGCGTCCCGATGGGAAGCACCTGTAGCTCGATCAGGGGGGCAGAGAGGTCTGTGTGCCCACTGAGGGGGACGAAGGGCCTGAGTGGCACTGGCAGGAATGAGCGGCCAGCCCACCCCACTCGGGCAGGAGGGCATCAGGGTGCATTTAAAAGCAAAGGTGGGACAGCTGTATTCCTGGTCTCCACAGGCTTCATTTGCTCTGGGCCTGGTCTCACGGGTATTAGGACGCTGAGACCGCAGAAGACACACAGTGGGTCCAACTTCATCTGGGGTCTGGCCACTGGCGAGCTGTGCTGTCTCCCAGACCCACGTTTCCCGTTTGCTTGGGGGGTTCTGTGATGTGGTGGCAGAGAGAGCAGCCCGACGACCACAGACGATTGCCCAAGAGGAAATCTTGTTTAATATTTAATACGCAATAACACTGCTAACTCTAGCGCTCTTCTCCCCGGGGGCTGAGTGGGGATTATTGTTCGGGAACTTCCAAGTTAGTCATGAGGACGTTAGGATCCTGGTCTCCTTCGAAGGGCTCTTCATCCCAGAGAGAGTCACTTCTCTGGGTCCTCTCCAGCAAGCATCCAGTTCCTAGGACTCCGAAAGCAATGCCACCCCCCGGGGTCCTCCCCGCTCCTGATTCTGATCTCAGTCCCTGTCGAGACGCAGTTCTGACCTTCCGGACTTTCATGATGTGGCACTCCACGCCCCAAATCAAATGCTAAGCCCCTGCTCTGTGTGGTGACAAAATCAGCCAGGGGTGACTTCAGCTCATAAGGAGCTCACTGTCTTACCCTGGTCCTCAGCTCATCGGAATCAGAAAAGGCTCAGTTGCTGGTGAACATACAGCACATTTCGGGCCTCAACTCAGACTTTCTGAATCAGAAACTTCGGGGTCTGAGTCTAGCATTCCCCCTTTAACTCACAATGTGACCCTCATACCGAACTCTTAGCATGGAGTTCCACCTTTCTTACGGAATCTAGACTGTGCCTTAATTTGCATACAGGTTTCCTTTCTCTTAGATTGCGGTGTCTGGTGTACGGTACCCGCTGGTCTGTTCGCTGAATGGGCAAATGCACGGATGGGTTTTAGATTTCCCAGCCAGATTGGACGTCTCTCTGGGGTAAGGGGCCGGTGAAGTGCAGACCCGAGGCCGCTGCTCGGTGCAGCATACAGGTGTACGGGCCCGGCCGAGCACACGGAGTGGAGTGTGTGTCCATGGGCGGCAGAGGACTGCTTCTCAGCAGAGTGACGAAGACAATAGTGACCACGGTGCCTGCTGGAGGTCTGCTGCGGGGCACGTACCGTGTCAGGCACCTTGCGTGTCTTCCTTTCCACTGCTTCTGCCTCCAGTGGAGCGACTCCGGCCCACTGGCCAGATGCAGGGTGCACGCTCAGAGAGGTCCCAGGTGCGGCTGGAGCAGGAGAGCTACTACAGGCCCAGTAGCCGGAGGTCTGAATATCAGGGAAGGGATTTTCGTAACCACGGCAGTCAGCCTGGAGAGAGATCCGGGGGGCAGGCGATCTGCTCACGGTGGGGCAGATACCTTCTCCACTGTGGGCAGAGTTGGCCCGAGTGACCTCAGTGCAGTGGCTCCCACCTGCTTCCTGACGGATGCCGTGGATTAGACAGTGAGACCACAGCACACGTAATCTCTAAGACCCTAGACTTTCCCGGGACCGTGTGACCTTCCTCTGTCCTTGTCCTGCCTCAAGTCAAGTCAGCTGTGCCGAGGACACCGCCAGTGAGTCACGTCGGTGGAGGGGACACGGCCATCTCCTTGAGGAGCTCAGAGCCCAGGAACTGTCACTTTAACAGACTTTGTGGGGACAGTCATATGGACCTGTCAGACGTCGGCTTTGCTCTCATCACGATAATTGCCCTGCACTGTACCAGCAATTAGGCCCTCGGTGTGTGTGGGCACGCGTGCCCCAATTAGTTATGTCCTTTACCTAATACAATGTTAATATGTGAGAGCAGTCCTAAAAAGTTAAACTTAAATAATTATATAAACCAAATTAAGATAGCATATTACCAATCAGAGTAATGCGACTTCAAAACCCAGCACGATGTCATATGAATCTACCAATTAGGCAGTGCATCAAGAGGGTAAGACCACATCCTTTATTGCTTTGCCTTAAATAATTAAAAATTCCTCCTATCCATGAGGAAACAGCCGTCTCCTGCATTTAAGAGTGGTCGTTCCAGCCCAGATGAAGCTAAGTAAATGGCGCTGCCCCCGTTTGCCTGCGGGTGCCCGGTGCCCGGGCAGAAATACCAGGAAGGGGGAGGGGAGGCCAGATGCCTGCTGATAGTGGGTGGCCATGGACATGACCTTTCTGGCGCCCTGAGAGAAGGTGAGACCAGAACCTGCTGGATGCAGTGCTCTGTGGGAGAAGGTCTAAGGTGACAAGATTCTACCCCTCTAGACGGGCAAGCCCTGTTACCACACAGAACAGCAGCAACTGCGTGCCGTGAGGACAGGTGCAAGAAGATGTGTAAGACAGTGAACTCAGATGTCTCCAATCTGTGCTGAGCAGGGAGACAAAAGAGCTAAATGAGGAAAATGAGATTACTATCACCAAGATTCATGTCTTAGGTTTTCTGATTCAATTTCCATGAATTTCATTAAGTAATCAAAATGCTAAGCTTGAAATGTGGGTATGCTGCCACCAGGGGGCAGCATCCACCCACTTAACAACAGCTCGTTCCACACCTAGCGTGAGCTGGGCATTCTGGGCAGACAGCAAAGACCAAGGCAGAGAGAGTCCCTGGCATCACGGAGCTTAGAGGCTGGTGCTTAGATCTTATCATCTGTGGTGTGAAACAGTTCTAAATGATGTAGTGGTAGTTAACAGAACTGTTATCTATTTCAAAGCTATAATTTTTTATTACAATAGTTATTGAAATAAATGGAAAATAAGTATTAAACAGTTATTAAATGAGAAATGATATTATGTTTAGTTATAAAATTAAGTAGAGGTTTTCAAATATCTTTAAGCTTTGTACATCCACAATTATGTGAGGAAGCAAAAACCATGAGTCCAGAAAATACAAAGAACTTTTCTGTCTGGAATGGAGATGGGCTGGGAAGCCGTCCCACAGGGCCGGACGCCGAGGGGCTGGATGGGAAGCAGCTGGAGAGGCACCACCAGAGCCAGCGTCTCCCTGCCACTCACCCAAGTGCCTGCGCTGCTGTGTGTGAGGACTTGGCCACACGCGCAAACGTCGCTCCAGGTTGTGACAGCCTCCTGCCTTCTCATCCACTGTGGACCCCTTCCCTGTAGTCAGACCCTCCCCGGCTCCCCCCAGATTAAGGACTTCGGGGTTCAGCTGTCGCCGGGTGGACAGACTCTGAAGGAACTTGCGGCTCCGGCTTCTGAAGTCTGTCCGGTTCCTGTGCCGTTTTACCACCTTCCGCTCAAGCGGTCCTCCCCAGACAGCGTTTCCCTTGGAGACCACTTTCCAGCAGAAAGGAAGGAAGGGAAATCACGTCTCATAATGGCTACTGCTGCTGGTAACCAGAAACGCCTGTGACTGTTTTTATCCCTTCCAAACAGAAGGTGGTCTTCCGTTCCCATTCTCTCTGAAGGCTCTCCCTCTGCAAGCACAGGCTAGCCCTGGTCCGAAAGGAGCGCGTTCTAGGAAACCTTCCATAAACTGAAGTGCTGGAAAACCAAGAAGAAGCCATCACCACGAAGTTATGTGGGAACATTTTTGAGCGTTCCCAAAGGCCAAAAAATAGCCCGTCTTAGGCTTTTCTGCTACCTTGGGGCACATCTTGCTAACAAAGTCACAAAGTACCTCGAGATGAAGAGCAGGTGCTCACAGACACGGGGCCAAGCTCTGGACTGGATGCTAAGCGTGGCTGCTGGGGAAAGGGTTGGGGCGCTGCCTCTGGATGCCTTGCTGCAAAACCAATGCTGAAGGATATTTTAGTTTTTCACCTTTTTTCGTAAAAGCAAAAATCCTCTTTGGATTTTCTTTCTTTTTTTTTTTTTTAAGATTTTATTTATTTATTTGAGAGAGAGAGAACGAGAGAGGAGAAGGTCAGAGGGAGAAGCAGACTTCCCGCAGAGCTGGGAGCCCGATATGGGACTCGATCCCGGGACTCCGGGATCATGACCTGAGCCAAAGGCAGTCGCCCAACCAACTGAGCCACCCAGGCGCCCTGGATTTCTTTCAGTTAGTGAAAACAGCTGCTAATGTAGGTCTCTTGTAAAAGTGAAGTGGTGCAACATGAACTCTCAAAAAGCAGAGAATACATGCAGGACATAAAATCTTAGAGCATTTGGAAAGTACAGCTAATAAAGAATAACAACTCACAATCTACCATCTGAGTGACAGCACTGTTATTTTGCTGTAATTCTTTCCAATATTTTCCTGCAATGTTTATTATTTATTAGATACTTGCAATCATACTCAGTAAAATTTTGAGTCATGATTTTTAACCTAACATTTCTTAAAATTTTATTTGCAGGTGGCTGAATTTCTTCAGCAAAATTATTTTAATGGCCACTAACTACTGAGTGGTGGGTATAGACTTATGTAACCATTCTCTGTCATTTGTATTGCTTCTATTTGTTTCAAAATGAGTGCAGTGGAGAATATTCCCCTTCTATTTAAAACAACATCCGTTCGGTCAGATTTCTACATGTCTGATCACTGGGTCCAATGATACAAAATTTATAACAGCTTTTCATGTGTGTTGAGTGATCTTCTCCAAAAGCTAATTGTTCCCATTTGCTGGTTTACCAGATGCTTCTAGAAATATGTGAGAATGCTAATTTCGTTACACCATTGCCAGCAGTAGGTATTTCCACCAGAGGCATTTTAACACAAGTTTAATGCGCAAAAGGGACCTGTTGCCTATGTTGACTCCATCTCTTTGTGTGACAGTCAGATGGGACATTCCACTCTTCTGGAGAGGGCAAGCATTATGTCTCCAAGGAGCCCCCCAGCAGCTGCTGCTCTAATCTCTAGCTCCTGCCTGAGGCCAGCCTTATTTTATTGGGACAGACTCCCTAGCATCATGGATGTGCCTCCGTCTTGAGTCTGTGCCACATTCTGCTTCATCATAAGGCTGTCTATAGCAGAGGGCCATTTCTGGGGAGAGGATCTCTCTTAATCCCCACACTGACCATGACATGCACCAGAGGCCCAATCCAACTTTACAACTAAACTAAAAATGACTAAACTAATGAATTGAGAAAATACTTCCATCAAGAGACCTCAACGTTTCAAAGGGGAATCCTCCTACACCACTGGTGGGAATGCAAGCTGGTGCAGCCACTCTGTAAAACAGTATGGAGGTTCCTCAAAGAGTTGAAAATAGAGCTACTCTATGACCCAGCAATCGCACTACTGGGTATTTACCCCAAAGATACAAATGTAGTGATCCGAAGGGGCACATGCACCCCAATGTTTATAGCAGCAATGTCCACAATAGCCAAACTATGGAAAGAACCTAGATGTCCATCAACAGATGAATGGATAAAAAAGATGCGATACACACACACACACACACACACAATCCCCGCTTTCCAGGCCACGCTTATAGTTACTGCAATACACACTTATCTTTCACACATCATAAGAAAAGTAAAAAACTTTATTCTTTCTTGATGCCTTCTTGAAGTTCTTCCTTTCTTTGTGTGATCCATGTTTCTGACCTCTTTCATTTTCCTTCCGCCTGAAGAACTTTGAACACTTCTCATAGGGCAGGTCCGCTGGTGATGAATTACAGCCCTTTTTGTTGTTCCTTTATTTCTGGAGGACAATTGCTCTGCATATATAAAGTGCTTTTCTTTCCACCTTAAATGTTTAATTTCATCTTCTTTCTGCTAACATGGTTTCTGATAACTTCTCTGTGACTCATATTCTTATTCCTCTGTAGAGAAGGTTTTTGTTTTTTGTTTCTTTCCCCCTCCTGTCTTCTATCTTGTTCAAGATTTTCTCTTTGTTTTTTCCTATTGTTTGAATAGAATATGTCTACGCGTGTTTTTTAGGGTATTTTTCAGTTCTTGGGGTCTTGGGTTTGACGTCTGTCATTAATTTTGGAAAGTTCTTGGCCGTTATTCCTTCAAATACTCCTGCTCTGGTCTTTCTCCTCATAGTCCAATAACACGTGAAACCTTTTGACACTGTCTGGCAGCTCTTGGTTATTCTGTTTTCTCTGTGTGTGTTACTTTTCTTCTTCCATTTCCATTTGGGAACTTTCTGTTGACATCTTCTCATGCTTGCTGGTTCTTTCCTCAGCTCTATCCAGTCTGCTGATGAGCCCAGCCAAGGCACTCTTCATTTCCTTTACAGTGTTTGTGATTCTAGTTATTTTCTTTTGATTCCTTCTTAGTGTTTCCATCTCTGTGTTTATATTACCATCTGTTCTTGCAAGTGTTCTACTTTTCTACTGGGGTCCTTAGCATATAGCAGCCAGAGTTGTTTTCAACTCCTTGTCGGATGATTCAGGGTCCCGGTATACACAAGAGAGGCAAGCGGGCTCTAGGGTGAGAATGTCTGTCATCCGGCTCGGAGCTGGGCTGTGTTTGATGTGTGCACTGGCTGCAGGCGAGAGCTTCAAATTCCTCTCGTGTCCTTGTTTTTGTCTGTTCTTTGGACCTTGAACTTCCCTAAATCCCCCTCCTCACAGACAGCCTATGTCGTGGGGCTCCTTCAGCTGTAACCTGGCTGTTACGCGGGGGCCCTGTGTGCTGGAGAGGGATGGGGAGGATGGGGAGTGATCGATCGTCTTCCCGTTAAATCCAGGCTTTAGCAGGCCATGTGTCTGATCTGCGGACCCTGCAACTGTTTCTCCAGCAGCAGGGCTTCCCCTGTCCTCTGTCTTCTGGCTGCAGCCTTCCCAACCTCCTCCTTCCTGCCTCCCCCCTGCTGACTGTTCTTTCTGCCTGAGATGGGACAGGAAGGCCCTTCTCCCAGCGGGATGGGCTGGCAGTCTTTCCCTTGAAGAGTGGGCCTTCCTTAAGGAGAAGGCTCTGGGATATACGTGTGTGTGTGTGTGTTTAATTTATTTTTCAGTGTTCCAAGATTCATTGTTCATGGGATATTTGGAAGGATTACTCTTCCCCTCCTCTGCCAGAGACAGAAGAGGCTCTTTTCCAGGATTTTCACCATGAGAACCTGGGGTGGGAGAGTTTTCCCTAGATAAAATCCACAAAAGGGTGGGGGTGCCCCTAGGAACGTCTCACTCTCAAGCTAGCACAGATTCAGCTTACTGCAATTTGTCAAAATTACTAAGTGTTCCCTCCGGTTTAGGGCTCCTGGTGAGCCCAGCTCAGTTGTGTCTATTTGGGTTCATTTACCTCTCTCCATGTTAGGCTGGTGGTGTGGGAGAGAGAGAAATGTTCTTCTATCCTCTTAAGGTCTATCCTCAGACCTGACTGGGTCTGAGAAGTAATCTGGGAAATGCAGACCAAGAGGAGAGAAGCAGACAAGGGATAACGTAAGTTATGGACACCAAGTCCTTCAAAAAGAAATGAGGACCAAGGAAACAGTCAAACCTGAGTATTTTCATGGGGTTTGATGAAGAGTGGGCAGTCATGGAGGAATAGGACAGGTTAAGGAGTGTAAAGTCAGTGTAGGCAATAAAGGAAACAGCAAGGCCCGTTTGTGTGCATCCTCCGTCCTCAGAGATGAAGAAGCTCCTATCCTGGGGGTAGGGAGGCAGCACCCCCATGAGGGCTTTATGACCCTGTTTCAGGGGGAAGGGTGAGGGGAAGGTCGGAATGACTTTCTGTTTCTGCCATTTTCTCAAATTCCTTCAGTTTGAAATACTCAATCTGCCAAGTTTGAAATACTATCTTTTGGGGTAGTATATCCTGAACCCCATAAATGGTTGGTTTACCCTGGGAACTCAGTTCCACATTGAGTCTAAGAAAAGTCATTGATTTTCAGTCTGTCCAGCTTTTTCTTATTAGAAGTGTTGGAGAGATGATGTCCAAGCTTTTTATACATAAAAACTTGAAAGGAGAAGCCTCTTCTCTATAATTAAAGGGCTAATTCCCATGTTCATGAATATCTCAAAATATATCACCCATCCTCTCCTTCTGATGATAATTCATAGTGCTCAGAGAAACCCAGTTTTGGCCTTTCCAAATGAGCTAGAGACTCCTGGTTTTCTCCGGGGAAGCACTTGCCTGTGCATCTGTGTTACCGTGCACGCTGAAGGAGTGGGGATTAATTCAGAATAGCACTCAGTGGGGGAGAGTTAAGGTGCAAAGACCACAGGAAGCTGCAAGAGTCACTTCTAGCTGGGTCACATATTTGAAACACTGTAATCAAGTGAGCCCCAGATATTTTCCTATTATCTAAATGAATTATTTCTAGCTATTAGTTTCCATCTTCCCAGAGATGCTGTATTAAAACACACCAACGCAAACACATTCGAAAACTGGTGTATTTTTGCAACATTGAGATTAAGATACATTATCAAGAATGTACTAAAGATTTTCTCCACTCCTCCTTCCTTCCCCTGGTGGCAACCCCACCCCAGGATCTATACCAGAGCCTTTCTTGCCAATGCTTGCAATCTGCAAATTACATGCAAGTTGTTAAAACAGTGCCTGGAGGCCCTTATCAGCCTGTTAAGGCTCCTACATGTTTTGTTTGGTTGAGACGAATAAAGCAATTAAAATTAGGATGAGTTCTGCCTACACACTAGATTAATGTAATATCTTGGATGCTTCCTCAATATGAAAGGCTCTGTCCAACACTGGGAATAGAAAGGGGCAGGGTCCTTTTCAAAACCTCTGCTCTCAGAGAGGGGTGAGACCTTTAACAGAGTTTGGAAGCTTCCCCTCCTTTCTCCCTAAATCATGTGTTCTATGGGAAGAAGTCTTCAATCGACTTATCTAAACAACTCCGTGTGGTAGGAGGGCAGAGAGTGGATTACACGGTATTAAGAACCTGGGTGTTTTGGGAAGAGAAAGAAGGCAATTTCAGGTCTTGTGGACTTAAATGAAACAGTCTCAGATAGTGACAGCAGTGTTTTCCGATGTGCAGTTAGCCACTGGGAATCCTCCTGAAGAATTTATTTAGGACCCTGCAGCTTCCCAGACGGGGAAGAATTTGTTTTGAATATTGTAATCTCTAATGAAACCCCAAAGACACCTCCTTTGGTAAGCCATATGAAGTGCATTACCTTGAAAAAATCCAGAATGTTGGTGCACATCATCCCACATGGTTCCCTAGGGTACACCTGAAGCTGTTCTGCCTGCAGGCTTGCCAAGTTATTCTCCATGTTACCCCTACACCCAAATGGTTTCTTCTATACTCGCCAAGTGATTCTGGCAATGATCTAGATAGGGCAGCCACAGAAAGACACATAAATTTTATCTTAGGGATCTCACAAATGTTCTTTGGGAGGAAATAAGTGAATTGAATTATTATTCAATTTTCCACTCTTTTATTTACTGCTTAACTGATCCATTCATTTGGATGTCACATGAGCCTCAAATTTGACACGTCCAAAATGGAAGGCTGGATGCTGATCTCTAGGACCAATTTCACCAGCATCTTTTCAGGTTCTCTCTCTGTAGTAGGTTTTCTGCAGTTTCAGTGACAGGTTTCCTCTGAATCTCCAAAGCTCACAGAGTCTTTTCTTGACCATCTGCTACAGATGGTTGTGTCCAAAGGGAGAAATCATTCTCTCTGCGATCTGAGAGATTGGTCTTCTCCTGCCTTTAGACTCAGACTAGGAATTAAACCATAGGCTCCCTGGATTCTCGGGCCTTTAGACTTGGACTGAATTCTATCACTGGCTTTCCTGGGTCTCCAGCTTGCAGACAGCAGATCGTGGGACATCTCAGTCTCCATAATTCTGTGAGCCAGTCCCTTTACATAGATTTACTATCTATTTAATACATTCTATGTCTATTCTATATCTGTCTGTTACATATACACACATACACTATATCTATGTCTATATATACATACTATATAAGATATATATAGATATAGTATATATATATATACACATAGGTTATATATAGATACGTATCTCCTGTGTCTATCACTGTATCTATTACATATGCACACATATTATATATACATATCTATACATATTATATATATTATATGGACACACACACATATCTAGGATATCTATCATCCATCTGTCCATCATCCATCTAACATGTATCATCCGTCTGTCTGTCTACCTACCTACCTACTTATCTACCTATGCATCGTATTGATTCAGTTTCTCTGAAGAACCCTGACCACTACAGTAATTATGGTTAAATGAGGCCATAAGGATGGGGACCTAATCAGATAGGATTGGTGGCCTTATAAGAAGACAGAGATCTCTCCTTCTCTCCATATGCCAGAACTGAGGAAAGGCCATGAGATCACATAGGGAGCAGGAAGCCATCTGCAGACCACAAAGCCGGACCCTGTCAGACCCTGATCATTCCGGCACCTTGATCTGAGATCTCCACCCTTCAGAACTGTGGGAAAATAAATTTCTTTTAATACAGCCAGTCTGTGGTATTTTGTTATGGCAATCAGAGCCAACAAAGGCCACAGATGAAGCAGGCCCACTCCCTTCTCCGTCATGGCACCTGGCATCTGCCCTTTATGGCACTGATTACAATCTATGAGCACTTTGTGTGAAGTCTGCTGAGGGGGAGGACAGGTAGGAGGGTTCTTTCACACGTCATTCATCTTTCATGCTCTCCCATGCTCTGGACAGCTGTGCCAGGCAAAAATAGTGAGCAATACATGCTTATTGAACAAAATAACTGGATGTCGATCCCATTTAGATGATAATAATACTTTCCATATTTCCATAGAGTTGAAGGATATTCCAAGCATCTGTATATTCTGAGTAGATCCTTTCAGAAACTATGAAATGGTAGGCAGGGCATCAGGGTATCCAGAGAGTTTCGTCTCATTTCAGAGGGAGAACGTTCGAAGCAATTCAAACTCAGTGTTCTGCGTGAAGAAGGAGCTTTGAGGATCTGTTTCATAAATAATAGACAAACGAGTAGAGAGACAGAGAGACAGGCAAAGATACAAAGAGCAAAAGAAGAAAAATGTGTAGAAGAAAACTGAGGTAGAATATGCAAAATAAAAACAGAAACCAGCAGAAATGCAGAGACCACGGGATGAGGCATAAGGGTGTTTTGCAGCAGTGGGGTGGGAGTTCAGAACCTACAATGGGAGGGAGCAGGGGACTGGCCCGTTCATAGTAGGATGTTTGGGGCATCTATCTATCTAGAACACAACCTCTGACGGTGGGCATCTATCTCCACAGTAGTCAACTCTGTGCTGAAACAATGGCTTGAGGACTACAGCCTGAGTTGCATCTTCATCACGGGCTGAATATTCTGTAAGCCCATAATGTCTGTAGAATGGCTACCTGTTGCCATGACCAAGGGACAAAGAAAAAGCTTGGACTGCCCCACACTTCATGACCACAAAGAGCCTGAATTAAATGGCTCTTTCTCTTAGGATGGTGGCCAACTTCAGGGAAGAGACTCTAAATCAGAGGGTCTCTTGTATTTGGGAGTTGAGAGTTCTTGGGTTCATTCGCCCAGTTTCCTCATGGACTGAAAACAGAAGCTGTGTGTATATGAGCTTCGGGACATCCTCACATTTCCATACCCACTTCTTGTGTCTCACTTTCTTTCTCCATTGTTGGGCAATAGTTTCCATCTGGCCTCATCAGACGATGTGCTGAATCATGGAGATCAGACAGGTTCCCGCATGTTTAGAACTCAGTGGGTGTAGGCACACATCCATTGTACACAGACTTCGCTTTTTGACTAGTGAAAACACCCGTTCTTCCCTTAGCTTATTTTTCCAAAGTAATAATCTTGTAAAGCCCACAAAGCCCAAAAGTAGACTTTGGGGGGCGCGGGGGGGATTCTGATGATCTGGATAATTGACACCAAGGTGATCCTTCTGACATCAATCAGGAGGACATCTGGATTTCTAAACTAGGACAAGCACTTCTTATGAGATCACCCATGTGTGTTCCCACTTCTTTTTGCTTTAAAAAATGAAGAGAATTTGATTCCTCTTTCTTTAGGCATATTTGCAAGTTATCCAAAAACAGAATATCTCTGCAAATTCTCTGTGCTGCCTATTCTCCGCCACAGTTTGCTCAGGAAATGAGTCTGATGATTGGCTGTCACTTGACATAATGTGGGTGTGGCCAGCGGGAAGGAACACCAAGCATAAACAGTCCCTGTTTGCTGATGGGATTGGAAAGATGCTCCAACTCAGTGGCATCAAGCCATTTAAACTTTATTTTTGTTTTTTAAACTAGGGCTTGAATTAAAATGTGAAGTGAATGCAAGATTAGCCAGATTAGTACTGAACTCCAGTCAAGACCATCACTTGGATCATTAGGTCTGGTTCCTCCTTCTTCCACCCGCATTAATCTAAATTGCCTGATAAGATTAAAAACGATCCTTTCAGAGGTGGTGGAAGTGGACTGAAGGTGAAAGATTTAAGGCAAGAACCATCACAAGGATGTCTGGACAAGGTAGAGCCAGAAGCCCGAGACGTCTTTGTTGTGAGGGTTGAAAGGAACTACCCGTAGACGCCCACAGCGGAGTGGTCCGGCTCTCCAGAGAGGACCACGCGGGAGGGTCACTGGGGCCACAGTACAGAGGCAACGCAGTGACTGTTGGGCTAATTAATAACGAGGACTGTGAAAGGTCATGAGTAAAGAATTGAAGAAGCGAGGAAACTAATATTTAAACGCCCCACAACGTGGGACGCTTAATTCAGAGAGCAAAGTCCAAGCCTACAAGCAATAGATTTTACATTAAATGAAGTGCAATCGGAATAGGACTCAGTGGGTATCTCACTTTGCCTTGGTCTTAGGTTAAGTAATTAAAATCAGCATCAGGTTCTGCCTGGAAGCTAGGGCAGCTGAGCAACGGCTAACTGTTACAGCAGCAAAATTAGCAGATGATCAAAGAAAATTTCAGAATTTTTTGCCACAATGAATACACATGAAATTCTATCTTCTAGTTTAACAAAATGCATACAGGATAGAATTAAATTTAGCTAATTAAATTAAGTATGAATTAACCCACGGTTTTGATTTAGTAGGCTGTACTAATGTGACTCGAGTACTCGTCATAATGGTAGAAGGTGTGCGCTGTGAGGACCCTGGCAGGTGGTCTAGTCCCGCCATTAAGCGCCTTGCTCTTTCTGATTTTAATTCCTTGGACATATTGTCCACTCTGCTTAAAACCCCCCAGAGACAGGGACCTCACCATTCCTCCCCCCGACTCTGAAATGGAGGTGGGAAATAAATACATTATGTTGAGTAGAAAGACAATGATATGTTAAATTCAAGGAAGACAATGGAAAAGGAGAAACTGGTGAAGAGGGGATTGTAGGATGAGATGAGCCAGGAAAACAGTGTAAGGCCTCAGAATGAAGAGGAGGGTGCGACCACACTCCCGGCACTGTGGCACTGGAAGGAGCTGAGAAGTGGTAGACCTCATCTTTTTGGAAGGGTGGCTTTTCCAGAAGGGACTGACTTCCTTTCCTTTGCTTCCACTGAGGAGGCGGGGTGCATCCCAAAGAGTTAGGAGTTGGAAAAGCCGGATGTCCTAGAGAGTTTGTTGAATGAGCCGGACCACTGCGTAGTCTCCTGCTCCTCATCTTGTTTCATCGAGTCTGCCACCTCTCTCTCAAACTGTACCTGTTCAGCACGTAGGGAGTAGATATTGCAATTTTGTTTTATAATCGAGGATTACTTATTTAACAATAATATGCACAAAGCCTAAATATTTAGTTCAGTGAGTTTTTCCTTGGTAGGCATTTATGTAATCCTCACCCAAAACAAGAGAGGGGACACTTTATCACCCCACAAAACTTCCCTAGTCCTCTTTCCAGCTGATCTCCTTGAAAAGGCAAGCACTTTCTGATTTCTGTCACTATAGTTTAGCTTTTTTCTTGGATCTTTTATCAATGGAATCATATAGAACACATTCTTTTGTATCTTTTTAAAAAATAATCTATTCAAGGGTTATTGTGTTTTAATAATCATTCATTCCTTTTTATTAACAGGTGGCATTTCATTTTATGAACATACCTCAATTTGTCCATCCATTCACCTGTTGATCGACATCTGAATTGTTTCCAGTTCTGGGCTATTATAATGAACATCATTATGAACCTTCCCATACAAGTCTTTTTGTGGACACATATTTTCATTTTTCTTGGGTAAATTCCTAGGAGTGGAATTGCTGGGTTGCAGAGAAGCTGGTTATTTAACTTCATACAAAACTGCCCAACAGTTATCTAAAGTACAGTCCTACACGGCTACCCAGCAGTGTGCGAGTTCCGGCTGTCCCACAGCCTGGCCAGCACTGGGCACTGTCAGGACCCTGACTTCAGTCATGCCAACGCACGGGAAGCGGCATTTACTTCCAAATGAACCTCCCTAGTAAGTGATGGTGCTAAATGCCTTTTCACATGCTTATTAGCCATTTATTTACCCTCTTGTGAAGTGTCTGTTCAAGTCTTTTTCCCACTGTTTTAATTGGGGTATTTGTCTTTTTATTATTGAATTGTTGGAACTATTTAAACATTCTGGATCCAAGTCCTTTATTAGATAAATGTGCTGTGAAAATTTTCTCCCTTTCTGTGGTTGTGTATTTATTTCCCTAATGGTGTCTTTTAAAAGAGCACATTTTTATGAGTCCCAATTAATCTTTATTTTCCTTTTTATACATTTTGTTTTGTCTAAAAAATCCTGGCCCACCTCAAGGTTGTGAAAAAATTTTGTTTTCCTCTAGAAGATATATGGTTCTAGCTTTCACATTTAAGTTTAGTCATGATCATTATCTGGTATGGAACAATGTGGGGTCAAAAATTCATGCTCCGCCCCCCGCCCCCCATACAGGTATACAGTTGCTTCACATTTATTGAACACATTTTCCTTTCCACATTGGATTGACTCGGTGCCTTTCTCAACAATGAATATAGTGGTCTATGTCTGGAGCTTTCATTCTGCTCCTTTGATGTGTGTTCTAGTCACATAATTTTAATATTTGTTTTCCTTATTATTTAGTTGATTACTTTCTATTTTTCCTTTTGATATATTCTTTGACACAGACACATCATTTGGTTTTATTTGTTTAATTTCCAGTCATTCTGAGGTGGTTTTTTTTTTTTTTAGATGTCATTGTTTTACACTATTTTGGCCAGAGGCATATTCTGCATCTTTCGAGTCTTTTGGTACTTAGATTTGTTTTTATGACCCATCATTTTACTCTATTTTGGTTATGTGCATTTGTACATTAACAAATGTACATTTGTGTTTTAGTTGTTCTAGTAATTGCTAAGAGAGAAATGTTAAAATCTCCAACTAAGACTGTGGATTTGTTTGTTTTTCTCATCTCTTTGCCAATTTTTACTGACATTTTCTCAATCTCTTGTTATTTGTATAACATTCAGGACTGTTCTTGAATAATTATGAAATAGTCCTCTTTGTCTTTAGTAATGACATATGTCTTAAAGTATTTTTTCTGATATTAATGTAATTTTCTTATGCTTATTTTTGCCTGACACATCTTTCCCACTCATTTTCTTTCAACCTGAATATCTACGTTTAGATTTCTAGTAAACAACATCGAGTTGGGTATTGGTTTTTCCCCACTGAAATTTGACAATCTCCCTCTTCCAATGCAATATTCTGTCTTCTTTAAAGATTTTTTTTTTTTTAATTAGGAAAGAGAGAGAGTGAGAGAGAGCATGAGAAGGGAGAAGGTCAGAGTGAGAAGCGGACTCCCCATGGAGCTGGGAGCCCGATGCGGGACTCGATCCTGGGACTCCGGGATCATGACCTGACCCGAAGGCAGTCGCTCAACCAACTGAGCCCCCCAGGTGCCCCAGCAATATTCTGTCTTCTAACTTTCCATGTAGTTGTCAGTATTGCTGGATTTAAGCCTACCATTTTGTCATTTTTTTTTCTATTTGTTCCATGTATTCTTTGTTGTTCTCTTCCTGTTGTTGGGTTAACTGAATATTCTTGCAGTATTACTCCCCCAATCCTTATTAGTTATATCTTTTGTATTTATCTTAGTGGTGGCTCTAGATGTTACAGTATTCATCTTTAAATTACGGATAATTCAAACACTATTTTACCACTTCACAAACCATATATAATTCCATCTATTCCCCATAACACTCTGTGCTCTTATTGTCATATATTTTACTTCTGCATATGTTACCAACCTTTCAATACCGTGTTATTTGTGCTTTGAACAGTCAAGAGTCTGGTATCATTTCCCATAACCCTAAACAATGTTCTCTAGCCTACTTTTGGTAGTGCATATCTTCTGGATATACAGTATTTCAGATTTTACCTAAAAGTCTCTTCTATATTTCTTAATTTTTTAAAAAGATTTTATTTATTTGAGAGAGAGAGAGAGATCGAGAGAGAGCATGAGCAGGGGGAGAGGCAGAGGGAGAGGGAGAAGCAAACTCCCTGCTGAGCCCATAGCCCAATGTCTGGCTTAATCCCAGGACTCTGGGATCAGGACATGAGGCTAAGGCAGAGGCTTAACTGACTGAGCCACCCAAGCACCCCTCATATTTCTTAATTTTGAAATGTGGCTCTCCACAGCTTTTGTTGAGATGTCAGTTTCCACTCCAGTATTTCACTGTATATATGTGAATACTTTTAAGACTCTATGTGTTTGATTTCGGCAGCTGGATTATGATGTGCCCAGATATAATTTTCTTCCTGTTCATACCGCTCGGGATTAGAGGGGATTTTAGATCTCCAGGTTGATGTCCTTCATCGCTTTTAGTCATTGCCAACTATGATTTCAGATACTTTTCTATTAGACCGTCTGGTATTCACTCATAGTTCTAGCACATTCTCCTCCAGTTTTAAAAATTACTCTTTTTTTCATTTTGTGCTTCAGTGTGAATAGTTTATTATATCCTCTCTTCACTGATCCTTTCTTCTGCTGTGTTGTCTTTTTAAGCCTGTTGAATCAACTGTTAATATCTTGTATGGTGTTTTTCAGTTACTGCATTTCTAATTGTAACTTAAATTTTTTCATTTCTTTGCAAAAATTTCCTATTTTTTCATGCATGTTGTCCATTTTATGCTAGATTTAATTTTTTAAAAATATTTTATTTATTTATTTGACAGAGAGAGAGGGGGTAGACACAGAGAGAGAGGGGGAAGCAGGCTCCCGGCTGAGCAGAGAGCCTGATGCGGGGCTCGATCCCAGGACCCTGAGATCATGACCAGAGCGGAAGGCAGAGGCTTCTGCCTGAACCCACTGAGCCATCCAGGCACCCCTAGGTCTCATAGTTTTTAGTTATGCTCCAGCTATCATACATAAAAGAATAGTTGACATTGAATAAACAGCATTTGTCCCTGAAATCCTTTTGTCAGGATGCTGGTGTGGGGGCAGGGTAGTCTAATATGGGTGGGTCTGGGCTGGGTCTATGACAGCATTCAGCTCATTAGGGATATTCATTCAGTTAGGTTTCATTTGTTCTCACCTCTGTCATGGACCTTTTAAGAACTGTGACACTGTGGCACATCTTTCTTGCTCTCATCATTTATATGGTATCCACTGTCTCTTGTGACTTTCTACATATGTAAGCCAGTAGATTTCCGTTATCTTGTTATTATTATAGCGGCAATTTTATCAACTGTAACAGTTTTTCATCAATGTTAAGGAATTAAGCTGTAACATAAATGGATGGATAGGCTGCATGTCTCCAGGAAAACTGGGGTAGGGCTCGGAAACTGGGGGCTGTATGGAATACAGTGCCGATTGTTTCTTACTGAACAGAGGCACAATTTATGGCAGGCACTATTGGATGCCAGCTGGTTTCCATATCTACTTAAAAATTTACACTCAACACAAGGAATCCCTATCTATCACTCTGCTCTCAACCCGAGTAGTCTGAGGCCAGCTGTGAGTCACACAGTACTATCCAAAAAAACAATCCAGGGAGGCTTTAGCGAGCCCAGGCTCTGGGGAAAAGAGTCTGGGTCTTGCATGGGGGCACAGTGAGGGACTGATGGGAGCTCCTTGATTGTAGCGATTAAATAGGAAGCCAGAGCCACATGCAGGTCATATGCATTTCAGGGGTATGGGACAATAGATGGGGGGTGACAGAGGTGGCTATGAAAATTAGGCTTTTGCTAAGAGTATCTAAGGGGCAAAAGCTGTTCAAAAGGCATTTACTAAGCATCTATGACATTTCAGACTATGGGTTAGAACAAATTAATATTAGACCATGTTTATGGAACACCAGTGGTTTCCTCAGGAACTCTGCTAAATGTTTTATGTGCATTATCTCAGTGGATCTTCACCACAACCCCACGAGATAGGGACTGCCCTTATGCTTGCTTTATATGCTTAGAGACTTGTACAGGACAAGTAACTTCCTGAAGTTTATGAAGCTAGTAGCATGCAGTGGAGCTAGGGTTTGACTCTAGGCCAAATTCAGAATAATTCTAATTTATGGATGAAGAAATTGAGACACTGTGGCAGGTGCTATGCATTAGACCACGCATTGCATGTGAGCAAAGATGGCATTCGCTCCATTTTACTTCTCTTTATCCCATGCTTAATGTCTGGCACACTGTAGACTCCCAAAAAACATATGAAGGAAGAATTAATTTATCAATGAATTGTAGGCACCAGGAATACTAGAATGAGTCCTCACACTTCTGTCCACCCCCTGCCCCCTGTATCATAGGGGGGATGAACAAGAATATCACAAGGACTTCAAAGGATGTGAGAGAAATCCAGGTAGGGTGCACAGTCGTTGTCACATCTTATTCCCTCTGCTGTCTCTCCCATGAGACTCAAGTTCCTGATGGTGGGTCTGCATTTATTCATTTTCTAGTCTTATCTGACACGGAGCAAGAAGCTTAATAGGTGGGTGAGGATAAGTGTCAAATGGAGGAAGCAGGTAGTGATGTCTGAACAGAGTTTGTTTTAGGATAAATTGGGACAGGATTTTGCCTGCTGGTAAAAAGGGAGAATTTTTGCCTAGACTGAGGAATCGGATGTTGCTGAGATCATAAGCACTAAAGACCACATAGTCTTAGGCAGACTAAGTAAGTCCAAGAGAAGAGGAGAAGGGGGATGGGGGAAGAAGAGGAAGAGGAGGAGAAAGGGGAGGAGAAGGGGGAGGTTGAAGATGAAGGGATGGAGGCAGAGAGAGCAGCTAATTATCCAAACCCCTCAACTAGCCATGTCTGAATCCCAGCCCCTTGGGCTTCCCAGTTTAAGCTCATGATTTCCCTCTTTTGATTTCTCTAGTTTCAGTTTGGTTCCCATTTAACAACTGAAAGACTTTTGACTAAAATTGATAAGCTTCTGTTCAGTGACCGTGTTAACCTATTTTTGGCATCTGTTTAAAGCAACAGTTGGCAAACTGAGACCAATGCGGCAAACCTGGATTGCCGTTTTTGTCCAGCCCGGGCGCCAAGAATAAGGATGGTTACTGCATTTTCAAATGGTTGAAAATAAAAAGAATATTTCACAATGTAAAAATTGTATGGAATTCAGATTTCAGTGTCCTAAATAAAGTTCTACTGGGACACAGCCATGCCCATCCATTTCTGTACTGTGGCTACTTTATACTCCAATGAGGCAGAGTTGAGAAGTTTGACACCATACAGCCCACAAAGCATAAAATATTTACTGCCTGGTCCTTTGCAGAAAATGCTGGCTGCCCTGGCCTAAAGCACCTAAGGCAAATAGGGGTCACTAAGGATATGACCCGCACTGGGGGATGAGAGCGGACAGAAGGACCTCTGGTTATCCCAGGATGGCCCCTCTCAGCCCACAGGGATTAACCTCAAAGTTTCTCTTTCCTTCAGGATCTTTTGTTCCAGGATCTTTTTTTTGGACATTCATGACTGAAAAGAACACTTGACTGAGGTTCCAAAATCCTGGTGAGCCTAGGCTGCCACCCTATCTCCTTGATCTCAGTCACCTCCTTAGCGAAGTGGGTTATTTCATAAAGCGTATTTCATAGGTTGATTGTGGGGATTAAATGAAATCAGGGTACATGCACAGTCTACAGAAATGGTCACAAACGCTTTCTTCACTCTTACGGTGAGAAATGAATGAAATACACTTTGGAAAAACACTGAGACATACAGCTGAAGAAAAGTAAATTTCAATGTTGTCATAATGACCACATGTTCAGTTAGGCACCAAATGACTCTGGATTCATTATATCCCTCCACCTTGGATTAACTAATTTTATACTGAAAGCTTAATCCAGTCCCTTCGAAAACTTCAGAATAGTACAAACATATCAACAGTGAAAAGTAAGGCTCCCCTGGCTGTTCTTTGCATGTTCCTTCCAAAGGCAGGCATGACTATCACTTCAGCAACTTCAGAGAGGGTCTCTGCGCTTCACCAGGGAATACGTGTGGTGTGTACGAACCTACACCCACTCCCTTCTGTGCACATCCCCCACACCGATGTGAAGTACCACAACGTTCGGATCTGTACCTGGCTATGTTTACTTTAAAAACACGCATTTTCAGGGCGCCTGGGTGGCTCAGTTGGTTAAGCAACTGCCTTCGGCTCAGGTCATGATCCCGGAGTCCTGGGATCGAGTCCCACGTCGGGCTCCCAGCTCCACGGGGAGTCTGCTTCTCCCTCTGACCTTCTCCCCTCTCATGCTCTCTCTCACTGTCTCTATCTCAAATAAATAAATAAAATCTTTAAAAAAAACCCAAAACAAACAAACAAAAAACACGCATTTTCACATTCATCAGAGATGTATTCAAGAATATTTAAAGCAGTACTATTTGTAATAGCAAAAAATTGGAAAGAACCCAGACACCCATGAACGGGAGAATGAGTAAATAAATTGTGGTGTATTTATACAACAGAATATTTTCCATTAATGAGCATCCACAAACTACAGCTGTAAGTGATAATGTGGACAAATCTCACAGACATTCTCCTGATGGAAAGAATCCAGACGTGAAAGGGTAGGTGGTTCCAGCACTAATCCTTGACGTCACAAGTTAGGATGGTGGTCCCCCTGGGTGTGAGGGAGACGGAGAGAGCAGGAGAGAGCTCTGGGGGACTGCAGTGTCCTGACACTTGATGTGGTTGTTGGGTACTCGTGTGCGCGCACTTTGTGAAGATTCATCATCACTTATGGTTTTGTGCACATTTCTGTAAGTATCATTTTCTTATATAAAATTCAGAAATTTAAAAAAGCACATATCTTGGAAATTGAATTCAGACCATATGGGTTTACTTCCTTCTCCTTAGCTGTGGAGACCTGTACGGTACAGATGGCCGACACGTCCCTCTCGTCACTGCCCCTCCGATGCACAGTGAGGTGGTTTCTGGCTCTTTGCTGCTGGATGCTATTTTCTAATCACCCTTCTGCACAGTTCTGCCCTGGAGGTACCAAGAGGCAGGCCCTCCTGTTTCGGGCTACTGCGCAGGTGGGCAGGGCCCTGACCCATCCTGAAGCCGCACGGGCACCCTGTGGGCAAACACCGCCCGCACAGTGGCATTGCTGCTAATGGGTATTCCCAAGGCGGGGAGCTGTTATTTGCATTTTCTCCTTGTCATGAATGGCCAAGTGTTCTGAATATTAATGAAGCCATTCACAGCCTCCTTTGCAGGCTTAAAATATTCAGCATCAAACATACTGTTTTGTTCCCATTTCAACCAAGTTTAATTTCTCTTAACCAGCTTTGTTTTTGTAAAGCAAAATTAATGTACAATTTCAGTGTTTAAATCTCAATTCTCAGCAATTCACGACAGATTGCAAGGGACGATGATTTGTCCTTTAACACCTAATGGGTTGAAATAATTTATTGCGCAAACATTTCCAGGAACACGACACCGCTTGAGCAAAAGCGAATCAGGAAATGTTACTTGTTTATCTAATAAACTACCCTAGGGTGAGCGAGTACATTAGCATTGCACAAACTTTGTGACTTATTCATCATCACTATTTATTATTAAAACTTTATCTGTTTCAACTTAGTGAATGACTGCCTTGGGATACGCTGCTTGCAGCAACAACAAGAAAATAAAGTTTATGCAATTTGCATAATACTGTACAAAGAATATTAGCTTAGAACAATATGAATCCCTGGATCATTTGCAGCCCTTTGGTGTTTAATGTTGGTAAATATTTAAATAACAGCAAGCCCGTATAATTATAAAGATTTCTCTTTCTAATCTGCTCAGGATGCACAGCTGCTGTAAATCACCTCGATCCCATGGTTTGGCTGGGAGAATGTTAGGGGTGACGAAGAGGCACTTGTTGCTTTTGTTGGCAAGTAGGAAGGAGACCCAGAAGCACAGGCGCAGGATGGGAATCTGAGACAAGGAGCTCACGCTGCTCATTCTTCTTTCTTACCCCTTACGGGACCATCTCTGTTTCATACGAATATGGGTCCTGCTTAGAATAGACCTGGATTCTCTCTCGAGGAGGTCTTTGCATGTTAAGAAAAGATGTGACTCACACCTCAGGATCTCTGCACCTGCCACGCTCTCTCTTTGCATTCTTCTCCATCACATCACCTGCTTGTCCCTAGTTATAGCTTACTCACTGTTTTGGCCTCAGTATAAACCTCCATATCCTTCCTGACCCCCACCACCCTGTCTAGCTTGCTCTTCCACCATGCACTTTCACGATGACTTGCACTTCTCCTTCCAGCCCTACTTATTCAAGTGTCTGTCTTCTCCTCTGGACTCTGGGCCAGAGGAGGGGAGGAATATGTCTGTGTTGGACGGGGCTGTGTCCAAGGCATGGCAGACAGTAAAAGCTGAATTACATTTCTGTTGCGAAGTGAACAAATGAATACCTACAGTCATCCATTTAAAGAAATGTCTACATAATCAATAATCATGTTATATTACTTTTCAAATTAGACAAATTAAAAAATGAATTACAACCCCTAGCATTGGTGAGAATTTAGGGACGTGAGAACGCTCAAACACTTTAGGAGGATGATTCCACAGAATGAAGCAAAAGCCTTCAAGTGATTAATTTTTTGGCTTGGTGAATACATTCATGGGAATTTATGCTAAAGCAGTAATTTGGGACTATGTGAACACATTTGGTTCCCAGATATTCATCACAGTGTTGTTTAAAATTGTGAAAAACTGTTAGCCCCTTAAATGGTCAACAACAGAGGATTACCTGAGAGAGCTACAATTCACATAAATGATGGGATACTATGAAGGTGCTAAAACAGTAATTTAGAAATGTTTTCATGACATGGGAAGGAGTTTACAGTCTACTCTGGAGGGAATAAAACAAATACAAAGCCTTATTATGCAACCATAATTCCATTTTTGCAATAACATTCATGTACAGAAATGACGAGAGTCATACATGTTAAAACGTTAAAGAAATTATTACCTGTGGTGTGGTGAGATTTTGATTTTAAGGTAACCTTTCCTCAAAATCAAAATCAAAATGAAAGAAATGAATGTATGCACTAAGTCACTGGTTAAAGCCACACAGAGAGGAATTAATTTAAGTGAATATAAAAAAATAGTCCTTTGGCTGTACATCTTAGTGGGATATACGTTAAGGACAAAAAGAACATCGAATAAATTTTCTTTCCTTTTCAGTAATTATATTGTTAATTATTATACTGGCATTTCTATTGAAGCTACTTAAGTAAATTATATGAAGACACAAGGAATTGTGTTAATGTCATCAGTAAATAAGATAGCTTAACAGAACAAGTGGAAAAATATAAAAGAATTTAAATAAAACCCAGCAACTCTAAATTTGAATCGGAAATATCGGTATAGCCTCCTAATGCATGTTTTCTCTCTCTTTTTTAAAGATTTTATTTATTTATTTGAGAGAGACAGAGATAGGGACATAGATAACAATTTGAGAGAGGGAGACAGAGATAGCAACATAAATAGCGAGAGAGAGCAGGAACAGGGAAGAAGAAGAAGAAGCAGAGAGCTTCCCCGCTGAGCAGGGAGCCCGATGCAGGACTGGAACCCAGGACCCTGGGATCATGACCTGAGCTGAAGGTAGAAGCTTAACCAATTGAGCCCCCCAGGCGCCCCGGATGCATCCTCTCTTAAAACACACGTTTCCTATCTCTGGTCACTGAACAAGCCCAGAAAACCAGGAGCAGGTGTTCCTAGCATCTACACTCTGTAATCACTAAACGAGATTTTCTACTGAAACAAGCCAGAGCTCCTTAGAGAAATGGCTGGTTCCAGAACTGGGCCAGGAAATGTATAAGAAGATACTGGATCATCTTATCTTACCAAAGGAAACGAGGAAAAAAGGTTCCTGGGTCACGTTGGAGGGCTTGATGGCCTGCCTAAAGAGACTCCCCAGCCAGAGAGGGCTCAACAATGGATTGAAAGACTTCAGCTCTGTTAAAACCATGCACAGATGTAGCAACAGCAACTGGTTTCTTCTGAAGGATGGAAGGGAACCAGCTCACTATACTGAAAGCCAGCAAATAAAGGGAAAGAATCCAGCATTTTCCTGCCTTTATTTTATACTGTACCTCAGAGTAACCAAATGGTTTACTTGAGGAGATTTCTCTTTATATGGAAGAATTCCCACTCAATAATGATGACAGGATGATAGAATCAGAGTGTCCCAATTTTTCACCCTCAAATGCAATCACTGAACCATGCAATCACCTGCAATGACTACTGGCATCACAAAAAGAGAAACCACCAGACATCTTATACCCCTTGATGGAAATAGATGACACCACTTTCAGAGTTTTCTTGCCAAAATACTGAACCTGTAGAGATACACATGAAATGGCACCACAGGGATGCAATTAGCAAAATTTAGAATATAGGAAACTCTGACATCATCAATAAAGAAATTAAAGAGGGGATGGAGAACCTATAGACAAAGAGATTTAAGAGGTATTAGCTAACTGCAAGGGGTGGGTTTGTTTGGATCCTAATTTGAGAATAAGGCAATGTAAAAAGAAAGAAAAAGAAGCCATCTGGGAAATTTTAATAATCACTGGATATTTAAAGATATTAAGAAGTTATTGTTATCTGTTAAATGTGATGATGGTATTGTGACTATTTTTAAAAATGTTTATCTCTTGGAGATATATGCTAAATTATTTCTGGAGAGAATGAGCTCACCAGAACGCATAACAGATGTAGGCTCTTCTGCAGTTACACTAATTTTTTTTACGTTCTTGGGACCTTTTCGTTCTGAAGACTCAACATAAGACTTCTATTTTCAATGCTCAGACATGTTCTATTATTTTATTGATCCTTGCTACTCCTCCGTTTATTCTGTTTTTGAATTCTATAATTCCCTTGGGTATATAAGGTAACCTAACCCAAGTCTATGTTTCTCTTTTCTTCTCTAAATTGATCATTCCAAGATAATTTTGTTACTTTGAATTAAGTGACTTTTTTTTCTCCCCAAATATGTTTATTTTTATTTTTCAGTGTTACAAGATCGATTGTTCATGCACCACACCCAGTGCTCCATGCAATAGGTGCCCTTCTCAATACCCACCACCAGGCTCGCCAACCCCCCCACCCCTCTCCCCTCCAAAACCCTCAGTTTGTTACTCAGAGTCCACAGTCTCTCCTGGTTCATCACTCCCTCCGATTTCCCCCCATTCACCCTTCCCTTCCTTCTCACAATGCCCTCCATGATTTTCTTTATACTCCACATGTAAGTGAGACCATAAGATAATTGACTCTCTCCGCTTGACTTATTTCACTCCGCATAATCTCTTCTAGTCCTGTCCATGTTGATACAAAAGTTGGATATTCATCCTTTCTGACGGAGGCATAATATTCCATTGTATAGATGGACCACATCTTCCTTATCCACTCATCTGTTGAAGGGCATTTTGGTTCTTTCCACAGTTGGGCAATTGTGGCCATTGCAGCTATGAACATTGGGGTACATGTGGCCCTTCTTTGTACTGCATCTGCTTCTTTGGGGTAAA